>CP092870.1:24372330-24839873 GCA_030710605.1 Cordylochernes scorpioides | reverse complement strand
CCAGTTTCGACAGACGATCCGAACCCTCTCACACGTGCTGTAATGCAATATTTCTTTTGTTGGAGGAGTTATATAAAAAGCCTCCCCCGGCTTAGCAACAGACAGTCACTTCACCGTCGGCGCGAGCCCTTCTCAGCCAGGACCACCTCATCGCCATGTAAATTAGTAAGATCTCTTCTAACTCCATCTTGCTCTTAGCTAGGCTTTTATCTGTTCATGGAACTTTCCTACTACGACTGTGTCTCTTCGTTTTTTTGTGTGTGGACATTCCCAAGCTTTCCACTGTGCCTCGACCAAGACTGCCTGTACTCTGTGAGAACTGTTAAAGGTCCTACAAGGTGCAGAGAGGTACTGGAAAACTCTCCACGCCCTGACTGTCCCTCTCGGTTACTACAGTTTGACCCTCGGTTACCACATATATGTGTGTATTGTAACTATCATATTGATATATTACTTTCTTATTTCTTCGATTGTTTAAAAGAAAGGCTCTAGTCTGTGATCCGTTCCAGATGTAATCCATAGTTTGTTCCATTCTGCAATTGTTTTTAATCTAAGTTTTTGTTTAAAGAGGCTAATTGGAGTCTCTGTGTAGTCCACCTTTTGCATCCTTCCAGCTTCCTTAGCAAGAATATCAGCGAGTTGATTCCATATAATTGCTGTATGTCTTTTAACCCTTTGAAAGTTATATTGTTATTTACGCTCAATTTATAAATATATTGCTCGATATTTTGTTCCATACAGAAAATTATTGGAATATGTGCAATAGTTTCCAATGAACTTTCTGAGTCCGTTTTAATTATGATTTTATTTTGAAAACATCCTCCACTCATCCCACATATTTTTTCGAGGGCTTTTTCTATTGCCAACATTTCTGCGTGATATATAAACTACAAATTTCCCCAAAAAAAGTATCCAATAGTCTTAATTAATTTACCTTTTCTGAAAATAGCAATACCTGCTTCGACTGCCATCCTTGATTCATATTCGTAACTAATTTGTCCTGTTTCATCCATAAATATCACTGGGGTAAATTCTTTAGATGGATAATTTCTTTCTTCCCTTTCTATTGGTTTCCACAATATATTATCGGTTGAATATTTTCCCTTCACAAAATATTTTTTTAGTTTAATTTTCTCTTTTATTTTTAAGTGAATTAGGATGAGATATGAAAAGGTTGTTGCAGCATTAAAAGAGATCGACGATATTCTTTGATTATTTTAATAGCCATAATATTTTGCACTACTCTTAAGATTTGAGCCACCAATATAAAACCCATATTTCATAATATAATAAAATAAATTAACCAAGTACGGATATCGGACTTTTGGCCATCGTCAGCCTGGTGCAGTATCACCATTACCTGTGTTGAAAGACATCTGTACAACGCTGACACAAGCCAATAGGCTGATACTTATTTTAATGGCTTTCTTTTATTAATGTGGATAAACGATTTAGTTTATAAATAATCCGATAGATGGCTGAGCAATCATCTAAGACTTCTTTTTTACTATTAGTTGATGCCTATTTATTAATCAGCTACTATATTAAACGCTTTGAAAGAGGAAATACAATTAAATTCCTACAGAAAACATTTTAGGTATAGAGGGGGGGGGGGGGGGGGGTTTACCTGGATGGCATTGGAATCGTGCCAGTTTGGTAATGGGACTGAAATAGAGAACCCTTTTTAATTATTTTATGCTAATTCTCTCTACGCCTTAAATTGCCACTTTAAAATTTTCATTTTTCACATTGTCTGTATTAGCATATTTAAAAAATGGAATAATTAAAAATTTGTATATATATATATATATATATTTGATTTGGCTTCAAATTCATTTATATGTATACAAATGTATATATTTGGAGCTAATTGTAGAAAGAAAAGTTGTTTAAATCACTTTAAGATTATTTACAATGTGAATGATAACGAAGGTATTGGCAGAGAATGAAAAAAAAATGTGGCATAAAATTATCGTTTTGGCTTTATTTTAACCAATAGATTGGAAACGACACAAGAAAATGATACATTATAATAAAATGCTGTCGACTATTATTTTCAAAATATTTCTGATGATTTTAGAATATTATTGAGATATGGAATTATTATTACTCTCTGCTACTGATTGTTTTGAGTTCGTCAGCTTTTTGGTACTGGTTTGCAGTCGTTATATCTTATTAAAAAAATAATAAAACCACAATTTGATTTAATTGTAAAAGTATAAAATACATAATTTGAGAAAAGTACTATCTGACTTAAGAGGCGAGCACAACAAAGAAAACAAAGGCGTATTTACATAATTACAAATAATTTGAGCCGGCCAACGTAAAATAACAGGTTTATATAGGGAAAGCGTTGAAATCTGGCGGTCGAATTAACATAGTAGTTTGTTATAAAAGTTATAATTGCAAAATTAATACATATATTTTTGTACACTAAAAGAAGAGAGAGGATGTTTTATACACATATAGTACACATCTGATTTAGAAATGTACATATAACACTGGTCAACAAGATTTTTGCACAAGAGAACCTGATTATGTTTCTAGTGTAACTTTTCATGCTGAACTCAAAAATCTAATCAGAAATTTCCCATCACCTATGGTTTTTGCGTGACGGTCAATTTTTAGTATTGGGATAAATACACTAAAAATTGCAAACAATGTCAAGTAACTGGTTTATCAACAAATATTTTTCTTTGTCCACAAAGAAATAGCATCTTATCTACATGTCCTGAATCCAAATATACCATTAGTTTTTTTCTATTATACAATATTTCTGAGATACACCTACTTGAATTTGGAAATATTGTTAATATATAGGCATATATGGACGAAACATATTTATTATTGAAAAGCAGTGACAGTGGATTTTCTTCTATACTTTGCTTGTGGTAGATCCCTCTTGAGTGCCCAGCAGTCGTCGGCAAGCATAGCGGGACTCCATTTACCTTGGTACCGCTTCTCCATGCTTGATATAGCTTGATGAAACCTCTCACCATGCTCATCGCTAACTGCGCCAAGATTGTCTGGAAAGAAAACTAGATGTGAATGCAGGAAATGGATCTTGAGGGACATGTTACATCCCAGTGCCTTGTAGGAAAGCAACAGATCATTAACTATGTCTCGGTAATTTTCAACCTTGACACTTCCAAAGAGGTTTTTGCAAACGTTTCTAAAGAAATTTCATGCTGCTGCTTCAACTTCATTCAAACTATTTTGAAAATTTCCATCCTGCTGCAATTCTCGAATCTGAGGTCCAACGAAAATGTCTTCTTTAATCTTCGCTTCACTTATCCTAGAATTTTTTTGTTTTAGGTAGGCAAATCCACTGGCATTTCGATCCATTGCCTTGACAAAGTTCTTCATTAATCCCAGTTTAATATATAATGGTGGTAAGTAAATATTTTCTGAATCGATCAGGGGTAGATTTGCAATATTTTTATATCCTGGAGTAAAGATTTTACGGTTTGGCCAGATTTTTTTAATGTAATGCCTTTCCCTATCTCTGCTATCCCACTCACACAGAAAACAACAAAACTTTGTATATCCAAGCTGTAATCCACGCAAGAGAGCAACGACTTTCAAATCGCTGCATATTTTCCAATCGTATCTTTCATATTCTATCTTTTTCAAAAGCAGTTTCATGTTTTCGTAAGTCTCTTTCATGTTGGATGCATGTATTTATCCCAATACTAAAAAAAAAATCGTCAGGCAAAAACCATGGGTGATTGGAAATTTATGATTAGATTTTTGAGTTCAGCATGAAAAGTTACACTAGAAACACCATCAGGTTCTCTTGTGCAAAAAAAAAAAGTTTTTTTTGTAGACCTGTGTAATTATTAAAAAACTCGCATTTCCGTTTAGAAGTGTGAATTTTGAAAAATATTAGAAATAATAAAAAAATATATATTTTTTATATACTGATTAATTTTATTGATAAATTATTTTCAAAATGTGTGTATTCAGTAATTCTATTGAATGCCAAATAGTATGAATAAATAAAATACACTATTTTTTTATAATGAACTAAACAAAATATAAATGATATATATTTAGGAAAAGAAATGTATATTTATATATTTCTAAATGGGCTTAAATGGAAATATAAGTTCCTTTTGAATAAATAAATAAATAAATTGAAATGGATTTAAATATTTAATTGGAGATATGTATATTTTCTAAATATTTAGGAAAAATTAATATATTTTTTAAGATTTGAAGCGGCGTTTATTTTGTTTATATAAAAAGAGAGGGAGAGAATTTCCCGAACAATGAAATTCAAAACCTTTATAAAATCCTTTATGAATAATGTATAATTATTTTCTTAATATTGTCAAAGCTTTATAATAAATAAGTCTCATGGGTAACTCTCCAAGGGTATTCTGGTGATACATTACACCAATAAATGTCCGTAGCGATGGATAATTTCAAACATTTTTGCATCAACTTAGCACGGCCATTAAACTATAAAATATGCATTTCTTAACCAAAACCCTAGATTGTCTGAAGTGCATATAGTGTTTTTTTATTAACACATTTATACGAATCCGTTAGGAAACAGATTATTATATTTAAGTGCTAATAAGTAGTTAGGGGCGAGAAACTACTGTAAAATTTTCTATTGTATATATAGAGCACTAATATATGAAATTATAGAACCGGGGTTATAGCAAACATAACATAATCTCTTTTTTATTTTATAATATTGTCGCGATGAAAAATAGTCGCGAGGAAAGGTAAGTGCGAACAAACTTTATTCTCTGTAACAACGGTCTAAAATTGTAGCTACGCACATTTATTCAGCAATGACATAATTCAATACAAAATATGTGAATCTATGAAATATGACACTTGAAATTATGTAAATTACAAATAAACCACGCTACAATATAGTTAATCAGAGCTATATAAATATATAGTGAACCAACTCTCATTCGTTTTACGAGGAAGTATTCCTCGTAGAGAAAAAATGATTCAAAATTCCATTATATTTCGCTTTATGAAGGTTTTACTGTAATTTAAGATTTTAAAAAAGTTAATTTTTAAAGTTTGAGCATTTTTAAAATAACCACATGTATCTGTTCGATTTATTTATTTTCATATTGGAATGATTTATTACTTATATATTTGTTTCATTAAATCAAATAATGAATCGCGTAGATTGGATAGCAGACGATTATTAATATTATATAAGACATTATTTAGAAATACAATAATTTGTGGTTCAACCAGCTGGTACCTACATATAAACAGGAGGTCTAAAACAAATTGGATTCATTAAAGCATAAATTATTTGGACATTGTATTCATTTAAAATACAATATAACGCGGCTGATGATTGTAAAACGAAAATTAAAATTATACCGCGAATGTTTCTTTTAAAAATCGAAATTTATTTTCAAAGAGAAATAGCGACATTTCTAACTTTGACGATGAGGTATGGGAAGGTGAAACATGAAGAGTAATGGAGAACGGAAAAATAAAAAGTGTCCAGGGGCGGGAATCGAACCCACACCCTTCCGCTTACCGGGCAGGTGCCCCGTCCACTCGGCTACCCTGGACGTATTTTTCCGTTCATAACTTATATTTAAAGTAACATTTAAAATACAATATAACGCGGCTGATGATTGTAAAACGAAAATTAAAATTATACCGCGAATGTTTCTTTTAAAAATCGAAATTTATTTTCAAAGAGAAATAGCGACATTTCTAACTTTGACGATGAGGTATGGGAAGGTGAAACATGAAGAGTAATGGAGAACGGAAAAATAAAAAGTGTCCAGGGGCGGGAATCGAACCCACACCCTTCCGCTTACCGGGCAGGTGCGCCGTACACTCGGCTACCCTGGACGTATTTTTCCGTTCATAACTTATATTTAAAGTGACATTTAAAATACAATATAACGCGGCTGATGATTGTAAAACGAAAATTAAAATTATACCGCGAATGTTTCTTTTAAAAATCGAAATTTATTTTCAAAGAGAAATAGCGACATTTCTAACTTTGACGATGAGGTATGGGAAGGTGAAACATGAAGAGTAATGGAGAACGGAAAAATAAAAAGTGTCCAGGGGCGGGAATCGAACCCACACCCTTCCGCTTACCGGGCAGGTGCGCCGTACACTCGGCTACCCTGGACGTATTTTTCCGTTCATAACTTATATTTAAAGTAACATTTAAAATACAATATAACGCGGCTGATGATTGTAAAACGAAAATTAAAATTATACCGCGAATGTTTATTTTAAAAATCGAAATTTATTTTCAAAGAGAAATAGCGACATTTCTAACTTTGACGATGAGGTATGGGAAGGTGAAACATGAAGAGTAATGGAGAACGGAAAAATAAAAAGTGTCCAGGGGCGGGAATCGAACCCACACCCTTCCGCTTACCGGGCAGGTGCCCCGTACACTCGGCTACCCTGGACGTATTTTTCCGTTCATAACTTATATTTAAAGTGACATTTAAAATACAATATAACGCGGCTGATGATTGTAAAACGAAAATTAAAATTATACCGCGAATGTTTCTTTTAAAAATCGAAATTTATTTTCAAAGAGAAATAGCGACATTTCTAACTTTGACGATGAGGTATGGGAAGGTGAAACATGAAGAGTAATGGAGAACGGAAAAATAAAAAGTGTCCAGGGGCGGGAATCGAACCCACACCCTTCCGCTTACCGGGCAGGTGCCCCGTACACTCGGCTACCCTGGACGTATTTTTCCGTTCATAACTTATATTTAAAGTAACATTTAAAATACAATATAACGCGGCTGATGATTGTAAAACGAAAATTAAAATTATACCGCGAATGTTTATTTTAAAAATCGAAATTTATTTTCAAAGAGAAATAGCGACATTTCTAACTTTGACGATGAGGTATGGGAAGGTGAAACATGAAGAGTAATGGAGAACGGAAAAATAAAAAGTGTCCAGGGGCGGGAATCGAACCCACACCCTTCCGCTTACCGGGCAGGTGCCCCGTACACTCGGCTACCCTGGACGTATTTTTCCGTTCATAACTTATATTTAAAGTAACATTTAAAATACAATATAATGCGGCTGATGATTGTAAAACGAAAATTAAAATTATACCGCGAATGTTTCTTTTAAAAATCGAAATTTATTTTCAAAGAGAAATAGCGACATTTCTAACTTTGACGATGAGGTATGGGAAGGTGAAACATGAAGAGTAATGGAGAACGGAAAAATAAAAAGTGTCCAGGGGCGGGAATCGAACCCACACCCTTCCGCTTACCGGGCAGGTGCCCCGTCCACTCGGCTACCCTGGACGTATTTTTCCGTTCATTTCCGTCCAGGGTAGCCGAGTGGACGGGGCACCTGCCCGGTAAGCGGAAGGGTGTGGGTTCGATTCCCGCCCCTGGACACTTTTTATTTTTCCGTTCTCCATTACTCTTCATGTTTCACCTTCCCATACCTCATCGTCAAAGTTAGAAATGTCGCTATTTCTCTTTGAAAATAAATTTCGATTTTTAAAAGAAACATTCGCGGTATAATTTTAATTTTCGTTTTACATTGTATTCATGCTTATAATACATTATCATCGACCTAAACATGTGTTCGCAAGAATAACTTAACCTTTTTCGGGAATTGAGCATATTCCTGACCTTAGGGCAGTCAAGCATTAGACACTGGAATCCTATAAATATATACCTGACATGATATCAACCCTTGTAACTAAAATATATTAACTGGGTCGAAGATTCGGAAAATATACTATATTAGCTGGAAACAGGGATGGGAGAACTTGTTCGACGATTCCAGCACATTGAGAAATCTCTTGATAAACGGCTTAATCAGTGAGTATTAACTCGGAAAGGACAAATGATTTGGAAATGAGGCTATATTTTTGCGAGATGAAGCAAAGAGAATAGAATATGATTTTCTACAGAATTGAGGGAAGGGAGCACAAAGCTCCAACTCATGCTTTAATAATTAATATAATTTCTGAGAAAACGCAAATCCAAGAAAACATTTAGATCTAGCAATATCGCAGATTGCAAAAAAAGCAAATTCGCCGATTTTTGTTGAAGTGCCGGAACATAACGAGTTCAAAAACAGGTTTAAAATAATTCAAAAAAAAAAAAAAAAACATGATATATTTAAACAAAGATTATAATCTAATAATATTTAGAGAAAAACGGATATCACTTAATATAAAGAGGAAGGAGCTTATGGGAAAGGTATTGCAACAAAACTACAGGATAATAGTCTTATAATTGCTAAGATTAATTATCACGTTACACAAAAACAAACAAAAAAAACACACACAGGTAGACGAATAATGAGCCAAGTGGGCGATAATGTTTTATAGCTAACGGCAAAGTCCCAATACTCTGTAAATAAAAATACTTCTAAGCAATTTACTGTAAATATAAAATGTATTCTCCGTTCAAAAATTCGACACAAATAGTGTATTGGAATTATAAAGCCTAGAAAGGATGCTGCTGCTATTTGACCTATTCAAACATATAGAAAAGTACAGCATATTCACACTTACAGAAACATGAAAGGATCACTATCTGAAAAAGAAACTAACAGATTTCATCTGTAAGAATACGAGGGCTTCGCTGACTGTAGGGGACAGAGTAGCCTTGAGGAGAAGCAGAAAGAGATAAAAGTTAATGATAATTGGCGTTATTGCTATAAACTCTCCTGAGGCCTCTCAGGCCCAAAGTCTATATGTGAGTAACACACAGCACAAAGGAATCACGGCTAAACTTAGGGATGATAAACTGATTGTCAATGGAACAGTTTATCGGGTTCTCAATGGTAAAATCACCACCAAGGAGGGTGCGGAGTTATAGCAACTGGATGATAATACAAACAAAAGAGAATTGGTAATATCAAACCCAAAGGTTACGAAAAATATATCGGATAGAAACACAGCTAAAATTAGATATCCACATACGAAAAATTGTGAATCGGCAAAAAAAGACAAACGAGTAACCCTGGCCAAACATATAGATACTAAAATAAAAGTTTTACAATGGAATATAAATGGTTTTATTAGAATAACTTCAATATTTCCACTCGTTGAATACCTAAAAAAATACGAACTTTTTGCACTAAGTGAAACATGGATTACGAATGATCTCGAATTATTAACAGATGAATACCACATAATTCAAAGCCCAGCAATGAAAACAGAACTAAAGGGAAGGGGCTCGGGGGGAATTCTGATTGGAATAAAAAAAACTTTCAACATACGGTTAGAAAAATCGAAAAAAACCCTTATTGGATATATGTTTTGACGCACAAATTTCTTGGCAAAACCACCGAGAGTATTTGTTTGCTGTTTGTATATTTACCGCCAAATGCATTACAAGAACAAAATCTAACAAACTTACTTAGGCATATTGAATATCACATGAATGAAGGTAACGAAATGCTAATAGCCGGTGATATCAATATAAGAATAGGCAATGCTGGAGGCTTCCATAACCCACTGAAACTAAATTCATCCCTTAACAAATATAGAAAATCTAAAGACCCAATATCTTCGAAACTATCTGAAAAACTAATTTCCTTCACAGAATCAAATTCTATAACAATAGCAAATGGCAGAACTAAAGGGGATACGAACGGCTCATTCACTTTTATTTCAGAAAGAGGTTCATCGGTTTTGGATTATTTTATGTACACACACGGTTTAACACAGATCATATCGGATATGTGGATCGAAGAACTTTCATATTCAGACCACTTACCAACTGTTTTACAAATTAATACTGGGTATGAAGCTATTAAATCCTCGTACAACAATGAAATACTGACACGAAAATTCATTTGGACGAAAGAAAATGTGGAGATGCTAAAACATAACTTAAGTGATATAGAAGATGGAAATGAAACCGATATTAACATAAAAACAGTAAATTTTACTAAACAGATCTACACGGCAATGGAATCGGCAAATATAATTAAATTCGCAAAACGACGACATCAACTTTCAAAACCTTGGTATGACAAAGATTGTTACATTATGAAAAAAACGACCAAAGTAAGTTTACAAAGATGTAGGAACTCAAATAACACACACGACCGCCAAAAATATATTGAAGCTAGGAGGGAATATCCTTAAGCTCCTGCAAAGAAAAAGAGATGAATTTAATAAGGACAAGAATGAAATGATAAAAAACGCCAAAGATCCCAAATCCTTCTGGAATGCCATTGCAGCCTTTAGAAAAAAACCAATAATACAAGGAGAGATTGATATAAAAGAATGGTTTTTATTTTATAAAAATTTGTTGAACAAAGAAAATAATGAAGCTACTTTTACGTTAAACCAGATGATTGGTTGGAAAGATCCAGATTTAGACGCGGAAATAACCCTTGAAGAGATTTATGATGTAGTAAAAAAACTAGCGAATGGCAAAGCAGTGGGACTCGATGGTATACCAAATGAGTTGCTAAAGAATTTACCGACACCGACTTTAACTAAATTGAAAAACCTATTCAACAAAATAATGTCCACAGAAAAATACCCGCAACTCTGGACGAACTCAATAGTACACCCCATATATAAAAGCGGTGATAAGAACAACCCGACAAATTATAGAGGGATTGCCCTCTGCAGTAATATATCTAAATTATTCACTACAATACTAAGAAACAGATTAAACAACTGGATAGAAAAAAGAGAGATTATTTTAGAAAATCAAGCAGGTTTCCGTAAGAACAGATCATGCACTGACCACATACTACTACTGAATTCACTCATCCAATTATCTTTGAGAAGAAAACGAGGCAAGCTATATGTCTTCTTCGTCGATTTGACTAAAGCTTTCGACACAGTACCACATGATTTACTTTGGCAAAAATTGCATAAAATGGGCATTAGCAATAAATTTGTAATGCTGATAAAAAACTTTTACCAAGAAGCTAAGATTACTATCCGATGGAAAGGGCAATATTCAAGTAATGTGAAAATTAATTCTGGAGTGTTGCAGGGAGAATCACTTTCCCCACTTTTATTTATATTATATATGGCCGACCTGATAGAACTTTATAATAACTCAGCACTTACAGGATTTCATCTACCTGATTTTGGCGTTTTACACCTACTTATGTATGCGGATGACATAGCCATAATTGGAGAATCTAAAATTAACCTACAAACTAAAATCAATTTACTAAAGTCTTATCTGGACAATAACAAATTAGTTTTAAATGAAAATAAGTCCAAGGTGATGGTATTTAGAAATGGAGGAAGACCGGCAAGACACGAAAACTGGTACTGGGGGGGACATCCCACTGACTGTTGCGTCCAATATTATGTATTTGGGATTTCCATTCACTACCACTAATAATAGCAAAAAGGTAGCCCTCTTTTATAAAGCCAAAGCAAATACGGCAATAAATGCAACTATTAGACTGATAAAAAGGGAAAAAATTAATTCATTAAAAGTTGCACTGAATTTATTTGACTCAGTTATTAAATCAATACTACTCTATGCGGCCCCTGTGTGGGCTTGGGACAATACCGATATTATAGACCAAATACAGAATACGTTTATCAAAAACTTTCTGAATCTGCCAAGATATATACCGGGGTATATTGTAAGGTTGGAAACAGGCAGAATATCTCTGACTTTTACAACGATCAAACTAATTATGAAATATTTCATTAGATTACAGGAAATGGAAGAAAATAGACTACCTAAGCTATGCTGGAATAGATTGAAGGAAATTTCCTTGATGACAAAAAAACCTATAGGATTCTGTAAAAATATCATGGATATCATCAATCATTGTGGACTCACACGGCTAAACCTTAGGTTAAATTATGATGACATACAGATCGAACTACCGAATATACTAAAAATAGAAATTGAACAGCTATTGCAGCAAGATCTGGCAAAATTATCTCTTACGAAAACATACTCAAACTATAGGTTACTTTATGATTCATTCCTTCCAGAACATTATTTTTCATGCAATCTGTCCTCAGCTTTAGTGAGTTTTATTGCACAGATCAGGATAATATCAACATTGATCAAAGAAAATCATATCTACGTAATAAAGAAAGAAGATTTGTACTGTAAGTTATGCGGAGGTCAGATAACCGATGAGATATACCATTTTACTGCCGAGTGCGGAGATCTGGAAGGTGAGAAAAAAAATATCCTGAAAAGTCTTCCTAGACCACATTTGAACTCATTAAAGACAAAAAAAAACTGTTTCAGATAAGAAAAGTTGGGCAATAGAACTGTTCAACTACCAAAAATCGGTTGTAAATAAAATTGCACTCGTGGAAGAGAGAAGAACAGGGGCACAATAAAAATATTTGCCATACTTTAATTGTAAATACTCCATCTCTCCTTTTTCTCTTGTGTTGAATATTGTCAGTAATTCAAAGGCGAATCTGTACAAGGCAAGATGCCCTAATAAAGCTGTTTTGTTGTTGTTGTTGTTGAGTAACACACAGCGCGCTGCATTTCAGAGGTTTAATTGGTTTTGCATATATGTCAATATACACAAGATTTTCATTAGTATCATAATTATAAATGGTGTAACAGCCCCTAAATGTAGATAGACTTCAACTATCTAGCTTGGCCATCATGTAATTATGAAAAGGACAAGAAAACTTTATTTAGAGTCCGCCACACTCAAAGCTGTGCGAGGTACAGTTCCGTCAATATTATATGATTTTCTCCCGGGGAACTTCCATAAGTCGTTATTATATTTTACGACAGGCGCTGAACACGGACAAACATGCTGGACAAAAACTGATCATATATTCCACTCTTGCAGATCAAACACTCTCCTAGACCTTGCGGCATCTTCGGCTGTTGCCTCTCTTAGGCTCTATCCAACCTGCCTCGTCCTTTGTGTGACCCATTGACGCCTGAACACATTTGGCCCCGTGACTGTTAGTGCCTGTGGTACGAGTGTCAAGTAGCTCTACAATCACAGCTACAGAAAGTTCCATGGGACGCCTGTCAATCATCGCTGGACCCAGCTAGGGCAGTGACCACAGGTGTGAAAGGTTCGACAGATAAGAAAATCGAGACGCCTCGGTGACCAAAAACGCTTGTTATTATTACTTACCTATCACTTACCTTTAACAATAAAAAACATGTTGGGGAAGGAAACAAATGATGAACCTTTCTTCAATATCAAAGAAATAGTGAATTTGAAAACCTGAAAAAGCAACGCTTTTTGCAGAGAATTTAGTGAGAGCTTATGGATCCTGGAATAGCTCGATTGAGAATATAACGAATAACATGGTCGAACAGATAAAAAATGCTATTTAAAAAAACTGGTATGCAAATTGAGACAAACACAGATAATCCAATGTCGAATCTTTGGTTTGATAATAATATCTACATAGTGAAAAAGACCATGAAAAATACTCTGGCAAAATATACTAATTGAAAAGCGATTTAGAATAAATATACTTAAACAATATTAAAAATGAAAAATAATTTTGTAAAATCCCAGAAAAATTAAAAAATACAAAGGACTAAACTAAAATTTTTAAACAATAGCTTTTCCTTTAGAAAAAGATACTCTACACAGGGCAATATATAACAATATCGGACTGGAAGAAATTTTCTGAAAACCTCCTGGATACGGAGACCGTACCATATTATGAACCACTTACTATGACTTTTATAAATATAGATAATGAGTAAACTGACTACATAACTCTGAACGAAATAAACTGAGAATATTCTCGGATAAGTTGTAGTGGCTTTGATGACATATTGAATGAAGCAATAAAAGCCCTCCCTAAAGAATATTTGATATCCTTGAAAGACATATTCAATAGAATCCTGAGAACATCTGAATTCCCGACAGCATAACTAAAATCAGTTATTCAACCAATTTTTAAGAATGGTGATCGGGACGATCCCTCTAACTATCGAGACATAGCACTTTCAAGTAATATAGTAAAACTATTAACAGCAATCCTCAAATCTTGTCTAGGCAGCTGGATAGAAAGATAGGAGAGAGATTGTTCCTGAGAATCAGGGAGATTCGAGGGCGGACACTCTTGCCAAAATCACATATTCACTCTATTATCCTTGATTCAAATGACCCTAAGACGAAAGAGAAGAAAATGCTACATGTTTTCCGTGGATTGAAAAAGGCTATCGATACAGTGTCCCACTCATTACTATAGAGAAAACTAGTAGATGCAGGTCTCAATCACCGTTTCTTTAATTTAATTAAAAGTTAGTATACAAATATGACGGCAGTGGTGCGATGGAACAACTCATTCACCAAGCCAATAAAAGTGCGCTCAGGAGTATTACAATATGTCACCTTATTTATTTATACTTTTTATAGATAACTCAATTGATCTTTTCAATAATTCATATTTACCTGGAATATACCTCCTAAATTATGGAAATATTCATCTTTTATTATATGCAGAACACATTGTTCTAATTGGTGAATCTAAAAATAACCTTCAAATAAAAATCGATATGCTAAAAGTATATTTTGAGAGTAATTTATTAACCTTAAATGAAAATAAGTGAAAAAAATATGGTTTACAGAAACGGCGGTCGATTAGCACAAAATCACAAATGGTTTTGGGGTGAACGGTAGATGTCTGTTACTACGAAGGATACCCTCTTACAAAGTATTGGAATATTACAAGGGCAAAGCTCTAATAGCAATTGGTGCCGTATGGGAGGTCTGACAAAATCCAAGGTAAACTCTTTAAATGCGGTAATGAAATTACTTGAAGCGACAATCTTGTCTCACATGCTATACGCCGCAACCTTTTGGGAACTTGACAACATGATGGTTTTTGACCAAGTTCAGAATATATTTCTAAATGCTACCTGAATTCACTGAAATGCACTCCGAGCTATATGTTATGATTGGAGTGTGGACGAGTATGATTGGAAGTTTTCATCTTTGAACATATTTTGAGATTTTGGGCGAGGATCATGAAAATGGAAGAGAGCAGGTTGCCTCGCGTATGTTTGGCACACCTATGAACATTTCACAATCACCAAAGAGCAGACTGAAAATTTGTTGTAACCCTGTCAACTATTTAAGACTCAGAGGGCTCCTCGTTCTTGAAGGGTTGTATGGAATATACTGTTATACAGACTGAAATACCCGGTATTATTCCAATAGCAACTCAGTGAGGCATTGAGAAGGATAAAGCGCAAATCTTAAATACCTCTAATTACAGTCACTTCAATCATTTAAATATTCAATAACAGCAAAACTATATTCGAAGTTAGGATCATACATGACGTAGCCACGCAATAATATTTGAAACGAAGGCGATAAAAACGTGGTGATTTTCTTTTATTGGTAAAATACAAGCTTTCAGGCAAGAATGCTCTTCTTCAGGTTATCTGAGGAAGGGCTTTCTTGCCTGAAAGTTTGTATTTTACCAATAAAAGAAAATCACCACGTTTTTATCGCCTTCGTTTCAAGCAAAACTATATATACTCACAAATACTCCTCTGGTAATTAAAGTACTTTTTGCGCATGTTAGAAATGAGAAATTTATAGAGTCGCTGTTTCATCCCAAGTTGACCTTCGGCACATGTACACTGCGGCGGCGCCACCTGCTACCATGTGTGACGTCACTACCTACCTCTATTTTCTTTCCTGCCTGCTGCTGACTCATTAAACTGTCATTCTATCGCTCTTTTGATATTCTCTAAACTTGTATAACCAATAAATCAATTGGCACTCTGCTTTAACGAGTCATTCGTTAATATTTCCAATAGGTTATGGGTCCTGACTACGCCCCAAATTTGAAGAAGCAAACCTAAAGTGAAACTGCTAAGCCTAACTCGTGCTAAATATGACGCACCTTGAGAATCAAGTCCGCCAGTTCAAAGGCGAAAACTTCTCCCTTTGGAAATTTCAGTTCCGACTACTATTAGAGCAAAATCAACTTTTGGATTTCGTGGACGGCAAAGAAATAAAACCAGAGGTAAGTGACGCTACCTCTGCTATACAGGATGCATAGCACGCCAAAGATATCAAAGCCCGAATGCTTATATCACAGGCACTTGAATTAAGATTTCTAGAACCTTTGATGTCCTGTAAAACTGCCGCTCAAATGTGGACAAGGCTCATGCCCATCCACGAACAGAGATCAGAGATCGCAATTGGCATGTTGTGGCAACAATTTTTTGACGCCCGAATGTCGTCATCAGAGGATGTCAGCAGCTATATCGCCAATATTGAAAATCTTAGTGCAAGAATTGAGGATGCAGGAGGAACGATTTCAGATGACCAGAAAGTGGCAAAGATAATAAACTCTCTTCCTTCGAGCATGCGGTATTTCATCCCAGCATGGGAGTCTCAAGCGCCGATTACGCAGACACTAGAGAACTTATCAGCACGTCTTCTGATTGAAGAATGTAGAAACCAGCAGGCCGATTCCTCGCAAGGTACAGCATTCTACCAACAGACTAAACCAAGAATCAAAGAAGATAACATAAAGAAGACTGATTCAGGAAAGATATCAGAACTAAAGAAAAAGACTGAATGCCATTATTGTCACAAGATTGGTCATTGGTCACGGGAATGTCGGAAACGGATTGCCGACCAGCAGAAGAAAAACGAGAAGCGGAAGAACCAAGCAGGAGATTGTGATCATAAAGGTTTCAACGCTGATACCATCCTAAAATGGAATGATTGCGACATATGGTGGGCAGATAGCGGAGCTAGCTGCAGCATGACCTTCCGACGTGAATGGTTCAAGTCCTTCACTCCGATCCACAACGATCATAGAATATACCTTGGAAACAACACTTTCGTCCTTGCAGAAGGTACAGCTGACATTGAAATCCTTGCCATGGTGAATGGAGAATGGATTACAACATCAATCAGGAATGTGCTCTACTCTTCGAAGCTCAAGAAAAATTTGTTCAGCCTGGGAGTGTGCACTGAAAAGGGATACCGAGTAGACATCGACAAGGATGAGCTGCGCATCTACTCAAGAAAAGATCTGAAAGCAGTTGGACAACGCCAAGATGGGCTCTACAAGATGATGTTCCGAATTACTTCATCTTCACAAGGATTTTCTGCAAAGATCAACAACCTCCAACTATGGCACGAAAGACTAGCACACATCTCACTCACCACTATTCGAGAAATGGCCAAGAAAGGATTGATCAACGGTTTGCAACCCGAGGACATAAAAGAAGACGATTTCTTCTGTCAAGGCTGCCAAGAAGGAAAAGCTCACAGAAAGCCTAGTCATTTGTCTGAAACAAAGGAGTACAATCCGGGTGAGTTCATTCTAAGTGATATCTGCGGCCCTATGCCAACACAATCAATAGGAGGATCACTTTATTTCATTTTATTCAAAGATTATTCCAGTGGCTTTCGCCATATTGATTTCATTAGACACAAATCCGATATTTTACACAAATTTGAAAACTTTGCTAGATTCAGTTATAATCAAACAGGCAATAAAATTAAAGTGATTAGAACCGACAATGCACTAGAATATACCAGTAAAGATTTCACAAATACTTGCAGAAAGTTCGGAATAGTGCATGAATTGTCAGCTCCATATGTTCACGAACAGATAGGGCGCGTAGAACGAGACAATAGAACTATTGTCGAAGCAGCTCGATCGATGCTGTGCGCACGAAATCTTCCCGAAGAACTTTGGGCAGAAGCTTGCAATACTGCAACCTTCATTCTAAACCGAACATTCACTAAACAAGCTCCCAATACCACACCCTATGACTCTTTTTCGAAAGAAAAGTTAGTTTATATAACCTAAAGATTTTCGGCTTTGAAGCATGGTTGCATACACCTAAAGAACGTAGAAGGAAATGGGATAAGAAATCACAAAAGATGATTTTCTTAGGGTACGATAAAACATGCACTAACTTTCGACTCTGGAACCCTTCTACTAGAAAGATTTCTATCTCTAAAGATGTTACTTTTAACGAGACAAAACTCCAACATTACGAACTAGAGGGAGAAAACCTCATCCCAATAAACATTGACTTTAACCTGCCGGTACCACCGACCGAGGATGAATCACCTACAACGCTACAATTTCCCACGCCGCCCGCATTCCACCCGATAATAACTCGATCTAAAAAGAAAGCAGATTCTTGTAACTACCATTTTGTCGATGATGGACTTCTCATGTCTCGGAACAAGGACGATATCGATTCTATCGTCCAGGAACTATCTCACGAGTTCAATATAACGTCTAGAGATGCAGATTATTTCGTAGGACTTCAGATTGAACAATCAGAGGATAGATCGAAGATCTATATCCACCAATCTTCATACATAAACAAGATTTTAGATAAATTCAACATGATTGATTGCAAACCCGCAGCAGTACCCATGGACCCGAGTACAGTCCTAACTAAAGCTGATTGCCCAGACTTAGATAAAAATGGAAATTCACCAAAATTTCCTTACAGAGAAGCCGTGGGCTCACTAATGTTTGCCTCTTCTGTTTCTAGACCGGACATAGCTTTTGCAACATCACAGTTAAGTAAATACCTTGACAACCCAGGACAGACACACTGGACAGCAATTAAAAATGTATTTCGCTACTTGAAAGCAACACCACAATTAGGAATATTGTACGCTAGCCATCAAGAGTTAACAGGTTACTCAGATAGCGATTATGTTAGGGACATTGATTCAAGGAAAAGTACTACAGGTTACATCTTCATGTTAAACCATGGTGCTGTTTCATGGTCAAGCCAAAAGCAATCGACAGTTGCCCTCTCGACAACAGAAAGTGAATATATTGCTGCCTGTGCTGCTACTAAAGAAATGGTCTGGCTACGCAGACTTCTTAAGGATATCGGGATTAAGATGGACAGACCCACAGTACTCAACATGGATAATCAAGCAGCCATAAAGCTAGTGCAGAATCCCGAGTTCCATAAGAGAACGAAGCACATTGATGTACGATATCACTACATTCGTACTAAACAGGAAGATGGTGAGCTGATCACAAGATATGTCAGCACTCTTCAGCAGACGGCTGACCTCCTGACGAAACCTTTGGGACCGAAACACTTCAGGCGGCTCCTAGAAAACTTGAACGTTATAAATTTCAAGGGAGTGTTAGAAATGTGAAATTTATAGAGTCGCTGTTTCATCCCAAGTTGACATTCGGCACATGTACACTGCGGCGGCGCCACCTGCTACCATGTGTGACGTCACTACCTACCCCTCTTTTCTTTCCTGCCTGCTGCTGACTCATTTCAACTGTCATTCTATCGCTCTTTTGATTTTCTCTAAACTTGTATAACCAATAAATCAATTGGCACTCTGCTTTAACGAGTCATTCATTAATATTTCCAATAGCGCAAATGAGGCTCCTTGGGTGTTCTTTCTAAAAAATCGTTCAAAGCGTTGGAAGACTGGTTTTTCTTTAACATACGATCTATGTAAATTCAGAATACAAAATAAACTCATGGATATAATATTTGGTTGCGTTTGCTTGGAGAAACGGAGAAAATAAGTCTTGGGCGACTTATCCCTGTCTCAATCCGATAGTCAATAAATATATAACTGAATAAATATAATAATGTTTGATCAAGGTATTTTCTTTGGTTTATATAAATTTATATAAATTCTACAAGCCCACAGTCACCGTTCGAAGGAGATTAATAGAATCGCCAAATATCGTGGTCCATTTGAATATGGAAAGCGAAAACTAAAACGCGGCTGATTTCACACTCGTCTTTTCAGTGATACACTAACCTATGCACGGTGGAGTCTATTGGCCACTGGACATGCATCGGAACTAGAGGCTGTTGGGTTCTGCGCTGCCTGGCGTAGAGAAGCTACATATAGCTTCCTTTCTGTGGTAAATCTGTATAAGACCGGTGGCCTTAATAAAGCTGTATGTGTGTGTTTGTTGTTCTTATAATTATCTTATGATAATATTTTTCATTTACTCTGTCAAACGCCTTTGTATATAATATTATTAGATAACTTAATGGTAAATACCCTCTTGTAATAAACCATTTGTTTCCAATAAATAATACCCGGCTTTAAACCAATTTCTTCCCATTGAAGCAGTATGTGGTTTTCTATAGTTAAAAACAAAAATACATTGACTCCAATTTGCATTTTATATAGAGCATTTTAACTTATGAAAAATTTGAATATTAAAAAAAATCTCTCGTTAGCAACTACTAGTTTGATAAAATATTAACATAGGTCTGTCTTTTTTTCTAATCTTACTATCTTCAATTATTCCTTTTTAATCTTATGTTCAGCCTATATGACGCGTAACTGCCGTTGAGGCTTCGGCATCATTTTGATATAACCCTAAATATTTAAGAAAATATAAACAACTTTTTATTACCTTATAATATAATCCTTATCTACTTTTGCTTCAACTTACTTTACTTCTGATTTTTATACCAATTTTCTTCCATATATATTAAGATGTTCAATTGACTTCTGGAAATTTATTCATCTATACTTTATCCAAAGAATGTATTAACGCCTTTGCCAAATACACTGCATGACATTGAAAATGGAACACCAAGAAATAGTGGCCAGAAAATTATGCAAATTTCAGGGTAGACGCGCCTAACCGAGTTATGCAAATGATGTAAAATGCGCAGCTCTCGTGCGCACATGGAGTAAGATATAAGGGAAGGAACTTGCAGAAAGGACAGTATTCGTGTCGTTATTTCTTCAAGGAAAATCATTGTAGAAATTTTGTTCTTGTGTCAAAAGACACGTGTAATAACAGAGAATGCCAGGTCATCGTAAACGGAGGCAGTTAAAGCAGACAGACGCTTTTACGAGGGGCATGGTGATCGGACTGAAAAGGGCAAGTTGGTCCATACGTCAAATCGCAGCTGATACACACCTTGGTGCGTCCACGGTGCACCGACTGTGGAGAAGATGGTTGGAACAAGGAAATGTGGCAATTTATAGGAATGTCGGTGCAACCAGAGTGACGTCAGCACGTGTGGATCGGCGTATCCTTCGACAAGCAGTGGCGGCCCCACAAGCCACTTGTACCGCCATCCTGCGACATGGATATTGATTTAAAGAGACAAAGGTCGCCTCTCTCGTCAAAATAGACGTCAAACCTATACGCCATCTATTGACCGTCACCGCAAACTAGCGGTCTCGGGTCGGTGACAAATCCACAACACCAGCTTTGGCAAACTGAAAAGCGTCCACCTAGAGATCATGGTTTCAGGCTAATGGCCCTCGTCAGTCTAGGGCGGACTTTATTCCATGAGATCCACACGGGATCTAATGGAATCTTGACAATCTGCCAAAGAGATGTTTAGCTGGCAAAAAGGCTGGCCAAATCTATGGCTAAAATATTGTTGCACCAGGTTGCGGCTTGGCAGACTCTTCAGCCTGGATTCTCTCCTGTGCTGGGTCTTGCATCTTACCAGAGCGTGTTTCAACCATCCTACAAATTTATAAAAGGGAATAACGAGATAAGTCTTCTTTAAGTAGCCACCAGAATCCTTTATTTATTTTCTCACATCAAAGAGAGCAGTGAAGTCACAGTGTACCTAAATACAAATGATGATAAATTAATAATCTGTTTTAAATAAATATCATAGAATATTTTATATAAAAATAAATAAATATATAATTTAAATTTCAAATATATTAAAACTAATATAAGAAATACGCCATTAAACATGATGTAACACTTCCCCCTCTCCAGAGGTCGTCACGTCCTCGTGATTGACCTCATCAATTCTTTCAAAATAGGGTTTGATTCTTGAGACATGGACAATCAATGGGTCTTGGCCAGGATTATCTTTTGGTTCAATTAAGTAATTTACGTTGGACAGCTTCTTTAATATTCTATATGGGCCAAAATATTTTCTCAGTAGTTTCTCACACTTTCCTATTTTCCTAATTGGTGTCCAAACTGCTACTAATTCTCCTGGTTCGTAGCTTCTTTCCATGTGTTTCTTGTCATAGTTCTTTTTCATTCTTTCTTGAGTCTTTATTGTGTTGTTAATAACTAATTTTCTTGTTCTGTTTATTTTGTCTAAGTGATGTTTTATGTATTCATCATAATCATCTTTGTCAATGTCCACCGAGATATTCCTGTCGTCCAAAAGAGACGTGGGTTCTCTTCCAAACATCAGGAAAAAGGGAGAATATCCTGTGGTTTCCTGAATTGTAGTATTGTAAGCATGAGTGATGAATGGGAGTATTTCGTCCCAATTTTTCTGATCAGTGTTCACATACATACTGAGCATATTGATCAATGTTCTATTTAACCGCTCTGTCAATCCATTAGTCTGGGGATGATAGCTCGTTGTGAAGCAATGTTTAATCTTGCACGTTTTCATCACCTCTTTCATTAAATTACTGGTAAATTGAGAGCCTCTGTCACTAATAAGATATTGTGGGGCTCCGTGCCGAAGAAAAATATCCTCTACTAGAAATTTAGAAACTTCTTTCACTGTTGCTTCCGAGACTGCTCTTGTTTCTGCATATCTAGTGTAGTAGTCCGTCAGCACGATTATCCATTTTTTCCTGTTTTTCGTAGATGGTAGTGGACCAACAAAGTCAATTCCAATTCTTTCGAAAGGAAAGTTGGCTGGGGGGATGGGCTGTAGTAGTCCAGAAGGTAATTGGTTTGAGCCTTTCCTACTTTGGCAAAGGTGACACGTCTTAACGAATTCTGAGACATCCTTTAGCATGGATGGCCAAAAGTATTTACTCTTTATTCGGTACATGGTTCTGGCGACGCCCAGATGGCCATTCGACATATGATTGTGATATTCTTTCATAATTTCTCTCTTTTTATTCTCTGGAACCACAAGCAACCACGCCCTGCCTTCAGGGTTCGGGTTTTTCTTAAAGAGGCATCCATCTTCTTCTTTAAAGTTTTGCGCAATTGATCGCCTGCTTTCATTAAGGTTTTTCTTAACACTTTCGATAAATTTATCCTCTTCGTCTGTTATTTGATTTAAAAATAGCCTTTCAAAATCCTCATCCCAATCAGTTTCTGGTAAGGGCCCCCTAGATAAGCCATCAGCGTCCAGATGCTTCTTTCCCGATTTATGTATTATATCGAAGTCATATTCTTGAATTTTCAATGCCCATCTTGCCAATCGACCTGTTGGATCCTTCAAGTTTTTGAGCCAGCATAAGGCGTGATGGTCTGTTACTATTTTAAAGTGTCTTCCATAAAGGTAGGGTCGTAATTTTGACATTGACCAGACAACGGCCAGACATTCTTTTTCAGTGGTTGAATAATTTTGCTCCGCTTTACTTAGGGTACGACTCAAATATGAGATCACCTTCTCTTCACCACCGATGTCTTGGACAAGTGTTGCACCTATGCCGATGTTGGACGCATCAGTATGAACATAAGTAGGTGCATTTGGATTGAAGTGACCTAAAATTGGTGGGCTTAATAGTGCTGTTTTTAGGGTTTGAAACGCTTCCTCTTGTCTTTCTGTCCAGGTAAATGATACACTTTTTTTTATAAGGTTGGTCAAAGGGTCAGCAATTTTTGAAAAGTCTTTGATAAATTTTCTATAATATGAACACATTCCCAAAAAGGATTGTACTTCTTTGACCTTTTTGGGCCGAGGAAAATTTCTGACAGCTTTGATGTTATGTTCCGCGGGTTTTATACCATGTTTGCTCGTTATATAGCCGAGAATCTCCAATTCTTCAAAAGCAAATCGGCATTTTTTGTCGTTTAACCTTAAATTAGATTCACGAAAACATCTAAAAACAGCTTCAAGTCTTTTGAGGTGCGTTGGAAAATCCGGGCTATATATGATAACATCATCCAGATAACACAAACAAATTTGCCATCTCAGATTTCCAAGCATATTCTCCATATTTCTCTCAAAGGTAGCAGGCGCGTTACAAAGTCCAAAAGGCATCACGTTGAATTCATATAATCCATGCGCTGTAGTGAAAGCTGTTTTCTCTTTGTCTCTTTCTTCGACTTCAACTTGCCAATATCCAGATCTGAGGTCTATTGCTGAGAAGTGTGTAGATCCTTGGAGAGTATCCATAACTTCGTCTATTCTAGGGATCGGATAGACATCTTTTACTGTCACATTATTCAGTTTTCTGTAGTCCACACAAAATCTGTATTTACCATCTCGCTTCTTGACCAATATTACTGGAAAAGACCAGGGGCTAGAAGATGGCCTAATTATGCCTTCTGTAAGCATCTCGTCAATTTGCTCTTTTATAATATCTCGTTCTTTAGCACTTACCCGGTAAGGCTTGTGTTTAATTGGCTTCGCGTCTTCTGTGTCTATCCGATGTTTTGCCAAATTGGTTCTCCCTAATCTCGATGAAAAAAGATCTCCATATCTTTCTAAAACTTGTTTTAACTCCTTCTGTTCCTTTGGTGAAAGATTTTCGTTTATTTGGAATCTAGGTTCTTCGTTCTTTTCTACCTCTCTTTCTCGACTCACATTTATTTTCGCTGGACTACTTCCAAAAGCCAATGTTTGGTTTTTCATTATTTTTAACGGTCGAGGATACGGATTAGTTATCCAGATGTGTGTTTCCCTATTTATAACATTGATCAAGCTTCTTGCTAGACGAAGTCCATTTGTTTGAAACATTTTGCTGCTCTCCTCGATAATATATTCTCCATCCTCTGTTTCTACCAATGCCTTGATCAATTTCATGGAACATTCCGGTACAATGGAATCCTTGGCACTCTTTATTTTCAACATTTCAAAATTGATTTCGTCATGATTATTCTTCAAATCATATTTTATAGTTTCTTGCTTACAATCTATTTTTGCGTTCATTTTCTTAAGGAAATCTCTCCCAAGAATTAATGTCCGTAAATGCGTTTTCAATATCACAAAGTTGTGTGATAATGTTTCGTTATCAATTTTTATATTTAAAAATATACTTCCTACCATGTCCAATTTTTTTCCATCGGGTCCTGCACAAATTTTTGCGAGTTTACTTATACCATGGCCTGTATCGAGGGCCGTTCTGAGGTCGACCACTGAGAGGTCAGCACCTGTATCAACCAAAGCTTCAAAAGTCCCTATCTTGTCCACATTAATTTTTAATTTGTATTTAGGGTCCAACTTCTTGATTCCGTTTATGGTCGACTTGCTTTGATTGACAGATTCAGGCGCGACGCTTAGTTTAAATCTTCCAACACGGAATATCTATTCCGGGTAGGAATATTTGTCTGTGTGCTATGACATACATCAGCATAAAGCCGAGGTCCTGATTTCTCTGATATTTCATTCGTTTGGCATTTTTCTTCGACCTTCTCTTGGGTATCTGCTGGATCCTCTTCTAGGATTCTTATAAACTTGACCCTACAATAACGGGCCACGTGCCCTGGCTTGTTACATTTAAAGCAGATTGGTCTTCCATCTTCCGTCCTATTTTTGCTCACTTCTTGGCTTTTATTGTAAGTGTTTCTCTGAAGGTTTGGTTTCGGCACAAAGTTAGGATTATAAGGACGTCTAGGGGTAGAGGGCTGAGGAAAGTTGTTTCGATACTGTCTGGGGGTAGGAGGGGAGTCGTTCTTGTAATTATTGGAAACAGGGGCTTGGGGCCTGGAAGTGGTCTGGTAGTTTCGTGCGGCAGTCGGCGGCACGTACCTCGATTGTTGTTGGGGTCTAGAATAGCGTGGACCGTTATATAGGTTTCTGGATTTCTCCACACGTTCCCGATACTTCTTTTCAAAATAATCCATTTTCTTGCACACGACAAGAAGGTCATCGGTCGTTTTAGGAGGGTTCAGGTAGAGCGCGAATGAGTACTCTTTTTTCAGTCCTCCAATAACATGTTCAATTTTTGTTTCTTCTTCCATTGCGGGGTCAACCTTGTTGCACAACACTAGAATGTCTTCCGCGAACCTGATTGCTGGTTCATTCCAGTGTTGCATTCTGTTGAGCTTCATTCTAAGTTCTTCTTTATTCGCGTCCAAAGAAAAATCCTGAATGAGGCGGATTTTAATATTTTCATAGCTCGTGAAACTAGCTTTGTGTAAATTCAACCAGGTTTTAGCGCTTCCCGTCATGTTCATGGCGGCATAACGAGAGATAATGTAGTCTGCCCAATGGTACAAGAAGCCAATTTCTTCAAGAGATTCAATCCATGGGCGAGGGTCTTCCGTTCCATCATACTTGGGGATGTCGATGTTGGGATTCAGGACAACTGGGTCGGAACTAGCATCTCTACCAATTGTTGCACCAGGTTGCGGCTTGGCAGACTCTTCAGCCTGGATTCTCTCCTGTGCTGGGTCTTGCATCTTACCAGAGCGTGTTTCAACCATCCTACAAATTTATAAAAGGGAATAACGAGATAAGTCTTCTTTAAGTAGCCACCAGAATCCTTTATTTATTTTCTCACATCAAAGAGAGCAGTGAAGTCACAGTGTACCTAAATACAAATGATGATAAATTAATAATCTGTTTTAAATAAATATCATAGAATATTTTATATAAAAATAAATAAATATATAATTTAAATTTCAAATATATTAAAACTAATATAAGAAATACGCCATTAAACATGATGTAACAATATAGATGGAAATTTTTGGCGTCTAGTTTTGGCGTCTATATTGACGGGAGAGGCGACCTTTGTCTCTTTAAATCAATATCCTCCCGGCAAAATTTCCATCTATATTTTAGCCATAGATTTGGCCCAGCCACTTTGTCAGCTAAACACCTCTTTGGCAGATTGTCAAGATTCCATTAGATCCCGTGTGGATCTCATGGAATAAAGTCCGCCCTAGACTGACGAGGGCCATTAGCCCGAAACCATGCTCTCTAGGTGGACGCTTTTCAGTTTGCCAAAGCTAGTGTCGTGGCTTTGTCACCGACTCGAGACCGCTAGTTTGCGGTGACGTTGGCGTCAAGTTTTGACGTCTATTTTGACGGGTGAGGCGACCTTTTTCTCTTCAAATATATATATATATTAAGAAAAAGGCATCTCCTTATCGTGCAACTGAAAGTTGCTGATGGCTGGCGCCATCTATCGGAATGAATATCAACTATTCTCGTTGATTTTTATTTATTCCAGAATTGGCCAAATACCCATTCTTGATTAATCAAGAAAAGCTAACCACGGACGCGTTTCGGGCTGTTGGCCCTCATCAGCGTGGTGCAAGCTGTACCTCAACAACCAAAAAATTGGTCATTAAGGCATCCTGAAAAATCATGAAACGGGTAGTTAAGGCCAGAATTGCGTGAGGACGCTACACAATGTGAAAAAATAGTACAAATGTAACATTGTACTGGGATAAGGTGCATAAATTAAGAAAAAGGCATCTCCTTATCGTGCAACTGAAAGTTGCTGATGGCTGGCGCCACGCAGATGAGGGCCAACAGCCCGAAACGCGTCCGTGGTTAGCTTTTCTTGATTAATCAAGAATGGGTATTTGGCCAATTCTGGAATAATTAAAAATCAACGAGAATAGTTGATATTTATTCCGATAGATGGCGCCAGCCATCAGCAACTTTCAGTTGCACGATAAGGAGATGCTTTTTTCTTAATTTATGCACCTTATCCCAGTACAATGTTACATTTGTACTATTTTTTCACATTGTGTAGCGTCCTCACGCAATTCTGGCCTTAACTACCCGTTTCATGATTTTTCAGGATGCCTTAATGACCAATTTTTTGGTCGTTGAGGTACAGCTTGCACCACGCTGATGAGGGCCAACAGCCCGAAACGCGTCCATGGTTAGCTTTTCTTGATTAATCAAGAATGGGTATTTGGCCAATTCTGGAATAATTAAAAATCAACGAGAATAGTTGATATTTATTCCGATAGATGGCGCCAGCCATCAGCAACTTTCAGTTGCACGATAAGGAGATGCCTTTTTCTTAATTTATGCACCTTATCCCAGTACAATGTTACATTTGTACTATTTTTTCATATATATATATATATATTTTCTACAGGTAAACTCCGTACAATTGGTATAAGTGTATAACGAATCAAAACCTTTGATTCGTTATACACACATATATATATATTCATATATTTATAAACGAAAGTTGTAGATATATTACGTATAATATTTTTCAAACATTAAATTTTTGTGAATTGCATTTATTTTTATGCAGCCATTATTTATATTTCCACAACATTCTTACATTTATAAAACCCAGGTAAAATAGTCATTTCTCAGGTAAATAATTAATATAAGATAAATTTATTTATTTCAATTGAAATATTTTGTAGCCATTGAAAACATTAAAATAAAATACAATCTAAATTATAAAACACACACTCACACGAAAACTACTTAAATAATTTAAGCAAGAAATATTATTTATCTCTTTTAAAAACAACTAAGTCTACTGCAATTTAATCCCTAATAAATGATGGAATTACATTTAGAAAACTATCGTTTTATTTATTAGGGAATCTGATATTTTTCATTATTATTCTTTAATGGTCTCCAAAAGAGGATTAGTTCGCGCCGATTTTAAGAAGGGTTTGGTTTGAAATGGGATTGCCCAAGCGTTCTTTTGTTAGAATTCTTTAAAATATATAAAAATATTTCGTTTATCTCTATAGAAAAAAAAATCCATAATCAAAGGTATTAAAGATTTAAAATATTATATATATGTAGTTAGGTGAAGATACTAAATATACTTAATATATTTTTACTCCATACACATAATATATATATATATATATGTGATGAAGGTTCTGTAGCCTCTTGTAGAATACTGTCGACTAAATCTGTGGTGAGGTATCCAGTCGACTTAAACTATGGTATGAGTCCCTGTCGACTCTCGCTATACTGTGTTGACCGAGAGGAACAGTCAGGATGTGGAGTTTTCCAGTACCTCTCTGCACTTTGGAAAACCTTTAACAGTTTTCACAGAGTACAGGCAGTCGTGGTCGAGGCAGAGTGGAAAGCTTGGGGATGTCCACACACAAAAAGAAGACACAGTTGCACTAGGAAAGTCCGTGAACAGATAAAAGTTGAGCTAGGAGCGAAAGATGGAGAGATAGAAGAGTTCTTACTTGTCTACATGGTGGATGAGGTGGACCTGGGGTACAACCGACGAGGTCTTACGCATATGGTGAAGTGACTGTAAAGTGACTGTATTTTTGGCTAAAGACGGGGGCCTTTTATATATTTTCCGAGAAAGGGAGTGTTGCATTTCAACAGATGCGACAGGGGCATGGGTCGTCTGGTGAAATTCCCCTGGCGCCGTCCTGACAGTTTCCAATCTATCTTTAGATGTTGTTTTGTGACTTCCATCTATCTCGAATTTAGACGTTATGACTTCTATCTCTTGCTTCAGCTCAACTCTTAATCTATTACAGAGTTTTAATTATTTATTCTCAGTTTGTACAAAGTACATTACATATGATGATGTAATGACACATGTCAATCATGCGTATAATCATTTACAGATGTGTTTCTATTATACAACATGAAAATCTTGCTATAAGTTATATACAATATGGGGTTGTTGGTTCAAATTACCATATATATATATATATATATATATATATATATATATATATATTATAAAGGGTTATAAAATTCTTTAATACCTTTATAATATATTTTATACAAATAAATATGAGCATAATTGATTTATATTTAAAATACTGCGCCTCGTTAATAAGAGAAACCTATTTCCGTAGGCACAAATGATATTTATATAGTGTTACGTAGAAAAAATGCGCATTCCAGAATAAAATGTTTTAGAACGTTCAAGAAAAATGTAGAAAAATCGGAGAACAATTGATTGGCCAATCAGTAGCCATTGCGCAAGGATCAGCGCTGGCGGTTTCTGATTGGCTTACCAACCATGACCGTTCTGGAAAGATATACTCCGGTATATATAGGCATGAGGAACTCACGCAAAGAGGTAGAAGAACGAAGCTACGTGGTGTACTCCAAGCAAGCTGCTGTCTCAAGAGGTCGGACTGCTGCTTACCGCCGACGCCGGTGTACTTCCTGGAAGATTCTAGGTTCTACAAACTTATGTTTCCTGTTCTGCTCCTGCTTACCCTCACCTTGCTGCAGTTGGTGAGTTTGTAACTGCTGTTTTCTTTATTGTTGCTTTATTTTCGGACTCTTCTGTAATTATTTTATCGATTTGGCTCAAATAAAGTCCTAAAGATCCTTTTTACTCACGGAAGTTATTCTTTTTCAACCAACAACGCAACAATATAGAAAACACATTATATAATTGATAATTTGTCTTCCACCCCATGCATTTTAAAAGCCAAAATATTTAATATACAACCAACACATCGTTAAATAATCTACCTAATTTAATGATAAATATTATTTTATTTATTATATATTCTATCGTCTACAGTAATACATGTATAATTCAAACGAATTGGTCTTCACATATCAACCCCATTCAAGGTATTTTATAGAAAATACGCAAAATTGATGTCTCTCTCTCACTCTTTTATTTATTCTGTATTTAACCTTATATAATCTTATATGGACTTTGTAATAAATCAGTTTCAATCTCAATCAATCTCCCTCTCTCTCAATAACCAAGCCTCAACAAGAAAATTATAAAAAAGAACAAAGCAAGTGTAATACAGATATTTTTCATTTTTATTACCCCCCTTCTTATCATGTAAAATAGAAAACACTGGGGGAAGGACCAATATAAAAATAAATTTTGAATTATGCATTAAATGATATTTTAAGGCTTGTGAGATAGTAATTCTATTGAAACATAGAAAATTATTGCATATTCTTTACCTAAAAGCAGAATTAATTCTATCTAGAACAGTTGCCGACATACTATACCCATGATCACTGGGGTGGATCTGTAAACCTTCAAGAGCAGAGATTCAAGCCTCACTGAAACAGTACATTATTATTTACAGGGTGTCTAGAAGTTAATGTGCAGCCAAATGTCATTAGAACTATTTGCTCTTTATTAAATAAAAGATATTAACACCCACACTATGAATGGTCGGGTCAAAACTTACTTTCAGGCCGTTGAAAAAAATCAATTCCTTGTAAGAGAGAGCCAATATGTTTATTTAATAATATATAATATATATATATATATATATATATATATATATATATATATATATATATATATATATATATATATATATATATATATATATATATATATAGGTTATTTTCTAGAAAGAGAGATTTTTTTATTGAAACACTTTTTTTGACATATTATCAATTATGTTTTACAAAATTAATGAAGAATAATGGGAATGAGTGAGGAAGGCTTCACCATCTCGATAGGGTCCTCCTCCAGACCAGAAGAGGGTCTTCTTGGACCCCCGCAAATCCAGGACCAGGAACTATTTGTAGATACGGGTCTTGGCAGATGCCATGATGGCCAAGGCGTTGTCCTCCAGAAGATCCCGAAGATCCAGCTCTGCAGGTCAGGGGGCCGCTGGATGATGGTGAAGGCCTCCACGATGACTGGCCTGATCCGCCTACAGGACCAGTAGCGGTGGGCCAGTGACAGGTCTCCGGACCCACAGGCGATGCAGGAATCCCGGGCCGAGGCCGGATGCGCTGGATGGGGAAGAGCTTGCAGGGCCAGCCGCACAGCAATATCGGCATATCGGCATTGTGCCCCGAGTAAGCACTTCGCCGGAGAGATGACCAGCTGATGGAGATGGGGATGCTGACAAGAGAGAGCCACCGGCCCAGCAGCTGGGTGATGGGAAGTGCAGCCAGGCGTGGACGCTCCAGCATGCGTTGGGCAGTGCGGGTGGTTAGGCGCTGGAAGGGAGTGGCCGTCCCGCGCAGCACAATGGCATTCTCGATGTTGTCAACACGGTGGGCGTGGTTCCGGTTCTGCTCTACAAGCCGGCTGCAGAAGGTGGTGAGTGCCGCGACGTCAGCTAGGGTGGCGCGGGTGGTGCGCAGAGGGAGGGATGAAGAGCTGGTGATGTCACCAACGCGCAAACCCGCCCACCGTGATGCGACCGGTAGCCGAAGGAACCTGCAGTCCCCGATGACATGGAGCTCCTGGAGCTGATAGGGCGGCAGCACTCGGTGGTTCAGCTCCAATATCTCCGAGACGGCCTCCCAGAGCCGGAGGAGCCTGCGAGGCGAGGTGAAAGCCAAGTCCCAGATGTCGGAGGAGATAGTCACGTCCCAATCACAGTGTTGTCTTTTCTTAAATCTGGAAAAAATAAAGACAATGCAAAGTCCTGATAGCTTGACCTGAACTAAAAGTTCCTAGCTTTACAGTATTGCTGGATACTGTCCCGAAAATTATAAATGGATAAATCAGTATCTTTGCCGCAGAGATCGTTAGAAGTTGAGTCACAACGGTGGATGACGAGGCCTAAGTAGAAAAAATAGTCCACCACACGTCCTTTCTCCTATTCTGAACTATATTTTATTAAAAACACGGTAAATTTATACATTTAAGAAAATAATTTATACAAAACAATATTTACATAACAATTTGTATACCAAAAAGATTTGCATACTTTTTATCTCAGTTCAAAAACACATTTGCACAAAACAAAGTTGACCACTTGCGCAGTCGCAACACACTCCCACCTTGACCTTTTGAACTTTTCTAAAAGGTCAATATTAATTAAAAAAAAAAACAAACTTCAATTAAACCTAATCGGTAACTTGACTCTTCTTCCAGAACGCGTGTAAACTTTCCCTACTTTTACTGGAGTAGTTTTCTCTTGCACTGACACGGACTCCACACCGGTTGTTTTCTCCCTGACGATCTCATCCTCCGCTGGCTTAAGCTCCCGGTCGTCTTTCTCTACGTCCTCAGTTGGTACTTCCAGTGGGAACAATCGTTGAACTGCACGCTTCATGAATCCAGACTTAGTCTTAACTTCCACAAGTCTTCGCACATTGTCAGTTCCAGGAAACACTCTCGTAATCTTTCCCATAGGCCAGTTTATTTGTTTCCTGTTTTCAACCTCCACAAGGACGATATCTCCAACTTTTAACTGTCGTTGTTTTCTGCGATTGTCGTGATGCACCAACAATCCTAGGTACTCGCTTCTGAACCTCTTACGGAATTCCTTCAGGAGTCGTTTGCGTTTCTCATAGCTCTTCCCAAAGTTGCACCTGAATTCATTTAGATCAATCTCTCCTTCAGTTCTTGGTTCTCGAAGGAACATCTCTGGGGTTAATGGCACAAGGTCATCATTGTCCTCAGCAATGTAATGAGTGGTCGCGCGTTGATAACTCGTTCACAGTTTCCGAGGATCGTCACCATTTCTTCGTAGTTGACAACACGTTTTCCCAGCAATCCTCGAAGCAGCTTTTTGGTGAGTCCAACAATTCTCTCGATCCAACCTCCCCACCATGGTGCTGCCGGAGGATTGAGCTTCCATTTCACTCCAAAATTAACTCGATAAAGTTCGTTCCGGAGTCCAACTAGATTCGTCCCATTATCTGAGTAGATGACTGCAGGGCAACCTCGTCTTGCTACGAACCTCTCCACTGCTCCCACCAAAGCTTCCGTCGATAAGGAAGTCACCAGTTCGAGGTGGACCGCACGGTATACGCCACAGGTTAAGATGACGAACCAAACCTTCTGTCCATCTTCCAGATATAAAGGTCCTCCGAGGTCAATTCCTGTCACCTCAAAGACCACAACATCTCGTACACGATGTTGAGGCAACGATGCTTCTGGTACGTCGACTCGCTTGGTTTCAAATCGTCGACAGCGAGGACATTTATGAATTACATGACGAACTAGTTGTCGAGCTTTTGGAATCCAGAACTTCTCTCTAAGTACTGATCGCAGCGTCTGGGCTCCACAGTGGTACATTTTCTCGTGGACTGATTTCACTATTAGCTTTGTGACCGGATGATTCGTTGGGATCAAAATTGGCAATCGGAACAGTTCATCGTCATTTCGATTCACTATCCTCGTTTTCACTCTCCAAAATCCTTCTTTATCTTGGAACGCATGTAGCTGCTTCATCTTGGGATCTTCCTCACCGATCGATTCATTCTGTATTATCTTAACTAGGGACTTTTCAGCACTGTCTAGCTCCTCTTGTGAGATGATATCTCCTTTATATTCAGAGGGCTTGAAACGTAGCATCCACGCGATTACTCTCAGTATTTGTGGTAGAGTCACTTCACGTTTTCCCTCGTATAGATTCAGATACCATGGATTCTCCTCGGGCTTTTTGGCTACAAATCCAGTCACCACAGTCTTCCTCCTCTCTTCTTCAATGGCTTCCAGATCATACTGTACTTTTGATACTGGCCAGTCTTCTTTCTTTTCCTGAAGCCATTTTGGTCCCTCCCACCATCCGGATTTTGAGAATTTCGATGGGGATTCACCACGGGATGGGAGATCCGCTGGATTGTGTTCTCCTGCGACATGGTTCCAATCTTCACTCTTCGTAAGTGTTGTGATCTCCTTGACACGGTTGGAAACGAACTGAGCCCAATTCTCTTGTTGTTGTATCCAGTATAGGGCAGGACTGGAGTCTGTCCAACATTGAATCTTCTCCGGACTTTCTTCTAAATTTTCCAGAACATGCACCAACAGTCGTGCTCCAATCAAACAGGCCAAAAGTTCCAGTCGTGGAATCGTGATCCTCTTAATAGTTGCCAGTCGATTTCTAGCTTCAACGAATCGCACTACTATGACTGACGCATTCTCTATTCGCATGAAGATCACCGTTGCGTACGCTATAGCTGAAGCGTCACAAAACACGTGCAATGTTGTTCTTCCTTTGATAGGTAAAATCCATCGAGGTATCTTAATCCGATCCAATTCTAAAGCTTGCTCCCTCCATTTTATGAACTCGACCCGTCTGTCCTCGTTCAGCGGTTCATCCCATGATTTATTCTCCTTCCAAGCATCTTGAACCATCTTCTTAATCTTGATTGTAGCTGGACAGGTAAATTGAATAGGATCAAAAATGCGATGGCAGGCTGACAAGATACTTCTCTTTGTGATTGATTTTTCTTCATCTATATTTTTCAAGGACTGCACATTAATGGCAATAGTGTCAGTCTGAAGGTGCCATTTCATACCCAAAATAGAGGCTGGATCTTGTTCTGGGATTCCAGGTTCATTCCACATCCAGTCTCGTAACTCAAATTTGGCTTGCATCATGATGTCGGAGGATTCCTTGATAAATTTTTTGACATCATGTGTAGATGACAAACTAAGAATGCAGTTGTCTACGTAAAAACTTCGGGCAAGAAGTTCTGCGCACCTATTATCTTGAAACTGCGGCAGGCTCAAATGATACTTAATGGTTGCAGCTAGCAGAAAAGGACTTGATGTAAGGCCAAAGACTACTCGACAATGCCTATAAAATTTTAGTGTCTTCTGGTCCTTTTTCCACCAAAGGAACCGAAGGAATTCACGATCTTCTTCTCGAACCTGAATCTGGAGAAAAGCTTGTCGTATGTCTGCAATGATTCCATACTTTCCAAGTCTAAACCGCAAGAGCAAATCAGGAATAAGCTCAATCAAGTTGTCTCCTTTTTCCAGACATTGATTTAATGATGGGAGCCCCTTTTTCTTGCAACTTGCGTCGAATACTGGACGAATAGGAGTGGTGCGACCATCCCTGCGCACTGGGCGATGAGGAAGATAACCGCACCCCTCCCATTTATCCTCAACTTCCTCGATGAATCTCTCTTTTTCCCACTCCTCAAAAATAGTATCATACTTCTCATATAGCATCTTGTCCTGGACATTCCTTGTTGTAGTCAACAATCTATTTTCTGTAGTTCGGCGATTGACCGGAACTGGTGGATGTCCAGCTATCCACGGTAGTGACACGATATACCTTCCGCTTTCGTCTCGTTTCACAGTTTCCTTGAAATGAGTGTTGGAGGCTTCGATTAAATCTTTCCTAGATTTTGTTTCTGCTGCATCCATGATGCCAAGCACATCTAATTTCCATAAATCCTGAACGTCGAAACTGTTAACGTGAAGTGAAGTCACGATCAGGCATGAATCTTCCATGTCTCTCCCTATTGCTGGTCCCATCACTGTCCACCCCAATTTGGTTTCTGTTGCCACAACTCCACTTTGCAATATCTGCATTCTGCCTGTCAGAATGCCGCTAAGCAAGTCTGAACCAATCAACATGTGGATTGATATCTCTTCACCTTGGCATATGTCAGTCAAGTTGATCCCTCGAGCTTTTAACTCATTGAGTATAGTATGATCCTGTACTTGACTGATGTGTCCGCAAATTACTTACTGATCCAAGAATTTGAGATCATCCATGTATTCGCTGTTGAGGCTGGAAACATTTACTTTGTACACATTGTGCTTCTTTTGACGAATTTCTCCGCCTCCAAACAGATTGTGGGTAAGTGTAACTTGCTGCACTCTCTTTAGGCCCAGTGCGTCCACCATTCTCTTTGAAATATAGGACCGCTGGGATCCACAGTCAAGCAACACTCGAACATTATGCCTTCCCTTTGGTCCGCTTATCTTGACTATCAGAGTTTGTAGATAGACTCCTCCCACGGTAGCGTTGTTTACAGTTGTTGACGTGAGTTGATTGGCGGTCTCTTGCTCTGTTGCAGGACTTTCCCTTGAAGCCTTTAGTTCCGCTTTTTGGAGAGGAGAAGTCTTCTGGGCTTCCAAAGTAGGACACATAATGGGGTAATGCTTTCCTCCGCAGACAGGGCAACGTGGCTTAATCCGGCATTTCTTGAATCCGTGGCCAGGAAGCAGGCACCAAAAACAAACATTCTTCCCTTTAGCCCTATCTTTTTTCTCTGGTAGATGCATCCGCTGTCCACTGTAGCATTCTTGACTCGGGTGACCCTTCCCACAAAAGATGCAGTTGTTTCGCATCTGAGTGGTGTTGGCGAGGTCAGTAGCCGTCGGCATTTTACTTCCAGTATTCTTCTTAGAAAGAGATTTCCTGTTTGATCGATCATCCTTCACATCTTGATTGTTGTCGATCTTGAACGCTGCTTTGGCCATATTCACTCGACTCTCGCCCTTCACCTCTGTCTTCAAAAACGTCATGAGTTGTGTCAACTTATCCTGTACTCCTCTTCCGCTCACCGTATATTGACTTCGCTCCCATACTCTCAGGGTGTCCTCTGGTAGCGCCGATTCGACGAGTGGGTACAGCATAGCCGCAAACTTGTCACGAGCGACGCCCAATGTTTCTAATGCTCGCAGTTGTGTCTCCAGTCTATCGTAAAGCTTCACTACAGACATCTTACCTTCGGCTCTCACATTCTGAGGCAGGTCACGTACATAAATTTCAACAAGCATTTCATCCTCTCCAAAACGTGATTTGATATACTCGATGATTTTAGGGTAGTTGTCGGCACTCGGTGGAAAACTTTCGACTGCTTCTCTTGCCTCGGAGTTCTCGGCGGTGGCTTGAAAGAGATACTGAAACTTAGTTTCTGGAGGCATCTGTGGATCCCGGTCAATCGTGCTGAACTGACTCCAGAATGTAATCCATTCCCTTGGTTCTCCCCCAAACTTCTTGAACTCCAGCTTCGGTAGTCGATAGTTCATTGCTGCTGTGCCGCTGATTGTACTATCGTCATCCTTTTTTGCAAGAGCCTCGTAATCAGTCATAATGTTACTGAAATTATCTTCGTACTCACAAACGGATTCGTACTCAGCAGTGAAAATGTCTTCAGACGCTGATTCTCGTAGCAGAGCTTCTTCCACCCTCATGTTCAATATTAAAAGCTTTTCATGGTGGGTCTGGAGTCGGCGGAGGACTTTCTCTACATCTGCTTTCTTGACTTCCTTCTTCTTGATCTCTGTTTCGAGCTCATTGAACGTCTTGGTGAACATTGCACGCACTGGCGTCCTAAGCTTTTTCAGTTCAGCACTACTAACTGGTTGGTCAGCCATCCTGAGAAGTAATCACTGGTTCACAGTTGTACCTTTGCGTAATCAGTAATTCTTCAATCTTTATCCTGTCGACTGCGCCAAAAATTTGTTGTCTTTTCTTAAATCTGGAAAAAATAAAGACAATGCAAAGTCCTGATAGCTTGACCTGAACTAAAAGTTCCTAGCTTTACAGTATTGCTGGATACTGTCCCGAAAATTATAAATGGATAAATCAGTATCTTTGCCGCAGAGATCGTTAGAAGTTGAGTCACAACGGTGGATGACGAGGCCTAAGTAGAAAAAATAGTCCACCACACGTCCTTTCTCCTATTCTGAACTATATTTTATTAAAAACACGGTAAATTTATACATTTAAGAAAATAATTTATACAAAACAATATTTACATAACAATTTGTATACCAAAAAGATTTGCATACTTTTTATCTCAGTTCAAAAACACATTTGCACAAAACAAAGTTGACCACTTGCGCAGTCGCAACACACAGCGAGCCAAGAGTAGGCGTTGAGGCTTCCGCGCAGCGCGGCTTGTACCCCCTTCAAGCACCCCAGGCGAAGCTGTGTCCCTATGTCCAGGAGTCCGAAGGCCGCCCACGGAGACTGGCCTTGCAGGGACGCCGCCCGGCAGCCAGGCAGTACGCTGAGGTCCCCATACAATGCGCACCAGTCGGGCTTTCAGTTTGGCGATAGTGGAGTCTGTGGGCAGGTAGCCGTGTAGATGGTGCACCACGGCGTATAACACAAGCGAGTTGGCGGCTCTGGCTCGACCGACTAGGGAGAGGCCGCGGGTGCAGGAGACCCACCTCGTTATAGCACCCTCGAGCAGTGCGAGGAGATGTTGTTCCTGGGCGGAGGATGACATTGCAGATTTTACATTGCAGCCCAGTACCCGAATCTACTCCGATGTCCAGGAGATGCCAAGCTGTGCGTCAGTGCGGGCTCGCCAGGCGCCGCACCATAGGCCTCGGCTCTTCGCGAAGTTGAGGTCTATTCCGTAGGCGCGCCGGAAGACCTCAAAGATGTTTCTCACCACGTCGAAGAGCTCGTCGCGCCTGATGAGCAGCACGATGTCGTCGGCGTAGGCGAGGACGTTTCTGGGGCCAAGCGCTCGCTCGAGACGCACCAAGAGAGGGCCAGTGGCGAGGCTGAACAAAGCGGCGCTGACGGCGCAGCCCTGCCTCACCCGTTCAGCAGATGGAAGGGCCTTGTGTGGAGACCTCCGGGTCGTACCGCCGCATCCGCCCCGGTATACAATAGGAGGAACCACTCGATGAAGGCTGGTGGCAGCCGCAAGGAGACCATCAGGGACACTAGAAAGCTTCGATCCAGGATGTCGAAGGCCGACTCTAGGTCCGTCGAGATTACAGCCAGCTCCGACCCATTCCTCCTAGCCATGTGGATCTCATCGGCTATTCTCGCCACGTTCCAACTGGAAGACCACCCCGGGACTGCGTATGTCTGGCACCGAGGCACCAAGACGCTGGAGGAGGATGTTGCCCAGGACGCGGTAGTCTGCCGTGGGGAGCGAAATCGGCCTGTAGGCGCTGAGCCCAGGGCCGCCGTTGGACTTGGGCACGAGGCAGATGGTGCTGCGCCTGATTGATGAAGACAAAGCCCCGCGGAGTTTGGAGGCCTCGAAGAAGAAGTCTTAGTAGGCGATCAGAAACTCGCAGGGCAAGTCGTCCCATCCGGAGCCCTTCCGAGCGGTAGTCGGCGGATGGCCGCCGCGATCTCTGCGCCTGTGATAACAAGGCGGATCGGTGGATCATTCTCTTCCAGGGTGAGGGGGGTGGTCGTCCCCCGGATGAACTCATCGGCGGCGATGGGGTCGTTGGGTTCACGGGCAAAGCGGCGCTGTTAGATGGAGTATGCTCGTCGTCGCAGCTCCCCGCCCTCGATGATGCTGTCATCCGCATCCCGGATGTTCGTGTAAGCGGGCTTTCGGACGCGAAGCGAACGCACAAGGTCGGGCAGCGATGGGTAATCGGCGGCTGACGATGATGCCTCCAGCCTGGCCTGCAGAAATCGCCCGGTGCGCGAGATGTGGTCGTCGTCGGCGACGCTTGAGACATGGAGTGATCTTACCTCCGCCAGGAATTCGACCTTGATATTCGACCATTTTATCCACAAAGCTTCGCTGGACATGTCTGAAATAGATTCAGCTGTTCTCTCGATTGTTGCCAGCAGATATTCATCCACTTGCACCGAGCGAAGCATAGCGGCCACGCAGGGCTGGCGAGGGAAAGGAGGCGAACCCAGCTGGACGAGGACAGCTCGATGGTCAGATAGTCTGTAATAGATGGTTTTGTACAGTGTAACTCTCTCCAGGAGTCTCGATGGCAGGAGAATTCTGTCCAAGCGAGCGGTGTCAACTCGACGCCTGCAGCTGGCCACTCTGGTAGGAAGGTGTGCAGCGTCAAAAAGGGTGGCTACACCAACGAGGGCTGTCTGTTCCATAAGCTCCGTGAGGGCCTCCACCGAGCCGGATGCCGTGTCGCTCGTGCTCTGGTCGTCGATGTTGAGGTCGCCCACCACCCAGGCGTCCTCCTAGATCGCGGCTGCCGTGATGGACTCCAGCTGCTCAAGCCGATCGCGAGGAATGTGTGATAGGTGACAGTTGATCACGCTCACTTCCTGGCCGCGGACGTCGATGAAGACGATGGAGATGTTGCCCGGCCACAGGACGCGCTGCCGCAGGACAGCGACCCCCGGGGCGAAGAGGCAGGCGAGGCCCGAACCTCTGAGGGCTGTGGGGGGCACGATTACGGCGCTGTAGCCCAGACACAGATGTTGTATGGTGTCCAGCGACAAGGCGTTGGTCTCCTGGATGAAGGCGACGTCTACGCGATGTTGACGCAGGAAGTGGCAGAGTTCAATGCTCCTCTCGCGAGCGGCGAGCCCGCGGACGTTGATGGATGCCAGACGGAAGCTCATTGGGCGCTCCTCGTCTGGGCACGAACGGCCATGAGACGCTTGTAGATGGCGGAGTGGGAGTTGGGCAGGGCTTCCACTAGCATCTTGGCGACCCTGATGAGCGCGGTCTTCTGCTCATCCCTCATCTTCTTCTGTAGACTCTTTAGATCGGGGACGGTGGCTAGCGCCTCCAAGATCTCGCTTCTTTCTAGCCCTTCGAACTCAGGCTGGGCCAATATGTCGTAGGGAACTCGCTCAAGGAGATCGTTGAACTGCCCCCGGGTCTTTGAGGGGGTCCCTATAGGAGATGACACTAGGGTCTCCTCTTTTTTCATCTCGTCTGGTGATGTAGAGGCCTTTGGGTTTTCCAGGGCCATGTTAGGTATGTCCGGCGAAGATATTTTGGATTTTTTAACGCCACTGGATAGCTTTGGTGGAAGAGGGGATGGATCCACAGCGGCAGTAGTTTGGGTCTGTGCAGCAGGTGGAGGAGCTGCATGTAGGGCTGATGATTCAGCTGGAGTTGGTGCTGCAGTCGATGGTGGACCTGTGGCTGTCATTGTTGAGAGATCCTGGATGGTATTAGAGGAGAAGGGCTGCCTACTTCCGGTGTTCTTTGGGCCAGGAGGGGAGTCCCCTGATAGAAGTAGGCTAGCCTCTTGCACGCCAGTCTTCCAGGGGCAGTTGGAGCGTTTGTGGCCTTGCTTATGGCATAGAGAGCACCTAATTCCGTAAGTCACGTAAACGTGGCTGGTCATCCCCTTGGATTTGATTTCGAGGCGGGCTGGGATGTGAGAGAGCTTTACGTCGTCTCGAAGGGTGATGAAGGCCTCGCGACGTGCGTCGGCCCAGTATGCATTGCCCAGCTCGAGCACTTTCTGGACGATGGAGGTTATTTGTCCGTAGGGTCGCAAGGCTGCCTCGAGGTCCCCGTTTTCGACGAAGAACGGAACGTTGCCGAACACGATACGCTCCGCCCGCTTCTTCAGTGGTGTTGCTCGCAGGATGGCGTCCTATATCTCCAGCCCGTCCTCTACGAGTTTGTCGGCTTGCTGGACATTGGAGAGGCCGACCAGGATTTGCCCCTCTATCTTCATCAGCTGGTAGACGGCGCCCTTGCCCAGCTTGGCTACTAGCGCCCGGAAGTACTGCTCCTGGGTGAAGTCTGGGCAGAATTCCAGGTAGACGCACTGGTCCGCCTGCCCTGCTGCCGACCTGGCTCGGAAGGTCGCCTGCTTCTGCCTGGTCGTCTGGCATTCGTGTACCCTGCTGGGTCTTGGCGTGACTCGTGGCCTGCTGCTGTTGGTAGGATCCTCGGTGCCTGGACACATCCCTTTTGGCCCCCGAGTTGGCGTGGTCAAGGTCATGTGGCCTTTTCTTTGAGCCTCCCACTGTGGTGAAGATTCCATCTTCGCCCTCGGGAAGCTGGTCGTCCAGTTCCGGCAATCAGCCCAATTGCGGCGAATATTTGCATGTCCACCGTCCGCCGCCGGCTCAGAATTAGCATCTTTGCGATTGTTTGAATCAGAATGGCTTCCAGCCATATCTTATTCTTTTGCCGATATTTCGGCGGAGACTTGAGGGTTTTCTGTGAGGTTCATATGGGCTTGCAGCCCATTCTCTTGGCTCTCAGCCAATACCCCAAAGGGGTTATTAGTCTCCATCGCCTCAATCTCAGACTCAAAAAACGCGGAGCTCGCGCGCCGCGTGGCCGCACGGCCGAGAGAGAGAGAGAGAGCAAGCTTTGACTGAAGACGAACATTTGGGACTGCCTTTAAGACTAGTGTGAATATTGTTTGATGAAAGACATCTTGATATTTCATTAAATATCTACTTAGAAGAAAAATATCCTGAAACTTTCTATTTATAATATTTAGTTTGTTATTTCACTTTTATACTAGTAAAATACCTCTATATTAAAGATTATTGGAAAATATCACTACAGATAACCCCAATGGAACTTAACTTTTGATTCAAAATAACAATGGTTCACTCTATATTATAAAATATATAATTTCTTTGAAAATAGAGCAATCCATAAATGAATATTTAATTAAAAAGGCATACATTGGATCAAAATATCATTTATTTCATCACTGAAATATTGGTAAAATAAATTATATGTTGACCCAATATATGCCTTTTAAATTAAAAAAAATATATATATAATGTGTATTATTTTAAGTTCTCTCGTTATAAAAGAAATGTCCCTATATCCCTGGTTCATTTTAGCAAGGACTTAGTGGATACCGATGCTTGCTATTTCGTTATTGCGGATGTTCCCTTGTATATGTTGTATAGTGTAAATATTGATATATGAAAACATATGTAAATATGTTGGCGAGATGTAAGTAAAATGAAATATGTTCAATAAAGTTCTTATATATAGCGAGACGTCTAACGCTATTAAAACCTTTTCCTCAAAGGCAAACAAGAGCTAAAAAGAGACATTTAATCATCGACTTTCCATTCCATTAATATTCAACAGGAAGTTCTAATTAAGCGTTCATTTACTTAATATGACCATGATTATGATTAATTGATTTTTGATTAATGATTTCACTAATCGATTCTGATATTATGGCAGTAGAGATAGGTGGGCTAGCAAGGAGAGCCACTGGTTGACAGGTTGGAGTGGTGGTACATTATGGCTGTGACACTCTCTTCATATGCTCTTTTGGTAAATATCTATTATCTAATTTACTTTGTTCCAGTTTTTAACTAATTTATTTTGATATATATATTCAATGAGTCCATTAATATTACTAAAGAGTGCCTTGATATTTTATCCTAATAATAATACATATTGACACGAAACCTTTTATTACACATGTTTTAAGTTTGCGCGTTTATTCTTTTGTTTGATAAAGAGAATCCTCATAAAGTTTGTGACGTAGAAATGTAGAGTTCGCGTCGATTTTATTATTCTAATAATATAACTAATATACGCTCTCTATGAATATCTGCCCCAATAACATAATTATATGATTTGTAACTAAATAAGAAACGGTTTAGGCACATGCAGAAAAACCTCGTTATAGCGAGCCCAAATAGAAGTGAACTACTAGTTCATTATATAGGCATATTTATATTAAATATATAATACACTAGGGCTTGTTATATATCCATTTTGTTTAACCGAATTTTCACTGGATGCATTTATATGTTGGAAAAAAAAACATGTTCTAACAGCCTAAAAAACATTTATAGACGGCAAAACACCATCAGTTTTAAAAGTATTAGGTAAATGGTGATTGGAATACATCCATACCCAAAACCCTATCTTGTGTGTGATTCATCAAGAAAAAACAACCACTTACGCTTATTTTGGCTCTGCGTGGTGCAAGCTGTACGTATTCGATCTACCGAGATAAGTCTCTCGAAACTTTTTTACAAAAAAATCAAAGGTTCATATTATGGCCAAGTATGTGAGAGTACGCGTATAAATGCGTCAACGATATATTAGATAGAAGGGAAGAATCACTGACCTTCAAAAAAATAAAGGGCAGTTGGAAACATGTACGTGGTTGGCTTCTCTTGAACAAAAAATTAAAATCATTTCATCGTTTAGTTGATATTTAATACAATAGATGGCATTATGAAATATTTAAATGCTTATTCTAGATGCATTTTAAAGTTGTATATTCTTTCTAAAAGAAACATTGTCCTAGTCAGCAAATGATTTTTCCGAATAATTTCATTTCTTTTGTAAGATGCATGTTTAAGTTTATTTATTTATTCAATAATCACCCGTTTCACTATGCCTCTAGCAAACGCTCTGGTGTATTGCCTGAATGATATTTAAAGAAAAAGGTATATCCTTATCATGCAACTTTAGTCCACATTAGTGTTACTTTATTTTCACGAAAAGGAGAAGCCTATTTCCTAATTTACACCCTGATTCCAGTAAAATTTCACTTTTGTACAATTTCTCACATAAATGAAATTCGTTTATTTTTTTAAAGTTCATTCTTCAAGTATATTTCTTATTACATAATAAATTAATAATTTGACCATACCTTAATATTATGGATAATCTAGAGAACCATACTGATTTATTTATATTTTATTTAAATATCCATTCCTATTTGAACATTAGAGCTACTTGTCTTTGAGGTTAGAAAGGATATATTGTTTAACCCTAAATAATAATATCTATATTTAAAAAGTATTAGACTAAACAATATAGACTTTTGCTATATGGATACACATGCAATGAAAATGAATAGAATACTTATGGAGAGAGTGCTTCAAAAAAACTGCAATAAAATTCACAGTAACAATAGTGAAGCTAGTCAAACTAATGATAAATTCAGGTCTCTTTTTATATCAGCCTTTGTAATTTATTATCCCCCTGTAGGGTTGTTTTACCCAGTAATCACACCCGATGAATTCTATTTACTGCTATTTCTTCAAATTTCCCAAATTATATACATATTAAAGTAATGGAATATATTAATTATAGTTTCTGACGTAATTGAGGTTTTAAAAATCCTTAATCAAATATATTTTCAGATTTTGTGAGATCAATTTGTGGTTTCGCCGCGGGTCCAATTGAACAAAGCTGGCGGAAAATGCTACTAGGGATTGTATCATGGAGTTAAAAATTTGTTTAATAAATCATTTTGATATATTTAGAGAAAATGTGTTCTCTACGAAATATAGGGTATGTAATAAATTACCTTCTTAAATAGAAAAACAGGTGAGAAAACTTATTTAATAGAAAGATAGTTTTTTAAAGTAATAAATCAGATTTAACGTTCTAAGATAGAATTTTCATTTATCAGGAAATAACTGTGTCAGGTTATTTCCTGATTTTGTCATTATAATATTGAATAACTGAATATAATGATATCATTAACTTTAAAACTAATGGCTACTTTTCTACTTAAAATGGATGCATAAACCATCACCATCAATAGACCGTCTTTACAAACAAGCTGACTTGGGTAGGTTGCCACAACTCTAGCTTTCTCAAATTCAAACTGGCCTGGAGAACACAGAGTCCGGCTATAGCCCTCGGTCGTCCATCCGTAAAATATATAACATGTGCATGTTCAGGAAAATAAAAATGTATTTGAAATACAAAATTTAATTATGTATATGGGAAGGATAATAAAAAACATCAGGTGTTAGTATTAAAATTAAAAAGGCAAATCCTGATCACAAGCACATGCATTTTTTTAGATGGCAGAGCGCCATCTAGTGGAACAGAAATCAAGTAAACGTTGATTTAGCCTGTTCCCTGATATTTGGCCAACACATTGTTTAGTTTATTTGTATTGTTTAGTTTAGTTTATTTCGGGGTTGGCTTCTTGATTTTCAAAGAAATTGGGTTGACAAAATATCAGGGAACAAGCTAAATAAACGTTTAGTTGATTTATGTTCCACTAGATGGGGCTCTGCCATCTAAAGAGCTCATGTGCTCGTGATCAGGATATGCCTTTTTTATTTTAATTAAATATATGTGGTGAGGTCTGGTTGACTCTTGTAGAATACTGTCGACTAAAACTGTGGTGAGATATCCAGTCGACTTAAACTATGGTGTGAGTCCCTGTAACTCTCGCTATACTGTGTTGACCGAGAGGAACAGTCAGGATGGGGAGTTTTCCAGTACCTCTCTGCACCTTGGAAGACCTTTTACAGTTCTCACAAAGTACAGGCAGTCGTGGTCGAGGCAGAGTGGAAAGATTGGGAATGTCCACACGAAAACCGAAGACACAGTTGCACTAAGAAAGTTCCGTGAACAGATAAAAGTTGAGCTAGGAGCAAAAGATGGAGATAGAAGAGTTCTTATTGGGCTACATGGTCGATGAGGTAGACCTGGGGTACAACAGACGAGGGCTCACACAGATTGTAAATTAACTGTCAAGTGACTGTATTTTTGGCTAAGGGGGGCCTTATATATCTTTCCCGAGAAAGGGAGTGTTGCATTTCACCAGATGAAACAGGGGCGTGGATCGTCTGGTGAAATTCTACTGGCGCCGTTCTGACAGTTTCCAATCTATCTTTAGATGTTGTTTTGTGGCTTCCATCTATCTCAAATTTAGACGTTTTTGACTTCTATCACTTTAGCTCAACTCTTAATCTATTACAGAGTTTTATTTATTTATCCTCGGTTTGTACAAATTACATTACATATGGGGATGCCATGACACATGTCAATCATGCGTATAATCATTTACAGATGTGTTTCTATTATACAACATGAAAATCTTGTTATAAGTTATATACAATATGGGGTTGTTGGTTTAAATCACCATATATATGTTCTGCATATTTTATTTTTATAAAATATATATAAAAAATCTATAAATATATAGTACCTATATAAGATATATGTGTCATATATACCTATTTATATATAGAGAGATTTCTAATTTAATAATATATCTATCCAATATTGAGAAAATTTATAAAATAAAAAATATTTCATATATATTAAATATAAATTAACTTATAAAATTTAAATTATCAAAATTTATTATATAAAATAATTTATCATTATATATTATTTGAATGAAAATATATTTAAAATGAGGCAAAATCCATTCTTTCCTAATGTTTACCATCCTCTTTAAATATTGACATTGCTAGAAGCAAATTTAATGTAAACAATGCAGATAAGTTTTCAATTTAAATATATTTCACATCCCGTACCTAAGGAAACATATAATGGAAGATCTGGTTAAAACTAAAAGCTCCGAAATAAATTTTATGAAAGAAATACGAGAGTTTAAATTTGAGAAGAAGTAAAGCTTTATAAAATTGGATGAAACGTTTGACCCTGCTGTATTTTTTCTATCATAAAAATACGTCAAGACAATTTAGCGTCGGAGTTCCATTAATGTCATAAGTTAAATAAACCTAACCAGAATTTGAAGTTAAATTATTACAGGAAGAAAGAAAGAAAATTCTTAGAGGAGATCATCAATTAACTGAGAGCTTCCTCGGAAAATTACTTTTGGAGAAAACTTCCGCAGACGATATTTTTATTGAAACAATTATTTATTGATTTTTTTTTAGAATTTTTAAATAAAAAATACGAATATACTTATAAAATTTTATTTCAATTCGATATTTATATTTGAAAATGAATATTTATAGATATTTTGTGAAATATTAAATATTATATTTAAAAATATATATATTCTACGTTGGATAGATTTGAGAGATAAAATTTGTAACACAATTATTACAATAATTTATAAAACTAAGATTTGAGAGAATATTTTAATAAATATTCCCCAAATCTGAAAGGATTGTTTTTCATTGTACAAGAATCATTATTTTTAAAGCGCACGATAGGTAATATATTTATATGGAAATCATACAAATGTAGAAACATCTTTCATAGTTTCGCGTTAAACATCATCACACGACTAAACCTTCAAACGCTGACTATGTAACAGAGTAGAAAATAGAATAGATTTAGCGGTCTGTGTGGTGAATTAAATTGGCGAGAGAAATCGCTGTGAAGAATCACCACTGATGATTCAAGCCTACCCAAAATTCTTCAGTTCATAATTGTGGAGATTTGTACTATTATATATATATAATTAAAGGAAAATAGCTTAATAATTCCATCTTAAGAATATAGACGTTGCTATATGTATAATATTTTACTAATTTGTCACTTCTTAAAGAAAGCAATACCTCTAAAAACTTGATATTATGTTGAAACCTATTTATTTGACTAGATTTGCAAAATATGTTGATTAGTTAGGCTTCCGATAGTATATAGTGAACACAGAAATATTAAACAAAAGAATTACAGATCTTTAGAGACATTTTCAGCTAAAATATCTGAATATCGCTACTTGTTTCTTTCTTTAGTGGTTTGCCAACCTGAACATCCGCTGTTGATAGATTATTTCCACCATCACAAATTTGATATTGATTTCCCTCAAAATATGAGCCTAAAAGTAGTGAACATTGAGTCGCATCATCAGAAAGTACCCTGATCATCTTCCGTGCTATTTATTAGCTCTTTAGAGAAGATTTCAACGTATATAAAAACTTTTGTGTGCTTTCCTAAATACCTTTTTATATAATTAAGAAAAACGGTCGAAATTACATTTGATGGGCATTCGACTTTTAGTGTGCACCGCGCTGATGAGGAGACTGGAAGGCCTAAGAGGTTGGTCTGTTCCTGATAATTCAATAAAGAATATTGACTATTTTTTGAAAATAGAAAATTAATAGTTAATTGATTAGTATTTCCGATTGATTTCAGTGGGCCATTAGAGAAAATTCAATTTTACGATCAGGAGATGTTCATTCATTGAATCTCGTTTAGATACAGATAGAGGCTGTTCCGTTACAGAGGGCGACTACTGCATGAAATATATTGAAAATTGGGCAATATGAATTAATATTTTAGAATAAAAAATTGTAAAGATATAGAAATATATTTGATGCATATTTTAAGTAGTTAAACCTTGTTAAGACGAACTGGGTATTGATAAATTTCATAATAAACCTAAATCAATCCCTAAAACTTGCATATTATATTATAATAAAATCATAGTTTTCAAATAAACCATGACTATAGTGAACCTAAAGTTTAGCCCGATTGGGGTAGGTAATAGCGAGAGTTTGTTTAATTTAAATCTTAAAACTGGAAAAAAAATATATATATAAATTGTATGTAGCACTAGCTATCGTTCACAGTACAAGTTTCTAGATACAAGAGAGCCGTCAGCAACAAATCCGCTGCCCCAAAGTCAATCAGCACTGTCGTCTATCTCCGAGAGAACCAGTGAAAGAAAATTTCTGAAAAGATCATCATTTTCATTCGTGTTCGAATCACTGATTCCATGACAATGGAAATACGCTTTTTCAGATTAAATTAATGGAATAAAAGAGTCTCTTTCTTTTCTCCCTTTCTCATATATCTCTGTGAGGCGGCGTGTTTAACAAAAACTTCTGCCCGGGCCGCGAGGAGAACATTTATTCTGAGAATCATATTTAGAAAAGATTTTTGTATATTTCTTATTGTTTATTATCTTTCTCTCCTTCGCATAATTGACACATAGATACAAATATAACCGAAAAATATTATCCAAAGATCATAAGAATATTTCCACAATGTTCTTTTTAAAATATGAATTTCTCATGTTTCTTTAAAATAAATGTTCTTACTCGAGCTAAAACCGATAACGCGTGTGTGGGGATCAGTATCGATTACACCAATTCGCCGAATAGTAGCCTAATAAATATAAACCATGGACGGTGTGATCCCTTTTTAGTTTCGAAATAGATTTAAATTCTCTAAAGAAAATAAAAAAACTAATAATAGTACCTCTTTATGGTAAATTATTATGAGTCTTTTTTTCTTAATGAATTCTTTAATGGGCAAAACAGGAATATACAAGAACATTTTATGTCACTATTTTCAATTTAGTATAAGATTTATTTTACTAAATTTATCACCAAAGTTTTATTTTGTATTTGAAATATTTCGTATTTAAACCTCTAGTGTGGATATATATTGAAGTGGTGCAGCAAAGAAGATGAAGAGAAGATGTGGGCAAAGCCGGTAAAGGTAGCAGAGGCCCCCTCCACAAGGAAGTGTTGATTGACAGATTTCAGAGGAGTGGGCGGTAGACAGACATTCCAGTCCAGCTGGTGCCGACAGGAAAGAAGGAGCCGAGAGAGCGGTCGATCTGAAGGGGGTTTGTGCGCCGAGAGGATATGGCAGTCTAAGGGAGACGTCATTCTGATGACATCGAGATCTGCGGCAAGGATTGATGGCGGCGAGTTATCTCCGGGGCGTGTAGTTGATCCTGCAAGGAGGTGTAAGGAGAGACTGAAATCGGAGCGACCTACAAGGCAGTGTATAGTGTGGAGCGGAACGCTTCACAAAAAGACATCCACGGCGCCAAGGATTCTTCTGACGGGGAGGGTGAAGGCAAGTCCCCCTGATTGTATTCCTTCTGTTAAGTGAGCCATAATAAAGCACTGACTTTCGCTGCAATCCCTTCGAACTTACGTGTGTATCTTTGTGGCATTCTGAGTAGACAAAGTACACGAACAACGTCTGGGTACGACGTAACAATATATTTACAAACATCCCATTTATCAATTCGTTTGAAATATATATACATTTTCTTCTATGCTAATAGTTTCAGTATTCAGCATGAAATACAATTTATTCCTAGAGGGTTTATTAATAAAAGTTGGGGGGATAATGGAAGTCAAATGTTTATTGAAGTTTAATCAAAATTATAACATAGGATGTGTGCAAAATGGATGTTATTTTTCGTTGTTATGCATTTTGTACTTTACACTAATGTATAAAACTTTAGGAAGTTGTACATTTTAGCATGCATATTAGAATTCAGGCAATATCTCTGAAAAATATTTAATACACAGTGGCCTTTATTGAAGAAAAACGAGTTAACCAAGTGTAAACAACATTGCCTATGCTTTCTTCAAAAAAAAAAGCATACGACCTGCAATATGATAAACTTTCCACTTTCTTAAGTTTTGTCCATGTATATATATCTGAACAAATAATATAATTAAAACTATTGCTATGCTTATAAGCTATTATTGAATAATACAAAATAGTTTATTGAAGGTATTAAAATACACAAAAATAATTTTTATTTTCTCCTCACACTTCTCAAATAAAAATAGTGCATTATTTATGAGATTCCCAAACATGGAAAAAATTCTCCCAACTTCAATCAGATGTGTTCGATAATCTATTTAGATATATATTCTTCAAACTGGAATTACTCTTTATGTTTTTTAGTTAGCACGGCTTTTTTATTTTCTGAAAAATTTTGCACTGTTCTTCCTTTCAAGGGTATATTGGCGATTCTAATTTCTATCATTGAAAATATAACGGCTAAAAGACAACGTATTTCCCTGAAAACATACGATTCTTTGTTTACTTGTTAATCTTTAACACATCCCTTTACTTTGTTTATAGCATAATTACCTTCATATAGTGATTTTTTTAATGTTTGAAAAACATTGTTGAAAATAAAATATGCTTTTAAAATCATTTTCCTCATACAATAGTTACCAGTTCTAGTGGAAGAGTAAATTTACTCAATTTTGATATAAAAAAACTGGCGGAAACACTGGGAGGGTTCAACACAGATGAACCAGGCTTTCCATTAATTTCTACATTGCAGTAAGGGCAGGAGATATTGCTTAATTTTTAAAAGAATCATACGCGTCTATAATAGTTTCGAATTTTCATTTGAAAAAAAGTGAGTTTTCAAAGTTTTTTTCTTTAAATTATAAATATATGTCATAATTTGTATATAATTGTATGCACCCCCGACCCACTATGCATGTACAATGTATGATTTTCAAAGATTTAATAAAGAATAAGGTAACTGGAGGAAAGAAAGTAGCAACAAGACATTGGAAGCAGGCTAAAAGCGGGCACAAGTATAAATAACTTGTACAGTCAATACTTCCTGGCAAGCCCGGACGTATCTGGTATCTGCAGAAGTTATATTAGTAGAGAGACGCCCAATATTTCCGGACAGGACCGGACGTATTTGATAACCGCGGAAGTAATAAGAGTCGAGCACACCCAATACTTCCTGACAAGATCGGCGGTATCTTCCACCAAAGAAAGCCGCAGAACCAATTAGAAAGTCTCCCCTAAATAGGTCAACCAATAGAAAAACGGGCACGTTCCATCCTTCGACCAATGGGAAGGAAGACAATTCGTGGTGTTAAATCGAAAAGCAAGAATAGTCAGTAACGTTTTCGCTCTCATAGGAACAACACCTAGAGTAGTGCTTTGGCTCCCAAGGAGGTGACATCGGCTCTGGACCTCTCTCCCTCTGCTCATCCAGTAGCTAAGTACAATCACCACCATGTGATCAGATAATTAACAAGCAAAACCCGCTCCGCCTTCTCAAGCTTTCTTCCCTCCAACCCAGTTGCCTTTTATTTTCAAACCCCATCACGTGTCCTGATTATTCCTAACTGTATGCTTCACTTGCCACTCAACGACTGCGTTTCAACCAATCCTCACCATTCAAATCGAACAACAAGAAATTCCGCAACGATATTGTCACAGAACGGTTAAGTCGACAGGATTCTACAACAGTGTAATACATCAAATATTGCAGTGTAATAACTTTGGATATATTACATATACATTTTCAAAAATTTCTTAAAATATGAGATAGAATACATAAGGCATAGAATTGTCTCACCAACTCGGTGAAGGATATGTATATATATATATAAGAAGTCTTAATAATTATATTTGAACACCTTATTTTTAAATTCGAAAATCCCTTCATATTTAAACTTACTTGTTCATACATAATTCAAACAAGTCATATCTTAATTTTTAAATATATACGTTATGTAGTATTCTAACTTACTTTTTAATACATACTTCAAACTGGTCCAAGTTTAATTCTTAAGTATATTCCCTATATGTAGTATTCAAACTTACTTGTTCATACATAATTTCAACAGGTCATAGTTTAATGCATCAATATATACAATCTGTAGTATTAAAACTTACATGTTCATCAAAATTCCAACAGCTCATTTTTGATCATTCATCAGATTTGAAAAAAAGCAGCAGTTCAATAAAACATTTTCACCTTTTTTTTTTTTTTGAAAGAATAATTTTGAAAGAGATCTGGTATTAACTGTTGAAGAAGTGGTGGATTTATTAAATTTTGCATTCTAATCACTTAAATGCTTTTTCTGATTATTACCATCTTCGGCTCACATGGTGGAAGATACGGGCGATGATACTGCCATTAATATTTATTAAGTATAGTCATTTTTATATGGTGCTATTTATTTTATTGAAAATTGCTTGTTTTTGGATATATATTTAGAAATGTATCTTCTATAAGTTATTAATAATACAATAAAGTGCCCTGATATAGCGAACCACAATGGGAATGAACCTTTGGTTCGCTATAGCCGTGGTTTCATTATAGCTATGGTCACTATACTGTGTAAAAAAGTAGGTCCTATACGTTTCTTCAAATATTCAACGACGCATTCCGATGGACGTTACAAGCCTTAATGTTACAGCCTGATCCCGAATATTGTTCCTTTTGTTCTATTCTTTAAAATATTTTTTGTTCTGAATCAGGTTTCCCCACAACATCAGGGCTAGTTCATTTTAAGAGTAAAAGATAATCATAATGTTCTCATAGGTGTCTATGCATTCAATGGAGAAACCAAAGGGGTGATTTTCTAAAATAATATTTATATTGATTTTATTTTTTTTTTCAAATATTAATTAATTTTACACCACTCAGTGAATTTCCATATATTCTAGCGAGAAATTGATATAATTGAGATCGCTATTAAAGTTACGGAAGCGTGTGAATATAACAAGAACTCGAGCTGACAAAGCTATTGGATTAAGGGGCATCGCCTTTTTTCAAGGCACATGTAGGAAGCCGAACAATGGCAGAGGTGGGGCGGGAGCCTGATAACAAATCCTACAAGAGGAAGGTAAACAAACCAGCTAATTGTCTAGCGACGTCCAAGAATTACTTCCTGACAACAATTCCTTCCCTCGGCGCAATATTATTCACAAATTCTCTCACCTGCAAGTCTTGCAGTTCAGAAAATAAAGTTGTCGTTATTTGGTACACCACACAATATAGCTCAAAAATCGATATTAATTAAATACTACAAACTTTTTTTTATTATTAAATATATATATTATATTAATATATAAATTTATATTATATTAAATTTATAATTAAATACTTGTAGCTTCTAAAATATGCAATGTTTTGAATTAATATATTACAAATTAATTCTGCTGATTTTAAATTTATTGAAATATAGTATTACTCGAAATACATGAATATTTTGTCAATATTATGCAGTATAGGAATGTTTTATAATATTGCAGTCGTGGTAATAATAATTATAATAGTGTAGATCAGAATTATTTTTTATTTTGCTAATACACATAATCAAGGAAGAAATACCTGATTTGAGGCGTAAAGAAGGGGGAAAAAACGTATTTACATATTTGCAGAAAGGTTTGAGCCGGCCAACAGGAACCAAAAATATCTTTACTTATGAGCTGATAACCAGAATGGATTATTTTTGAGCCCCAATGGACGCATAGCATAAAGCAGAATAAATACAAAGCACTATATACATTGCACTGTTGGAGGGGCCGAAGTGTATAGCAAGCAGGCAAGCCGCAATGCACTATATTAAAGTACCAAGGTGCTGCACGTAATCAAGGTTGTTCAAAAAGGTTATATTCCCCAGGCTAGGGAAGATGAAAAAAGACAGCTGTTGTTCAAATAAGAATATTAGATAAAGCGGGAATGATTCAGAAACTGATGGGAAAAGATAGATATTCTTTTTGTAAAAATAAATATATAAAACGTTTTAGATAATAAAATTGCTATTCGTAATATATACAATTTTTGAAATTGAAATATTTTACAAGGATTACTAGTGAGGGCACTAGTACTAAGACAACCAACCAGAAAAGTACACCATTGATTGCATAGTGCGTTCAAATGGGTCGCTGCGTAAGTCGATTTCTCGAGCAGCCCGCGCCGTCGAATCGCCAAACCATTTTGCCTCTGCCCTTGGGTTACAGAGACAGCGTCAGGAGCGATCACATACGCAGGGCAGGTCGCGACCGATCCTAAACAGCGGCACATGTCAGAGTTGCGTCTACGAGCATCCGCTATTGACCGGTGTTAACCATGAGGTGAGGAGTCCGAGTCCCTCAGGTGATCGGAATCCTCCGCGCGGACGCGTGGTTTAAGTCTATCAGAGGCCTCTATTAACTCCAGGCAGGCTCGCCAAGTGCTCCTGTTGAAAATAAAGTCTTTGAGTAACCGCGGAGTGTACCCTAATTCTTCTGCACAGGTGGAAGGAAGGCGGAATGTAAGGGCATCGAGGCTGCTGCACTCAAGCACGTAGTGTGACAGAGTTTCTTCTCTGTCAGCGTCGCAGTAAGGGCAGGAAGGATCGTCAATGACGCCTATTCTCTGGGCGAAACTGTCCGTCCACGTGTTACCCGATAGCAGGCCAACCACAATGTGCTCGCTAGGGATAATGTATGCATACCATTTGTCTAAAAGAATCATTGGAGTAAGGCCAAAGCGGGTGTGGATAGAAGGAGCGAGATAGAGGAATCTTCTTTCCCATGCTTCACGCGCCCGACCCTAAATTGCTGATTTTACAAACGACAAAGGAGCGAGTTTGTAACAGCTTGGGTCAGCAGACTCAGCACCCGCTTTGCGAGTGTGTCCGCAATGTCATTACCCACGATCCCACTGTGGCCCTTGATCCATTGTATGGTGCATCTGTTTCCACTGCAATTCAATCGCGAAATCAGTAGCAGAGTTCTGTCGATAAGGTAATTACCAGTCTTAGAGTTCATAACTGAATTCACGACTGAGAGGTTGTCCAGGAAGAATCCTAAGGTTAGATTATTTGGCAAAGTGGTTGCGTTTTCAAGTGCCTTAAACAATCCAAGGGCTTCCGCCTGAAAGACAGAATAATGAGGGGACAGGACATGAAATTAACATATTGCAGGTGCATAATCGAGACCAGAGATCCTATACACGCCGGCGCCAACTCCATCTCTGGTTTTGGAACCATCTGTTTAAGTATGCCACGTGGAAGAAAAGAGCAGGAATATTACAGGGAGCGGAGTAATAGGGTGGGTAAGGGAGAGGATGTGGAAAGGGAGGAGGCTCGAGTGGAATTTCAGCGTCAACCAATTCATACTTTTTAATGTATAGCTCAGTTTTAGCCGAGATTTCTAGATCCAGAGGAAGAACTCTGGAGATGGAGATGAGAGCAGCGTTGCTGGTTGATCTGAAAGCTCTACAAGCTCTCACTAGGAAAGGCCTTTGAGAACTCAGTAGAACATTTAAGGAGCGTTGAGAAAGATTAGGAAACCATACCGCCGAGGCATAGGCAATGGCTGGAACAACTACTTGAAGATACAGAGTTCTCAAGGCGCGGTAACCAAAACCAAAGTTGAGATATGCGGCTGCGGTCAAACGCGGCCTGGAACTTGGCGCAGACTTCAACTACGTGCTGGTGGAAAGATAGACGTTGATCAAATCTCACTCCCAGTACCTTAATTGAGTCGCACCATTGGATTGGCCGTCCGTGGATAACCAGATCCCGCGCGGTTCAGGCAGTCTCCCGTGTGGTCTGAGGAGAACCATAGCCTGGCACTTCCCACGCTGAGTTCCAGTTTATGCAAACTGCACCACCTAGCGATCATATCTATGATGTGTTGGGCCGCGGGAAGTTGACTAGGTCGACATCCCGAGACCGCCACGACCAGATCATCCGCGTAGGCTTGCGGGAAAACATTATTCCTGTAATCCAGCGTGAGGATTTTGTCAAAGACAATATTCCAAAGGAAAGGGCCGAGAACTGGACCCTGGGGACATCCTTTGGAAACTCGTCTCGACACAGTACAACCATTCATAGACAGTCTCACAACATGGTTACATAGAAACGAGTTTATCAGATGATAAATGTTTCTGGGACAAACGCTTTTGAGCAACGCTCTCAAGATATTGGAATTGAGCACGCTGTAAAAAGCGCCTTTAACATCAAAAGAAAGAAGACAAGATTTCCTATTTTTAATAGTACTGGTTATAGTAGATTTTAGATTTAAGAGTGCGGCGGTAGTAGATCTACAAAGCTTAAATCCGAACTGGTTTGGAGTCGCTTTACAAATCCTATCGGCCATCCACGACAGCCTAGCAAGAACTAGACGCTCAAGGATCTTGCCCAAACCAGGCAGCATCGTGATTGGACGGTGTGATGCGAGAAGGTCCTCCCCACTTCGCTTGGGAACGACGTCCCCCAGGTTCCATGTAGATGGAAATTGGCCAGTGGTTAAACACTTGTTGAAATAATTCAGAAAAAAACGTCCAAAATGTTTAACTAGTTTTACGATAAGAATCTCTACCAGGAGAAGAAGATAAGTGCACCTTATCCGCTGTCAACAACAACTCGTTATCTGTAAACAAAGGGTCGTTATCAGATATCGATGTGATGACTTTGCTTAAATCTTTGTGTTCTAACATGGTATCGGGCGGGACGCGGCCGAAATAGTATTCTAATACGTGATTTAATGTGTCCCGCGGACCTTCAGTGAAGCCGCTGACAACTGGGAGAGCTGATAGGGGTTTGAGCTTAAAATCTCCCTTGATGAAACTGTAGATTCCTCCCCAAGGGTTGATTTCGCAACGCAAGCAGGCTGCCCTCCATGCTTCTTTCTTAGCCAGTCTCCTCGCACGGCGATATTTTGCCTTCAGTCTCTTGTATAAGACCTCCAGCACACCCTAAACGACACCGCGTACCTTTATAAAGGCCCGCTGTGCCTTTGAGCGGATTCGAATCAGATTTCCACCAAGAGATGAACTTGAGGTATTTATCACTTCTGGGACGAGATGGAATGGTGTTTAGAAAAGTGTGAAAAATCTCTTCCCCGAGTAAATTAATTACATCGTCGAGGGAGGATGAGTCACGCACGTTTTCTAAAAAAAAAAAGATTAATATTTTCTATTTTTTGGCTGAAATGTTCAAAAACTCTATTCCAGTCAGCGCGACCAAAGCTGAAGTATATAGCGCTAAATTTATTTAATTTAACTCTGGTGTTGTCCTGTAAAAAGGGAGCGAAATTTAGGTTAAAGACGAGGCGTTTGTGGTCAGACAACTCCTGGTACTCAGGATACCAATCAGTAACGCTATTTACAAGGCCAGCACTACAGCAAGTGACGTCGATGGAAGAAGAGCGGTTGTCTTCCTCCCACGTCACCGCGCCGTGAGTGTTGAGCACATGCAAATAGTTGGCATCTATAAAGTTTTCAACTAGATCTCTCTTAGTTGAGTGATGCCTGAGGAGCAGAGGTTTATCCGACCACCTAAATGATTCAACATTTAGATCGCCGCAAAAAATTACCTCGTCCTAGTTCAGAGAATTAAGGCTAGAATTAATCTTATCTAGAAGAGGGGAGGGGTCACATGATGGCGAAAGGTAAACATTACAAAGAAGAATACATTTACCACCTAATTCACGCATGACAAACACGACATTAACACTGGACAAGTGAGACAAATGGATATATTTAAGGCTAGAATTCACTACAATGACGATAGCTCCCAACCTAGAGTTTCTAATAGGGCCATAGGAAAGTGAGGAATTGACGTATCCATCAACACTAGATTAATCTACTAGAGGTACGCAAAAAGTACATATTGTGGCGCATTTGAAAAGCTTTTATGTTTTTCTTTTATAACTCGTGAGTGATTGGAGCTTTATCAATTTACAAATCCAAGTTTATATATAAAAAAAATTAAAAAATTATCCTACAAAATAATCAGAATAAAAATTATTTTGGTGAAATTTATGAAATACTCAGTCTTTCAAAATAGGGTCAAGTGAAAGAGACCAATCTTCAGCTTTCTAATTGGAATAGCAATACAGGAACATCAAAGCTGAGGAGGGATATTTATAACCCTGGTCCTTGGAGCGCAGAGCGCCAACTACCCGGGAAGTCCTGCTCACTAGTATGGACTAGTGTTGAGCGCTTTTACTCGTGTCCTGTTTTGATTTCTGAGTTGAACCATTTGACCAGAAATTTTCATGCTGAGTTTGAGTGTGGGAGGCTAGCCATAGATCTAGGATTGAGGTGGGTCAATCCGAGCAATATTTCAAAGCTGATGTAAAGATTGGTTAGATTACTTTATATGCGAACACGCGCTCCAAGATACTTCTACGCTTCAACCATTTTTAAAATACCAATTCATTTCGGATGTTTAAATATATTAATTTACTGATTCTTCTACGATTTTATAGGCACGAATCATTTTAACGTTTTGTAGTGGAAATTATGCAGTTAAGACTCGAAATTTTACACAAATAAATTTACTGGCAATGCGCTTCTTTTAAATATTATCAAATATTATCTCTACAGACCTTACTGGAATGATATGAGTTATTGAATGAGAGGGCTTGGCTCATCAGTAGTAAACCCTCTAAGCGGTTTCGCCAAATTAATCTCTAGACCGCTCTACTATTGCATTGGATTGGTTTGGAATATACCCTGTATTTTCTATGGATGGCAGCTTAGGGGTGTTTAGTGAACTATGGACATAAGCTTATAGGTCTGTAGAGGAACATAGATATAATTTCAAGGTATTGCATCGAGCAAAGTTCTTCCGCAGAATATGTTTTCATTACGAATATATATTAGTAAATTAACTAATAAATTAACTCGAAAATTCGTTTGAATTAATTTCAAGTTTTCTTTTCTACATCAAATCATAGTATATTTTCAGTCGAAAGAGAGACATCGTTCTATTATTTAAAATGATTCAAAATATAAAACAGAATATCTGCATTGTCATCGTGAATGAATAAGTAGAAATAAAATCTTTCCAATATGATGAATGAAATCTATATATATAAAATTGAATGTCTGTCTGTCTGTTTGTCTGTCTGTTTGTTTGTACTCTATAGATTCAAAAACCATACATCCAATCGCCGTGAAATTTTGGGATATTATTAGGTATATCACCGGGAAGGTTTTAGAAAAATAATTTCATGAATATCTTGAATATCCTTAGAGTTATTTGCAGATTTGTAGATTTAACTCGCAAGCAGCGCCCCCATTGTGACGATGATAACAAGTTTTCTTATCACTAAGTTTGTTATCTTAAATATTATTTATCAAAAGTAAGATTATCTCAGGATGACACGGCAATGTGACACGGGAAAAATGTTCACTAGATAAAACTATGATTTTCTATATGATATAAAAAGCCAACAATGAAGAGTGAATGTAATATAAAAAGCCAACAATGAAGAATGAATGTAAGATAAAAAGCCAACAATGAAGAGTGAATGTAATATAAAAAGCCAACAATGAAGAATGAATGTAAGATAAAAAGCCAACAATGAAGAGTGAATGTAAGATAAAAAGCCAACAATGAATAGTAAATGTAATATAAAAAGCCAACAATGAATAATGAATGTAAGATAAAAAGCCAACAATGAAGAGTAAATATAATATAAAAAGCCAACAATGAAGAATGAATGCAAGATAAAAAGCCAACAATGAAGAGTGAATATAATATAAAAAGCCAACAATGAAGAGTGAATGTAAGATAAAAAGCCAACAATGAAGAGTGAATGTAATATAAAAAGCCAACAATGAAGAATGAATGTAAGATAAAAAGCCAACAATGAAGAGTGAATGTAATATAAAAAGCCAACAATGAAGAATGAATGTAAGATAAAAAGCCAACAATGAAGAGTGAATGTAATATAAAAAGCCAACAATGAAGAATGAATGTAAGATAAAAAGCCAACAATGAAGAGTGAATGTAATATAAAAAGCCAACAATGAAGAATGAATGTAAGATAAAAAGCCAACAATGAAGAGTGAATGTAAGATAAAAAGCAAACAATGAAGAGTAAATGTAATATAAAAAGTCAACAATGAAGAATGAATGTAAGATAAAAAGCCAACAATGAAGAGTAGATCTCTATATCTCTATATCTCTATCTATATATAAAAGTCAATTTCTGTCTGTCTGTCTGTTTCGCGATAAACTCAAAAACTACTGAACCAATTGGTACCATATTTTGCATGTCGCTTTTTATAAACCTGAGGAAAATTTTCGGCTGCATTTTGATTAGTTTTTTGGCTATTTCTTTTTTTTTTTCATTTGAAGAACTTTTTTTACGCGGACTAATCCGGAATGGAATGAATACCTAAATATGGCCATTTTTTTAAGCATCGATGGTTCAGTGGTAGAATGCTCGCCTGCCACGCGGGCGGCCCGGGTTCGATTCCCGGCCGATGCATTTTTTTTTTTTTTACAATTTTTAAAACTCTTTTATATTATCTTAAATATATATAATTGAATGTCTGTCTGTCTGTACTCTATAGATTCAAAAACCATACATCCAATCGCCGTGAAATTTTGGGATATTATTAGGTATATCACCGGGAAGGTTTTTGAATAATAATTTCATGAATATCTTGAATATCCTTAGAGTTATTTGCAGATTTGTAGATTTAACTCGCAAGCAGCGCCCCCATTGTGACGATGATAACAAGTTTTCTTATCACTAAGTTTGTTATCTTAAATATTATTTATCAAAAGTAAGATTATCTCAGGATGACACGGCAATTTATTTGCGACAAGAATAATGATACAATTCCAAGGCGAAGATATTATTCCTTTAACTTCCAATTACCGAGGGAACCAATTAATATTGATTTTATTCAACTTATCGAGTATTTCTCAAGGGACCGGGAAAAAATGCTCACTAGATAAAACTATGATTTTCTAATGTAGAAAATTAGGAAAGACAAAATTCAGGATGACAAGGCACACAGGGACCGGGAAAAAATGTTCACTTTATCGAGAGATTCAAATTTACGAGTTTCAAATTATCAAAATATATCTTTTTTATTTTTTAATAAGTTTTTAGAGAAATGTTTTAACAAATGTTCTCTAGACAAACCTTTACTCGGGTAAAACCCCGGGCGAAGCCGAGTACGTTTTATAAGTTTAAAGAGAATTGTTTTAACAATTGTTCGTTAGACAAACATTCACTCGGGTAAAACCCGGCGAAGCCGGGCGGGTCCGCTAGTATTCAAATAATTTAAAAAGAGCGCTTTTATAAGAATAAGAATAAAATTATTTGTATATAGAATCCTGGCGATCATCCTTTATTTTGAAAAAAAAAGTTTAAAAATTTAGTTAAACCTTCATTAATTCGATAATATGCTTTTGACGATAATTTATATTAGTTTTAGTTCAAAATATATAAAAATGATAGTGGTTATTACCATACTAGAATTTTAGTCCGTTTAATGAACGGGTCTTGAACGACAGCTAGTATTTTAACTTTACCCCTATTGCCCAATATATACCTGTCATAATATATGGCTCTTCCAGGATTAATAAAACAAACCAACAGCCAACGAGAGAGAGATGGGCATCTAAAGCGAGACACTTTAGACAACTAGCTTACGACCATTTTTGGCCACATTCCTGAGGGGGGGGGGGCCGTCACCACCTGGCGACTATCCTGGTTAGCCCCCCGGTTGTGTACACAGGAAAAACAGTCGTTCAGCTGATAACGTCTCACTCGCTCTCTCTCGGCTGGCTGCCTGGATGATTGCTCTAACAACTCGTGGTGTGATTATTTCTCTCCTCACCACATTTACCACTATATTGCCACATACCTTTATCCCTATTAATGATATACTATACCTATACTCGTATTAATTTATATATACATTATCAATCAGCTAGTTTGGGGTAGGGCTAAAATTCAAGCTGTCGTTCTAGACTAGTTCATTAAAGGAATTAATAAACTAGCGTAAGAAAGTAACTATTGTCATTTTATTTATAAATTCCGATAAAGAGAGAAATCAATTTCCTAAAGATATAAAAATAAAGAAGAAATGAAATTGGCTTCAATTTATTGATGACCTGTGTTGTTTCTGGCAGCACTAGAGGACAGAATTTATGGTTGACTTGTGTTCCAAGTTTCTGGTTCTAGTAATTTGCTTCTCTCGCTCCTAGATTTTCACGCTCGTTTCTTTTACGGAGTGTTTCCTTATTTATATTGCGTAGAGTGAAGTGGTATTGTTCTATAAATAAAACTTATATAAATTGCCTTATTTTTCTTTATTCATATAAGATCGATCTTCTAATGTATCTATTGCAGCGAAGGGAAAATATTAGGACGTCGTTGCTCATCGGTTGTGTCAATTTTCACAGCGGTTCAGGTGATCACTAAAGGATTATGATTTTTTAATATATAAATATTAAATATTCTATTCTATATAGAGAAAACAAGAACAGGTTTTCAGCCTTTATTGAAGGAATAAGTTCACTGTGTGTAAAACTCTAGATTAAATTGAAAACCTATCTAGCTATAACACTCTACACTTGTACATGCTTGTTCCAGCTGAATTAACGGAAGCCCAAACGAGCTTACATAATTTAATGGCATTTGAAAAATAATCTTTCGACAGGCCACCCCAGCTCCTACCTTTTTAAGGAATTCTATAATTTAGAAAGACACTAAAATTGAACCCATAGGGCTCTTCTTAAGAAGAAAGACCCTAGAAAAGTAAACATTTACGAAAGCCACGGATTACTTTGCAGGTGTAGTCAGGCCACGAACAAGACCGAGAAAATTATTCCATGGAAGCAATGGTCGCCTCTCCCGTCAAAATAAACGTCAGAATCTGACGCCATCTATTGACCGTCGCCGCAACTAGCGGCATCGGGTCGGTGACAAAGCCACAGCACCAACTTTGGCAAACTGATAAGCGTCCACCTAGAGACCATGGTTTCGGGCTAATGGCCCTCGTAAGTCTAGGGCGGACTTTATTCCATGAGATCCACACGGGATCTAATGGAATCCTCACAATCTACCAAAGAGGTGTTTTGCTGGCAATGTGGCTGGGCCAAATCTATTGGCAAAACATAGATGGAAAATTTGCAGGGAGGATATTAATCCATGGAAAAATGGTCGCCTCTCCCGTCAAAATAAACGTCAGAATCTGACGCCAAATTATTATTCGATTTCGACCAATTTGGACTAGTTCTAATAATAATTAACTTAAAGTTCTATTTGAACAGCAAACCTTGCATGATTTCTTGCTCTATCGAACAGTGGTTGTTGATCATTTACTTTACAGATCTGCTAAATTAAGCTATCTTGTCAAACGATATATTATTTTTAATCAACCAATTTCATCTAAGGTCAGCTCAGATGTATAAAGTCCCTTAAAATAAATATAACAAAAGGAAATTTGGGAAATTTCAATGGATACGGAATTCCCAGAAGAAATTTAAATGATGTGATTTCGGTAGAAAACAGTTAATGGTTTTTAATATTCTAATACCCTTTTAACATGGAGAGATTAGTTGATTCGCTCCCTTTACAAAATTTATTTTACTACAAACAGAACCAATGATTATATTTCCTTTCTCTGTCGATGTGAGTTATATCATTAAGATAATATTTGGCCTTGACCAAATACCACCGAGTGCTTGCTTTATAAATGCTACGCTACTCTAATAATAACTGCCCATACATTTATATACAAACAAATAAAAGTCACATTTCCCGTTAAATTAAGCGCTAAAACCAAGCGATATCTCTTGACCCTATTCGCAAATTATCAGACTCGGGTCAGTGACAAAGCTACAACACCGACCATGGCTTATTGAGAAGCGCCCACCTGGAACGATGGGCTTGGGCTAATGATCCTGGTCAGTCAAGGCGAGGTTACCAAATGAAATCTTTTTAGAAGAAGCCAAAGATGTATCTTGCAGATAAAATGGCTATGTTAATTCTATGGACCAATTGTAGATGGAAATTCTGTCAGAAATATATTGATCTCGATAAAAATAAAGGTCGCCTTTTTTTTCAAAATAGATGCTTAACTAAGTGCCATCTATTGACTGTCTTTGCAAACTAGCGGATTCGGATCAATTACAAAAAAAAAAAGCCCTGGACTGACGAGGGCCTTTAGCCCGAAATCATGGTCACCAAGTGGGCGCTTCTCAATTTGCTAAGGCTGGTGTTGTGGCTCTGTCAACGACCCGAATTCGGCAGTTGTGGATGACGCTTAGTTTTGATTATATTTTGACTGGTGAGATTACCTTTATGTTTATAGATCAATATCTTCCTGGCAATAATTTCATCTATTTACACACATATACATCTACACAAAACAGAATCCTATCACTACTGGATATTATTGATTGTTTTTAATCTGGCCCAACTCTTCCGTTGCCAGCAAGGTTGCCTGATCTCTCACCCATAGAGCACATTTTAAATGTGATGGGAAGGCGATTGCAACCATTGGGGTATGTTGACTATTTAACCATACAGTTATTTAACCTCGGAACCAATTAGGCATGAAATCCCGCAGCACACCATCAGGAATCTTTATCAGTCCCTGACACGCCGGGTGGCATCCATGCATCCACATATTGATTTTCTCAATTTGTGAAGATAAAAAAAACTATGGAATAAAACAATTACATGTCTGAAATTTCAATAGATTTTTTTCTCTAAATGTTTTTTTTCATACTTCAATTTCTGTTCCAATCAGGAAACTATTTCTTAGAGCCTTAATTTTTTGTTATAGAGTGTATTTTGACAAAATTGAATAAATAGCTAACTCAATTATTTGAACTTGAATATAGTTGATAGTTCTCTGAATAATCACACTACCTATAAGTAGAAGTCATTGATCCAGGTTTGTGTTCACCAGCCTCTACTCACCATGACCTTTTTGTTGAACTAGGTAAGATGACGTAATTCAGGAACATGGAATATCTAAATTCGGATATTGTTAGACCACATTTGATGGAAGGCATTAGCAACTATTAGTACTCACAATACGTAGAGGAAGCTCCATAATATTATTAACATAGCTATTTTTTGTTTGGGTGACATAATTATATAATTAATAAAACATTCTTGAAGCGTAAAAAAAAAAATTGGCAATTATTTTGTTTTCCTATCAATATAGCGATTCGAAGATTTACAGGTTTTTCTCAGATTCAATATCCGGAGAGAGAGGTTTGCCCACTTATACTATCAGTTCTACAGATAAACAAAAAAGTATTAAACATCGTAAGAAATGAAAAATAAGATGAATACATCCAGAGTTATTTCTAACCACGTCTGTGTATAATTGATCACCTTTTTATTTATTGACATTCTTATCGTAATATATATAAAGACATACCTTGATCTCTGAAAGAAAACAAAGTTTTATTTTCTTCACTGATCCAGGTGCGCCGTTTTTTTATATAAATATATTCAATAGATACGATTTTAACTCAAACAATTCAAATTATTTTTTGTTTCTTCTTCTTTGACTCCGGAAAACGAGTCAATAAAGATAATAATTTTTAAAGTACGCATTACATTATATTGGCGCACTTTTAATACTTATAAACCAAGATTATATTATATAACCTGAAAGAACCATCAGGAGAGGGTGAACTATGAAAAATAAACTTCATACAGTTTCAGTCAGCCAAGTAATGAACTCGGGCAACCCATCACCAAAAGATACTTAAACATATAGCCATAAAACCTATATTCTAAGTATCAAAATAGTCTCGAATAATAATCGAGTATGTAAAAGACCTATTTAACCCTACACTAAATACACCTTTAACCACTTAACGAAGGGTATATTTACATTTTTAAAATATTAAGGCCGTTATTCAAGTGCCATAAACGGTTTCCATTTAAAATGAGAAAATGGTTAAATTTTTAAATATTAAATAATCAACTTATTCCCTAGATATATCGTTCCGGACAGTAATTTAGGTAAAAAAGAAACATTATTAAAATTTTAATTTACAATACGACAAAAAATATACATATATAATTTTTTCTATTTTACTCTTCTCGGAGTATTATATTAGAATATTTTTTGTAGCAGAATAGCTAATTTAATTTGGCAATTTATTTACTTTTTCTATAAGGCCCAAATATTATGCAGCCATTTAATCATCTAAGTCCCTGCTGAATTCCTCCATTTGGAGTTTTCCTTTGCAAATGGCGAAGACCCTCGGCCCTCTGTGCTGGTGCGTTTGTTATAGAAATTATAATGCATATTTGATTAATTCCATATTTCTTACTGTTGAAGAATATTTGCTTTTCTTGTAGTATATTTGTTTCAATTGATTTTCTGATGATTGATTTCATAAATTGTTCAAACTTGTATTGTCTCAAATATTTTAAGGATATTAAAAAGATTTCGAATTATTAAAATAATTATCGATACAATTTCTTTAATATTTTACAGTAAAATATACAGTTCCAATAAAACGAAGCGAGAATATAGCGAACCTTATCATATAACGAACTTAAAATAATAATTTTTATTTTATAATATAATTTATCATGGTTATATAATAAACCTAGGTTTCTACCCAATGGGATTCGCTGTAGCAAGGTTCTACTGCAGAAATTGACGGGTTTTGAGCATAAGGCTTTATTCAGTCTCTCGTTAGAACACGTAAAAACCATATGTTCAAATGTTTGTTAAGTGAAGGGCGGATTTATGTTTGCATCACTTTATGAAATTTATGATGAAATTGCATGATCCATAAATTTCTAAAATATCGCTTGAATTTATACTAGTTTAAAAATAGTTTACATATATTTCTCGAGATCTTGTACCTTTTTTTAGCTTGTTTCGCCTTCAAAACAAAATTGTTTGGAAATTTTAATTGAGCTAAGAGTAAAGTAATTTTCTATGTATAACAGACACTGTTCTTTGCATATTAACTATTTAATATAAATTTCATTGTGAAAATGTATGCAAATATTTGTGAAACTATCTTTGCATGACAAAGAAAGACAACACCTTCCTTTTTATCACAGGCGTTTATTTGGGTTTAGCAAAAGTGTGAATACCTTTCGTGAGAATATCGCATTGGAAAATACTTTCCTGCATATGCAAATAAATATAGCGCTTCTTGGCCTTTTGGATAATATCAAAGCACCTCAAGTAAGTGTTTATTATAGTTATTTGAAAAAATTTAATATTATCATACTTTACTCCAACTGAATTTTTATAATATTAATGGTTTTCATCCATCATTATTTTGAACATGACTTGAAATTAACGAGCATTTATTAGAAAGTTAACAGCACCATTTTAAGGTATAAAAACTAATGGGAGTATAGCCACATTTGTATTTCGCATGTGGGCATTAATGTTGAAGATAAAAATAATAAAAAAAGAAAGAAATGGTACTCATTTTATACATACGGATTTTTTTTTTAATATTCGTTTACACACACACAAAATAAATAAATATAACTTCTATGAAAAATGCTTTTTGATTTAGCTGCTATTTTATTATAGATAGAAATAACATTAAAAACTATTACCTTTATTCAAAGTTATATATTTTTAAAATATTAAATTACCTGTCTTTGTAGAAAACCATCTGAGAAATATTTTACATTCCAAGTTTAAAACAGATTATTCTCAAAATAAAAATCGTTTAAATGATATCACTTTTTTTTTTATTATCCCTAGTACACCTGGTACAGGTCATGATAATCATGGTGGGTAGTTAGCGATTGCTTTTAGTGTAAGCGCACCACATGTTTACACATGTGAAAAGCAGTTCGACTTTGCACTTACAAATGTGCCAGAGCTCCGTTTGGTACTTGCACTCGCTGGTGGGGTTGGACTTTTGCAAGAATCGGGGGCCATTGGAACATTTTTTTTTAATCAGAAAAAAAGTGTCCAATGCGGGAATCGAACCTGGGTGGTAGTGGTCGAAAACCAAACGGTTTAACCAGCCTTCCACCGACCCTTATATCAATTTTTAAATAGACGAAACAAAGGATAATGTTAAAAGGTATATACTTGTTAAGATAATGAATGGCCATCTGAGTGATCCAATTCTCTAATGCTATATAAACTGCTGGCCACCGTAAATGCAGCATCCTGAAAGAAGCATGCAAATAACATGAAATTTACAACATGCATTAGACGAGGTGAGATATTACGCGCGCCTGTGGCTCCACTTCAAAGCACTATTTAAGGCTTGGAGATTTCAAGTTCGGCAAGAGTGTTTTTCGTGTTTTTTTTTTTTAACAATCAATTATGCCTCGTAGAAAACAGCAATCTTCTTTTGATCAAGTATCCGAGTTCGACAGAGGAAGGAAAGTGGCATACCGAGATTTTGGATTATCTTTCAGGGAAATCGGTAGTCGTGTTGGACGAAACCAAACAACTGTATTACGGGTATGTGATCGTTGGATTCAGGAAGGTATGACGGACCGACGTGTTCGATCGCATCCATCTCAGTGCACCACTTCACATGCTGACAGACAAATTATGGCAGTGACAGATCGCTCAGTAACAACACGAACCGTAGCACAGCACATTCAGTCTGTAACGCATCATCCAGTGTCTTCGCGTACTATTCGACGCCGTTTACAGCAGAGTGGTCTGTCCGCAAGAAGTCCATTGCTTCCTCATCCCTTGACACAGAACCACAGACGTCTCTGCCGCCAATGGTGCGATGAAAGAAGGAATGTGGACGGCTAAATGAAATGAAATTGCCTTTACTGATGAGTCACGCTTCTGTCTGCGACACGACGATGGTCGGATTCGAGTCTGGATACACCGTGGAGAGAGAATGCTGAGCAGCTGCGTTATGCACCGCCAAACTGGTATTGCACCGGGTAATATGGTATGGGGCGGTAATGGATATCACTCTCACACTCCTCTAGTACGCATTGCCGGTACTTTAAACAGCCAAGGCTACATTTCCGAGGTGTTGGAGCCAGTTGTCCTTCCTTACCTCTAGGGCTTGCCCACAGTCATATTTCAACAGGATAGTGCGCGACCACACGTGACACGCATTGTCCAAAGGTTCTTCGTCAATCGCAAGATTGAATTGCTTCCCTGGCCCACTCTCTCTCCGGATCTTTCGCCGATAAAAAACGTGTGTTCCATGGTTGCTGAACGATTAGCCCAGATTACATCCCCAGCTGCCACACCAGATCAACTTTGGAAACGTGTGGAAGCTGCTTGGTCTGCTGCACCCGAAGAACACATCCAAATTCTCTTTAAATCAATGCCGAGGCGAGGGGAAGCGGTGATCTCCCACAATGGTGGCTACTCTGGCTACTGATTCTTTGTCAACGTGTTATCTACAAAATAAAATTTGCTGTGATATCTCTTGCCTTTCTTGGTGTTGCAATTCGGGTGGCCAGCAGTGTATTCATAAATTAGATCATATCCCAACAACACAGGTATTTGATGATAGCTGTATTAAATTCTGTCACGATGCATTTAGGTATGAAAAATCAGATTGACTACCGTTTTCAAGATTCAAACATGATCGTGGCGTTTGCAATATAAAAGGAATGTAACCAAATTTAATGCACATGACCTGTTCCTATATAAATGCCCTCGACCGACTTTTTTCAAGGAACATTTGATCGTTTAATTCCGAAGTTATATAAAAGTGACGAATTTAGCTCTACCAACAGAACATATAACTACTAATAGAGAAACATGGTTGAAAATAGTGATATTCATCTCAATTTTAAAATATGATTTTTTATTTGAAAAATCACTGGATAAATATCTTATATAGAAAATGAATCGATTAACGAAGGAAAAGTAAAAAAAAAAGAATTGTTTTCTACAGGCAAATACATTTTCTTTTATTTCTTTATGCTAGATAAAAAAAAAACAGGATCGTCAATGTTATTAAAATAAAAACAGTGTCGAAAATAAATACATCTTTCATGAAAAAATGCAAATAAATCAGTTTCAGTTTGCAAAAGAAACTCTCTAGATTATTAAATGAAACTAGACAAAAACAAAGATACACAATATGTAAAATTAATTAGTGTGGCTGTGGATATATTTTTTTCTAAATATAAACATATCATTTAAAAAGGCCATTTTTAATTTAAAAAACAATGAAGGGATAATTATATTATAAAGCCTTTTATTATATTGAAAACATAATTAATTTCATACCTATATTTATATAGGCATTAGGAAAAATTAATTACATATATAATACACACATATTGTTTTTCAAATATAGCCAAGTAATATTTTCTGTAATTAGGTAAGTTGAAAGTGCACCTTTTGAAATATTACCAGCACATTTTTAATAAAACCGCAGTTAATTTTACCACACCTTCTCCACTTTGAACGTTTAAACAACACACACATATTGGCATATTGGCAAGAAGTAAAATTAACTTCTGCTTTACAATGTGAGATAAAGAACGAGGTAGACTTAGAGACAAACCTTCTAACAGTCGATATAAAAATAATATTTCGACTGATATTTAATTCCAGCACACACATACTTCTAATATAAATTTATGCATTATAAATATTTTATGAACAATCCTTTCTACCTATCTACCTTTTCATTTATTATGAATAAAGGGGTTATACAAATAACATGTATATCACAATATACATATTGTGATCACATATCAATGTATATCACAAAAACAAATAACATGTATATCACAATGAGGTTTTTTAGAATACACTAAATAATCTTTACAGAAACACACCTATTAAAACTAAATACCTTAATAAAAAACTTCACACCTCTGTGAATATTTCAATACAAGATAGGGATGTGCAAATTTATGCATTCCCTTCAGGCAATTTCCCAAATGTCCCGATGATCTTACTAGTGGATTGTCCAAATAGCTGATAGTTCAATTATATAATGGCCGAATTAGCTGTTTGCCCAACTATGTGATGGCAAAACTATCCGACTATTGTTCACCCTATTTCTTCACACAAGTAGGAGCAGTTCATCTCTATACTTCGAAGTGCTAGATTACTTTTTGATTATTTTCACTCGCTACTGTGTTTGGATTTGTTTAAATATTGGGGAGGCCTTTAAAATACATAAACTTCTTCAACCAGAACCCAGTTCTTACGCATATATTCGTTACGGAGTCTGCAAATGGAAATACACTGCGTGACATTCTGCATTTGCAACACCAAGAAATACTGGGCAAAAAATATGAACATTTTAAGGTGAAGTTAGTTCGCCGCGTTTTCTATATGATTGCGCAGCTATTCCGCGCATGTTGATTTAGATATGAGAGAAGGGACTTGCGAAATAGCCAATATTCGCAACTCTCTGTATGACGTGGAAAGCTTTAATTTTTTTTTGTCTCATGGAAAACGCTTAGTAGCAGATAATTTCAGGCCGCCGCCAGCCGAGGCAGTTCCAGCAGACAGACGATTTCACGAGAGGTTTGATTATTGGACTCAGAAGGACCGCTTGGTCCATATGTCGAATCTCTACACCTCGATGCGTTCACAGTGCACAGGCTATGGCGAAGATGGCTGAAAAAAGGAAATGTGTCATGATTGAGCGGCGCTAGTATGGTCCTAGTGACGTCATCACGCGTGGACCGACGCATCAGCCGGATGGCGTTGGCGGCCCCACAGTTTACTTCTGTCGCCATTTCGAAGGATGCGCAGGAAACTCTTGATTTTCTCGATCAGAATCATTATATGCAAATTAGTCGCCGGCGGTCTACTCTCAGACTGCCATTTGCCCAACGGCACGTATACCTCCGTTAGAAATTTTGTCGGGATATAATCACATTGTCAGTGAAATGACTCAGGGTAGTGTTCTCAGATGTTTCTCGCTTCTGTTTTAGCGAAAACAGTCATCGGGGTAGTGTTTGTGCCGTCTAGGTGACGCCTCTGTGGAACGCCGCACATCACGACAAGGCGGCATTATGTTTTGAGTAATTATCGCTTATGATAGCAGATCACCTCTGATTCGTATTAAGAGCACCATGACGTTCCAACAATACGTGGATGACGCACTGCGGCTGGTGGTTATACCCTTCCTTCAGGGTGTAACAAATGCCATTTTCCAGGAAGCCCGACCTCACACAGCACGCACTCCTCACATGCCCTGCATGAAAACTCTCTGCTTCCATGGACACCAACCTCTTTTGATTCCTAACCTATTGAACACGTCTGACCTAATTGGATGTGATTTGCGTGAGCTGGCACAACCGCGATTCAGAAGTTGAACTGTGGCTGATGGTTGACAGCGAATGGGAAGCCATCCCTCAGGACACCATCCGCACGCTCAGTGAATCAGTATCAAGACGTGTTGCTACCTGAATAGCCGCCTTCCCTGGTCCCACAACATATTGAGTGGACGGCGATGTCGCTCAATGTATATGTGTATTCTGTTTTGATAAAGATCATTTAATGTTCGTTACTGGTACTCTCCTCATTCCAATTTCCACAACCTTTAGCCCAATAATTATTGGTGATGCAAATTCAGTGTTAGATAGTGTAATAAAAGTTTTTCACATTCGAATTTAGTGATGTAGATTTTGTATATAAGAAAACCTAATTATGACAGTCGCAAAAACGTATTTGAATGAAATGACCTTTTGACTGCAAATGACTCCACCCTGACGAACGCCAAAATGAGAAACGCATTCGTGAATGGCTTTTCTTTATTCATCAAGAAACTAGCGGACGTACCCGGCTTCGCCCGAGGTTTTACCCGAGTAAAGGTTTGTCTAACGAACATTTGTTAAAACAATTCTCTATAAACTTATTAAAAAAAGAGATATATTTTGATAATTTGAAACTCGTAAATGTGAATCTCTCGATAAAGTGAACATTTTTTCCCGGTCCCTGTGTGCCGTGTCATCCTGAATTTTGTCTTTCATAATTTTCTACATTACAAAATCATCGTTTTATCTAGTGAACATATTTTCCCGGTCCCTTGATAAATACTCGATAAGTTGAATAAAATCATGGTCGTGAATCTCTCGATAAAGTGATCATTTTTTCCCGGTCCCTGTGTGCCGTGTCATCCCGAATTTTGTATTTCCTCGATAAAGTGAACATTTTTTACCGTTCCCTGTGAGCCGTGTCATCGTGAATTTTGTCTTTTCTAATTCTATACATTACAAAATCATCGACACGGGATATCATTTAATGTTGTCTAAAGGGGGTTAAGAGAGCAGTCTCTTTCAAATGAAAAATGCTTTAATTAAGCAGATGTTTTAAGTATAATATATGAGAGAGGCAATCTTACAGGTTGTCGACGCTGTAAAATCCCCAGAGAGAGTGTTTTTGTAGCATCATGCTGTGACTCACACGATGACCCAAGGTCATCAGAAGCAGCAAACTAAGCCTATCTCAGTCTCAATGGCGGCGCTGCTTGCGAGTTAAATATACAAATCTGCAAATAACTCTAAGGATATTCAAGATATTCAAGAAATTATTTTTCGTAAACCTTTCCGGGGATACACCTAATAATATCCCAAATTTTCACGGCGATTGGATGTATGGTTTTTGAATCCATAGAGGACACACACACACACACAGACAGACAGACATTCAATTTTATATATATAGATTGGGTTGGTCAAATATCAGGGAACAGGCTAAATCAATGTTTTTAAGATGAGTAATCCTTTCAATATATTATAATAACGAATAGAATCAAAAAGGATAAGTCTCTTTATTTGTAAAATTGATTCGAGCTTTCGGGCGTAAACAGCCCTTCTACCTGTAGAAGGTATTGAGAGAGAAATTTATATTTCTAAGTTACGTAAGTGCACACAATGCAATTAAAAAAAAAACTTTACAGAATTAGCGTTACTGTATGTAAACAATGGCTTTCGTATTTTTTATTCATTTTTGTTCTGGCCTTTTTTATATATAATAAATAAAAGTTACAGTCAATATGATAATTCTTAAAATTAAACAAACAATAGACAATATGCAAAAAATACAAACTAACTTAATAAAATATTCTAATATCAAGCAATATGCAAAATCTCTCCAAATATTTAAATGTACATATTATTAGCATCTCAACGGCGTTTATTTATGTACTCCTGCAGGAAGGCAGAAATACTCGAAAGTTCGATATTGTTTTAATAAAATGTAAAGAATCTCCAGAACTATTTTTTGCGCGGCAGTAAATACGAGGCGAAGTGACAACACCAGGCGAATTAACCGACCAATGAGCGTTCTGCATATTTTCCAAATCGCTTGCTCAACTTTTTTTTTTAAATATCTTTTTTATAATAGTGTTACTTTTTTTTTACAAAAGTATTTAGTATTAAGTATTGAGATAGAAATTCGTATACTCGGGGAATTCCCGGGCGAAGTATATCTAGTATATATATATATATATTGATATAAAAATCATATACATATGATGCATGTATACAAAAGACTCTTATTAAGAGAGCTTTTGTGTTATGCAAAATTTCTTCTACCGAAGAACGATGGCTTTAGAAATTTAAAAAGCGACTTGTATGCAGTATATGCATTGATATAAATCTATATAATAAAAGATAAAATATGTAATGAAATAAAAAATATTTAAATCATATTAGGTATTGTTTAGGGTTTTTGGTATTTGCCTTGTATAAATTGAATAATCTTTTTGCCACGATCTGGGATTCTCTATTATCTCGCTGATATCGTCAGATGTCAAATAACTGTTCCTGTATTTTATTTTTAAAAACTTTATACATATATATATGACAATATAGTCAAAGAGATGATGGATAATTCTGTTTGGCGCACAGAGATGGAAATCAGATATTCGTTTCTGAAAGACCTGATATGAATTTCCTGAAAAAGAAAAGACGAGGTGATTTTAACGTCGGCAAATAGAACACTTTACAGGCACGGGAAGGTCACTTAACTCATATTCTATTGGGATTACTGTTGAAGTGTTATAACCTGAATTGTATTTAAAATTGAAATTTTACCTGTTCAATTTGTTCTATTGAATTTTTATATTGCTGCTTTAATTACAAAGATAATTTCTCTGAAAAAAATACCTTTCTCCAGACAACACTTATTAATCCAGGTAATACGGAAAAGGTAAGATATTGACCATACTTCTGAAAAAGTCAGGGATTGGTGTCTGCCATTTCGAATAATTGCCAAGGTTGAGATATGAACATAAAAACGTATATTTCTGGCTTCAAAATTATGAGACGAAAATTCACTTTTAATTCAAGTAACGCCAAGTAAAACCGTCTCTATTTCTCAAGTAGAATATGACCGGGGGTGTGTGTGTGGAGCTAAACAGATCTTAAATTTTAATAATAGTTTTTCGCGCAGACCGCGCTATTTCTTATCTAAGAATATATACCCCTACACCAGCTTTAGAGAATACAGACAAAAATTCATCTGTAATACCAAGGTTTCGAGCTATGGCTCTACTCAATACAGGAGCGGGGTCGTTTCCATAAAATTCTAGGAGAGGGGTCAGGATATTAATTGAACTTCTGAAAATATGTTTTAGCTGGCTTAGTGGTAGTGTTTATATATCTTATGCCAGGATATATTGTAAAATGATGGAAAGATGACAATTATTAGCAAAAAGGTGTCCTTCTATTGGAATACATACTTACCTTAATACATTCCTTAATTAATTCTTTATCTAAAGACCTAAATATATAAGCCTCTCAGGTATACGAGATATGGTTTTACAAACCAAAGTGTATGATTTTCGAGCCTAAAATGACCGTAGCAAGCAGACGATGCACTATTGCTATACCCCACCCAAGGTACAGCACGCCACCAAGGTTGTTCAAAGAAGGTTAGATTTCCCAGGCCTGGGATCTTAAGAGAAATACAGGTGTGATATAGATAATTAAATCGAGCATAATACAACAGGTTCTGATAAAGATAAATTTTATTTTTCAAAGTTGACAAAAAGTGTTTATTAAAAAGGTTTGGTTTTATATATATATTTTTTAATGATGATTGGTAATGAGGGTACCACTACTAAGCCAACCAACGACAAAAATATACCAGAGATTTCATAGCGCGTTCAAATGGGTCACTGTACAAGTCGATTTCAGGATCGCCAAACCATTAGCCCCCTGTAGTGGGGATACAGAGACAGCATCTGGGCGATCACATACGCACGGCAGGTCGCGAAACCGATCTTAAAACGCGGCGCATGTCAGAGTTGCGTCTATGAGCGGCCGCTAATGACCGGTGTTAATCTTGAGCTGAGAAGTCGGAGTCACTCGGGTGATCGGAATCCTCCGTGCGGACGCGTGGCTTAAGTCTATCCGAGACCTTTAGGAACTCCAGGCACGCACGCCAAGTATTTCTGTTGAATATAAAGTCTCTTAGTGACCGCGGAGTGTATCCCAACTCTACTGCACAGATGGAAAGGAGGCGGAATCTGAGGACATCAAGGCTGCTGAACTCTAGCACGATGTACGACAGTTTCTTTCCTGTCAGCGTCGCAGAAAGGGAAGGAAGGATCGTCAATGACGCCTATCCTCTAGGGCGGAACTGTCCGTTCACGTGTGTCCCGATGGCAGGCCAGCCACGATGTGCTCGCTCGGAAAAATGTACTCATACCTTTTGTTCAAAAGACTCATTAGAGTAAGGCCAAAGCGGATGTGGATAGAAAGAGAATGAGAGAGGAATTAGCTTTAGGCGCCCGCCCGTAGATTTTCGATTTCATAAAAGACAAAGGAGTGAATTTGTAGAAGTTTGGGTTAGCAGACTCCGCACCTCGCTTTTCGAGCGTGTCCGCAATGTCATTACCCACGTACTCACTGTGACCCTTAATCCATCGTATAGTGCACTTGTTCCCATCAGTAGCAGAACTCTATTGATAAGGTAATCATCAGTCTTAGAGATCAGAATTGACTTCAGAACTGAGAGATTATCCAAGAGGAATTCTAAGGTTAAATGATCTGGTAAATTAATTGCGTTTTCAAGTGCCTTAACCAATCCAAGGGCTTCCGCCTGAAAGACAGAATAATGAGGGGACAGGACATGAAATTCACATATTGCAGGCGCATAATTGATACCAGAGATCCTGTACACGCCAGCGACAAATCAATCCTCTGGTTTTGAAACCACTGTATAATATGCCACGTGGAAGAAAAGAGCAAGAATATTACTGGGAGCAGAGTATAATTAGGGGGTAAGGAAGAGGATGAGGAAAAGGAAATGGACTCGAGTGGAACTTCAGCATCAACCAAGCTATACTTTTTCAAGTATAGTTCAGTTTTAACCGCGATTTCCATATCGAGAGGAAGAATTCTAGAGAGGGAGATAAGAGAAGCGTTTCTGGTTGAAATGAAAGCTCTGAAAGCTCTCACTAAGAAAGGCCTTTAAGCTTTCAGTAAAACTTTCAAGGAAAGTCAAGAAATTTTAGGAAACAATACCGCCGAGGCGTGGGCAATGATGGGTACAACCACTTGCAGATACAGAATTCTCAAGGCGCGTTGACCAAAACCAGAGTTATAGTTAGCGACTGGGGTCAAACGCGGAAACATGCCGCGGAACTCGGCGCAGACTTCAACTACATGCTGGTGGAAAGTTACACGTCGATCAAATCTCATCCCCAGCACTTTTATTAAGTCATACCATTGGATTGGCCCTCCGTGGATAACCAGATCCCGGCGCGGTACATGCAGCCTAGCGTGTAGTCTGAGGATAACCTTAGCCTGACATTTCCCAAACCAAGTTCCAGTTTATGTAAACTTCGCCATTTAGAGATCTTATTTATGGTGTGTTGGGCCGCGGAAAGTTGAATAGATCGACGTCCCGAGACCATCACGACCAGATCATCCACGTAGACCTGAGGGAAAGCATTTTACCTATAACCCAGCATGAGGAGTTTGTCAAATACAAGATAATACTTTAATTCCAAAGGAAAGGGCCAAGAACTGAACCATGCGTACATTCTTTGGAAAATCGTCTCGACACAGTACAACCATTCATAGGTAGTCTCACAACACAGTTACATAGAAACGAGTTTATCAGATGATAAATGTTTCTTGGACAAACGCTTTTGTGCAATGCTATCAAGATACGGGGATTGTCAAAAGAACCTTTAACATCAAAATAAATAAGAGACAATAATTCCTAGTTTTAACCGACCAGGTAAAAGTAGATTTTATATTTAAGAGAGCGGCTGTAGTGTATCTACAAGGCTTAAATCCAAACTGATATGGAGGGGCTTTACACATCCTATCGGCCATCCACGACCGCCTGGCGAGTACAAGACGCTCAAGGATCTTGCCCAAGTCAGGCAGCATCATAATTAGACAGTGTGATGCGAGAGAAAGTCGTTCCCACTTCGCTTGGGAACGAGAACGACGTCCCTCAGCATCCATGGAGATGGAAAGTGGCATGTTGTTAAATACTTGTGGAAAATATTCAGAAAAAAACGTCCGGAAATGTTTAACAAGCTCCACGATAAGAACACACACACACAGGTGGAATACCATCACTACCAGGAGAATAAGTTAAGCGCACCTTATCCGCTTTCAACAACTCGTTTTCTGTAAACAAAGGGTCGTTATCAGAAAAAAATGCTTATATTATATGTTCTGACATAGCATCGGGCGGGACGCGTCTGAAATAGTACTGCAAAATGTGGTTTAACGTGTCCGCGGACCTTCAGTGAAGCCGCGACCAACTGGGAGAGCTGAAAGTGTTTACGCTTCAAACTTCCCTTAATTAAACTGTGGATTCCACTTCAAGGGCTGATTTCGCAACGCGAGTTGGCTGTTCTTCATGCTTCTTTCTTCGCCAACCTCCTCGCACGGTGATATCTTGCCTTCAGTCTCTTGTAAAAGACCTTAAAAACACGCTTAATGTGCCTTTTGTGTAGCCCTTTCGAGCCGATTCAAGTCATAATTTCACCTAAAGAATGACTTGAAGTATTTATCACTTCTGGGACGGGATGGAATGGCGTTCAAACATGTGTGAAAAACCTATTCGCCGAGTAAATTAATTACATCGTCGAGGGAGGATGAATCACGCACGTTTTCTCTAAAAAATTAACTCTATCTATTTTTTGGCTGAAATACTCGAAAACTTCATTCCAGTCAGCGCGACCAAAGCTGAAGTATATAGCGCTAAATTTATTTAATTTATTTCTGGTGTTGTCCTCTGAAGAGGAAGCGAAATTTAAGTAAAGATTGCGATCAGACGACTTCTGGTACTCAGGATACCAATCAGTAACGCTATTTACAAGGCCAGCACTACAGCAAGTGACGTCGATGGAAGAAGAGCGGTTACCCTTATCCCACGTCACCGCGCCGTACGTGTTGAGCACATGCAAATAGTTTTAGATAAAGTTTGATATATGTTTAAAATAATGTTTTAAACCAGATCTTTTTTCACTTGAGCGACGCCCGAGGGGCAGAGGTTTAACTGATCATCTAAAAGATTCAACATTTAGATCGCCGCAAAATATTACCTCGTCATATGTCAGAGAATTAAGGCTATAATCTATCTTATCTAGAAGAGGGGAAGGTAAACATTATAAAGAATAATACATTTACCACTTAATTCACACATGACAAACACAACATTAACACTGGACAAAGGCTTCAGGCTAGGATTTACTACAATTACCATAGCTCCCTACCTAGAGTCTGTAATTGGGCTATGACCAATTCTGTTAGATGGGATTGGCAGCGATGGGATTTTGCCGAGCGCGTAAAAGTAGTAAATCTATGTTCGCATCACGACAATCATTGAACACATAATAGAAACACGACTGAGAGAGTCCTATATTGATTTTAGGCACTTGAAAATATTCTTTTGATCGTCAACTTATTGAACTTATACTGGGAATGTACATTTGTACATTGCACATCATGGAGTTGGCATTGTGCTTGTCAACGCACCCGTGACACTCAAGCACGTTTTATTCTCACAAGCAGTTGCAAAATTTGCACCTGCACAATTAGCGCACTTAGGCGTTTTGGTACACTTTTTACCATCAGTGTGCGTCCTGTGAGAGAGGCTACCGCAGACACCACATGGGAAGACGCGCTTCGCACGGGCGAGCCTGAGGGACAGAAAGTCAACAGTGAGGTGACCGCGTTATATCTTCCCAACAATCAGAGGATCTAGAAGGGGGAAACAGGGGCCTGGGGGATCTTGGCGGAAACCTCATTGACCACAGGCCCAGGACTTGTAGGGGCTCCAAAGATGGGAATGGCCCCTTCCCATCTGCTGACATGGCCCGCGAAGGCAGGCGAATATGCCCACACAGTATCCTTGTATCGATTATTTATTAAAGTGTTTATTCGTTTGAATTTTTATCAAGAAAGGAGGAAGAGAAAAAATTAAAAATAGGGATCTTAGGTATAAGAGACATTATCACATAAAAATGTATTTGTATAAAAACGTATCTCAAATATAATTATCTCATTAATGCACATGCCTCTATAAGACTCATTATGTTGAAGCTATTCAGCTCTATTTTTCCTTTATAAGTATAGGACGAACCTTTACAGTGAACTGAAGATGGAAAATATTTGGAAATGCTCGATCCATCGGTAATGAATCAAACCCACTCAAATAATTTTAGTTTTCAGTTCCCTAATTGTAGAAATAAAAAATAAATATTTATTGTGGGTGTTGATGTTGTTTAAAATACATCAGAATTTCTAACATTTAATTTATTAATTTACTCTTTATATTGTCAATATAGAGTATATGAAGTAATTTAAGAATGGTTATATGTTCTTTGGTTTTTGAATAGTGTTCCATCTTCAACCTACAGAGGGCACTATATATTGGTTACTAATATGGCACGTTACTATGACCCAAAGTGTTTGTCAAATCAACATTTTAATATAGGTGGTATAATAATACAGTAGAACTTGGATAATTCGATCTTCTTTAATTCGAAAACCTCTTTAATTCGAATATTTATCTTGGTCCCTAGAATTTCCTATATAAATAATTTAACATCTTTAATTCGAATTTTTGGATAATTCGAATTTTTTTATGGTCCCTTGGGGTTCGAATTATCCAAGTTCGACTGTATTTAGAGAAATTTTGTAGTAAGTAGTGTGTTTTATTTTCAATTCTTAATTATTGTTAGGCGTATTCATACAAAGAATCTTGCTTCACTAATTATGCAAATTAATAAAAATTAAAAGGCCTATATATAGAGAGAAGAGAGAGAATAAAGGATTCATAGATAAGTCTCATTGTACCATTGTATCGCGTTGGAATTGACTTTGTTTCCTTTTTAAATTTTCAATCAGAGTAAAATAATTGATAAATTCTAAATCACTTAGACTATAGAAGCCATTTCCTACACTCAGAAATAAAAGTATCGCATTTTTAGGTACGGAAAAAATGGAAGCCGATTTTTTTCTTTCGAGAGAAAATGCCGGCAAAAAATTGTTGAAGATATTTATCGAATTTTTGTTGAGAGCATTAGATAGGCCTGCTATCATTTATCTATGAAAATTTCTCAAATTCCTTTTTTATATGTTTCAAAATTATTTTTTACACCGCGCGTTGTGTGAATATATATATAAAACAAAATATTTATAATATATTATAGCGTCAGACAGGGATGTAATATAACTTTATATGGGCGAAAATAATATTTTGTTGCAAAAACATTTATAAAAACGCAATCAATATATGTCATATTCTCTATATACCAAATATAATTATCTTAGTGACCAATTTAACACACACAAAATGTATATATGATAGCTTTTTCTTAATATATGATTTATTATATCATATATTCACACACAAACAATAAAATACACATTTTATAGAACCTCTTAATTATTAGGATATTACTTGATGGAATTCGATAAGCTATTTTTGTTTGATATCCGCCAACCAATCAGCTGCCGTTGTAAAGTAAACAATCAGCCGAATCCGTCAGCCTGGAAAGGAAAATAGAGCATGAGCTGTTTGCACATGTGACGGATAAATTAGTGAACTATCAAACTAATATTCTAAACTTTGTAATTTTTATATGAACTTTAACACAGATTGTATATATAGTTTTATAAATTTAATTTATATTTTGATGCATATGTTAATTTTTGAATTTGAAAATTAGGACTGCCCTTACTGAAATTATAAAATGATAAGAGGGTCTAGTTCATCATTGTTTAAACCTCCCAGCTGTTTCGCCAGTTTATTAATCTACCCTCTAAGAATGTATTATTCGGTATGTGGGGTAGATTAAAATGTGTAGGTATGTGTGTGACGAAACCGGAGAATTCACCATTGATGAGCCAGACTTTCCGATCATTTTTATCATTGCAATAAGGGCAATATATTTTTAAAATTTAAAATAAAACATACGCGTGGCAAAATATTTTAAATCCTTATAACAGATGGCCAACTGTATATAGGTAAATATAGTTTTTATGAAATTTGTGAATAAATCCTGCTTCCTTATAATTATATATTTATTTTTATCCCTGATACACATTGTATAGGCCATGACAATCATTGTGGGTAGAATTTGGCGACTTCTTTCCCTGCAAGTACCCCACATCTCTAAACATTTTGGATACAGTTTGACTTTTTCACTTAAATATGTGTCAGAGCCCATTTTGGTTATTTTTCTCCACTTATAGGTTTGTATATTTGCAATAATCAGGAGCCATTGAAGCAATATTTTATTCAGAAAAAAGTACAGAGTGCAGAATTCTATCCAGGGTCGTTACTGTCGAAAATCAACGGTTTAAACCACTTGTGGACAGACTGTATTAGTGTTGATATTATTTATTTAGGACTCTGTGTACTTTATCAACACACAGGCCTACCCTCACACATGTGTTGTGTGGATAGTATTTTTTTTTTTTATTTACAATCGCGCGATGTGTGTGTACACAAAAATTGAATTCTATGTGAAATATCAAACCATTCGACTACGTTACCCGACCCAACCGATACATCAGGACCAGGCTCGAGGCCTCGTCGACGGAGGCCGACTATCCATCGCTGCCTGACCTTGGACGTGCGTCCGCCTCCGCCGTCGTGAAGCAACCATCGTCAGGGATGAAGAGGGAGAGATTATGGGTGACCACGAGCTACGCTCTAGGACGCTCTTCTTCTTCAGGCACCGCTTCGCTCAGGACCCAGCCGACCCTGCCGAGGTAGACAACTTCATCGCGTTAAACCATCCCCACCCCCATCATTTTCGAAGAAGACGATCCTCTACACCGGTCAGACATTTCCAGGGAGGAAATCGCTGCAGCCATCCGCACGCTTCCCACTAGAAAGGCCCCGAGATGGGACAGCTTTCTCTGCGAATTCCTCTCTGCCTATGAAGATTTCTTCTCGGCTCTTCTGTGGAGGGTTTTCGGAGCTTCTTAGGTGCGCGCCGCTTTGCCTGGTCCCCAAGGCACGCAGTGGTCCTGGCCTAAACAGGCTTCCGCCCCATCACCCTACCCTCTACAGACTAAAGGTTCCTCTTTGCCATCCTTCTACGGCGTCTCAGGCCTCACCTCCCTACGCTGGTAATTGACTGCCAGACCTACGCTATCCCGGGGAGGTCTTCTTGGAACATCGCTCGGGTCACGGACGAGGTCTAGATAGCAACTGCGGGGAGGTTGCCGCTGGCGGTCGTATCGGTGGACCTGGAGTCCGCCTTTGACTCCCTGGACAGAGAATTCCTGATGTCGCTCCTGGTTTCCTTGGGCCTGCCGCCAGCCTTCTAAGGTGGATATAGCTCCTTAAGGCCGGGGCGAACACGGCCGTCCAGATTGGAGAGCACTACACTGCCACCTTCCCACTTCTAAACGGCGTGAGATAGGGCTGCGCCGTACGCGCCGCGCTGTTCGGCCTCGCTACCACTCCGCTCCTGCGTCGCCTCCAGAGTGCCCTTGGCGAGGGCAACGTCATCGCCTACGCCGACGACATCGTTCTGATGGTCCGCCAGGAGAAACACTTTATTGAGGTGGCCTCCATCTTCCAGGGCTTCCAGCGCGCCTCCGGGTGAATTTCAGGAAGAGCGTGGGCCTCTGGTGCGGCGCCTGGCGTGCCCGCGTCGACTCTCCCCTAGATATTTCCTGGACTGACACCAGTTTGAGGATACTGGGCTGTGACATCCGGCCCAGAGCATCAGCCACCATGCAGGAAGGACATCTCCTGGATCTAGTGGACGCGGCCTTCCGAAGATGGGCTCCCTTCACCCGCGGGCTCTCCCTCGTCGGTCGGGCCAGAGCCATTAACTGCTTGGTGCTCTCCTCCTTCATGCACCACCTCCATGGATATATTCCAGCCGACCCCTGCATCTCCAAGCTGCAGGCCCATCTAGTGCGGTTTGTCTGGGGTTCCGATAGCACCGCTTGGTTGCCGGCTAGCCTGCTATCTAGACCCGTCTCCCTGGGTGGCTTTGACCTTCTTGACCTCGGCACGCAGATGCGTTTGGGTTGTACCTCTGGTTACTCTGCAGCGCTGTCTCTTGGGTCACGAAAATACCGCGGCGGTGTCGATAGTCGAGGATGATCGGCAGGCGACCCAGGCAAGGTGGACCGTTGTGGGCACTGATTGTTCCAGTGGGGCCCTTGGCAGTGCTTGCATGATGAAGGCGGGGTGGAGGAAGACTTTCCTGGTCGCTTCTGGGTATGCAGCACATCTTCGGATGAGCGCCTTAACAGATTAATTGTTTGTCTCCCGGATTGGCGCGTAGATGGGCTTTCTGTTGGAGAGGAAATGCAGGGACGACTTGGGTTTCCGTAGATCCCATAGATTCTCCTGGCCAGAGTGAACCATTCCGACGGGCTGCTGGGTGTTGCAATCAGGAGTAGATAACGACTGTAGGAGAGCATTCCTTGAGTGAAAGCATTCACCATTTCCTTGCGCTCGATGTTGAGCTGCGTACCCATGCGTGCCTTCTGCATATAGTATGCTTGTAAGCCTTGAGGCTCGCAAAGTAGTTGATAGAACTCTTGGTGGTTCGGTATCTCAGGTGGGGGGTACAGATCCTCAAGGACTTGTTTTATCCACCAATAGGGTTCGTGGAGGTAGTCCATAGATTTGAGCGTCCTCCGGGGCTCTCCCTCTAGCGCTGCCACTATCATGCGACCTTGTTCATCGCAGCTTCTGCTTAGGAATTCCGGGGACATCTTCAGCTACCTTAAGAACGATTCCGCGAAACTTGAATCGTCAAATCTGGCTGCGATGGAGGGCGCGTCCCGCCCTAGTCTTCTCATCATCGCTGTTAGTGCATCAATTACCGACTTATTCTCTTGAGCTAACTCGGCCTCCTTCTGGCCTGCTTGTCTCTTTGCCCTGCTCATTCTCTTGAGGTTCTTATTTCTGTCGGCTCTTGCTTGTCGTATCCGTTGGTGTCGAATGGAAGGGCGCGACCGTTGTGCATGTATGCTTCAAAAAAAAAAAAAAAACTTATTCCACACTCGCGCGCGCGGCGGCGGCCGTAGCGTTCGCCCGCGCGCGCTGGCTCCCACCTTTATTGTGTACAGATTTATAGATGCATTAATTTGTATTTACATTTTAACATTCTAATGGCGAAAATAAATTATACATCTTGGGCATTAGGCAAATTATGACATATATATGGCACATAATTATGGCAATTAAATTTTATTTATTAATATATATTTGTTATGAAAACATATTTTGCGGAAGAGCTTTGCTCGATGCAATACCTTGGAATTATATGTATGTTCCTCTACAGACCTATAAGTTTATGTCCATAGTTCACTAAAACACCCCTAAGCTGCCTTCCATAGAAAATACAGGGTATAATACAAACCAATCCAATATAATAGTAGAGCGGTCTAGAGATTAATTTGGAGAAACCGCTGAGAGGGTTCACTACTGATGAGCCAAGCCTTCTCATTCAATAACTCATATCATTGCAGTAAGGTCTGAGATATAATATTTGATGATATTTAAAAGAAGCGCATTTCCAGTAAATTTATATGTGTAAAATTCTACGATAGATGGCAATTAAATTTTATTTACTAATATATATTTGTTATGAAAACATATTTTGCGGAAGAGCTTTGCTCGATGCAATACCTTGAAATTATATGTATGTTCCTCTATTGGCCTATAAGCTTATGTCCATAGTTCACTAAACACCCCTAAATTGCCTTCCATAGAAAATACAGGGTATATTCCAAACCAATCCAATATAATAGTAGAGCGGTCTAGAGATTAATTTGGCGAAACCGCTGAGAGGGTTCACTACTGATGAGCCAAGCCCTCTCATTCAATAACTCATATCATTGCAGTAAGGTCTGTAGAGATAATATTTTATGATATTTAAAAGAAGAGCATTGCCAGTAAATTTATATGTGTATAATTTTAACGATAGATGGCAATTAAATTTGATTTACATATATATAGTTAGTTTGCAGAAAGACCTCAGACGGTGTGAAATCAAAGATACTTATTTTCGTATTCTGGATTTTATTTTATTTTCTGGGAAAACGCTGCATAAATTTAGATGAAATAAACTTTTTTTTTTTGAAAATGTCTCAATCATAAAAACTTGAATATGTTTCCTCCAAATATGAAAAAGGTGTTAGCATATACCTGAATAGATCTTAGTCTAGTGTGATATACGACTAAATCTATTGAGAGTAATATGATCCTTAGGATACAATTTGTATAACCGGCGCTATTATTTATTTTTGAAAATTTAAAAGCATTACCTTTTGCGACCTTTCATCGAGTAAACTGCATTAGTCCAAAGACCCTGCTTTTATTTTAATAATTCTTTAAGGAGGAGGAAAGTTTAATTCCATCAACTTGCACAGTCTCGTCTAATCAGGAAGACCAGGATGGTGAAACTCGGATGGAATTCAATCCAACTCAATTATTGGGACGCTGCACGCAGGTCACGCATCTAAACACGTAGTTGTGGAGAGAAACTTTGGTAGGTCGGTCGATGAGATAAATTTGGGCACCTCATCTCGCTCAACCATCGTCTTGATACGACCAAAGTTACAAATGCATGAACGGTATGAACCCATGATCATACGTTGCTTTTTTAAACTCTTCACATATTAGAAAAATAAAATCATACGATAAAGTTTTATCATTTCATTTTATTATTAATCAATATCTGGTGATTTATTTATATTATTTTGAATATTCAACGAATATGAAGAAATGCACAAAGATACTCATATAAACTACAATCGGCTTAACGGCGTATTTCGTTATTTTTTTTAATAATATACGTTCATTTTTGATTGAAAATAAGGCTTGTAAATTAGGTCCATATGGATAGCCATTATATGGAAGAAATATATTCTCTCTTATATTTGACACAGTTTACAAGATCTCTATGTTCCCAATGAGTCAGTTGAATATATTGAACTAAGAACTAATCGAATCATATTATAGCCCATGAATAATTACTTTAATAGTATATTATTAATGAATAAACTAATATAACATTTAATACAATATAATACACTGCGGCCTAGGTGGCCAGACGTGATAAACAACCCGGCGCCTGACAGGTGGCGTGATTTTACAGGAACCAATCAGGACTCTCCGCCATATGCGGGCGTCCAATATATAAAAGAGCCCAGAAATGGGACAAGGTTAGTTGTTTTTCAGAGTGACGTTTATACGGCCGGTCGGGTCTCTCACCCCTATCCGCGATGTAGGCATCCGCGGCGCTCGTGGTTCGACTGCCTTCGTCCGTGTTCTACCTCTACCTCTTGGAGTTACCATCTAGACCTGCCTCTGTCTCTTGCTGTCCCAGTGCGGGAATCCCATCATGCACCCACTACCACGACTGCCCAATACATTCCACGTCGGGATTACTACAGAACCCGTTAAAGTCGACAGGATGACTGAGGACAGCAGCTTGCAGAGGATGACGGAGGCTGGAGACGAATACGTCGCGGATGCCCTCACCAACATGCAGCCCCACTACGAAGACCTAGTAGGCCGCCTGGCAGACGCCATTCGGGGACTAGCCGTACTTCGTGCGGAGGAAGCCCTCATCTCCTCTTTCGACGGATCCCACGCAACAAGTAGCCTTCTTCCCTACAACCATCTCCAGAGATCAACTCCAGCCAGCATCAGCCATTTCAAGGTACTTTATACTTTGTTTCTGCCATTTTCCCCATAAATTTTATATTTTCACTTTAAGCATTTTAAAAAATCAATTATAACCTTTTTTATATCATTTTTATTCAAATTTTAAAACTTTCACACTATCATTTATCATTTTTACCTTATTTTAATCAAATTATAAATTTTAATTCATCATTTTCAATTTTATTATTAAAAATATTCAATCACGCATTTTTTGCCAATTTACTAATCTTACATGCCTTTCTTAAATTCACCTAAAATGGCATTATCCAAATATGCAACTTTCAATATTACATAAAAAATCATATTATATTTTAATTACTCGAATCATATTTTCTAGACTTATTTGTGTGTGTTTTTTTTAATACCTTATTTATGGCCATAGTATTAATAATTAAATTTATTACGCTCTTTATTCTACTTGACCTATTACTATTTCAATTGATATTTTCTCAATATTTAAAAGTTTTAAAAATTAGGTCCCCACCATCTCTAAAATCGATCCTGTACATGAGACCAAAGGAGACGCCATCTTGGCCTCCTAAAAGGACAATTAAATCCAATCTTCATCCCAACGACAGCTCAAGGACGCACGCACTGAACTCCCCCCTAGTTTTTTTTCTACTTCGTCTTTCCTTCCCTACTTCTAAAGGGGTGGAATAACCTTTGTATCCATCATTAGCAGAGATATTCTTTCCTACTTCAACACTCTTACCTGTCAATCATTCAATTATAGGCCTTCTGGGTACAATTTAATACGAACATACACTACATTACCGGCTCCCTTGTTAGGAATCAAAAAGGTTTTAACTTTTATGAATATTATTAAGAATTACTCAAATATTTTTTTCTACTAAACAAATATAACATACCTAAATTGAAAATTCCCCTATCAATACTAGAACAAAACATCTTCGCCAATGCCATCCATCAAGCTATCACCTTTTTTATATTTGTATGCTATATGTCTTTATTTTATTTTTCTATACCTCAACCACTCAGCCATTAGAAACAATCCAAACCAACATTATTATATAGTTATTATTGGCATTGCTCATTATATCTTAGAATATTCAACCACCAGCAATCTTTTGAATCATTACTATTCGACTATTTTTTCATCTGTCAGCATATATTGATTCTGAAACTTCACAAATTCAAGCTTTTTAAACATCATTTGAGTTTTTTTATATAACATTAGTATATTTTAAAAAATACCTTAAGATCGTCTTATTTCTGATATCATTGTTTTTATTAGATTATTATTATTTTCTCATATTGACGCCTCTCTCTCTCAATCCTATCTTCCCATCCAATACCACTTACTCACACCTCTTCAACACACCTCCTCTCAACCTCATAGTCTCCCATAGGGTTCCTGTTGCCACCCATTTTATTTTTTTTTTAATTAATTCATCTATTGGACCATCCTTCCCCGGTATACAATTCCCGATAACGAGTTCAGGAAATCCAAAGATTCTTTCTTTTTTTTTATCCATAACCGACAACATCATTCATTACATTCAACTATGTCGGGTTGTTCAATCATCATTGGCAACAGTACCCTTTACCTTCCTTACCTTCCATATTTCCCGCAGTCAAGAGTCTCCTGCTCGCTAAACAAACTTTTAATTTTTTTATTTTGATTCAACCAGCTGGCTCTACCTTCCTCGCTGTACATTTCCCAACAGTGAGCTCAGGTGACCAGTTCGAGTTTTTTTTTTTTTTTCTCAACGCTCAGATCATCATCACAACCATCATTTTACCATTTTATTACTATTTTTTTCAAACTTTTAATCCGAACTCAATCATCATTGGCAACAGACAACTCTTGACTCCACCTTTCCCATTTCTCCACTTTCAACTTACCTACCCCCCTGTTTGATCTAATGTTGATTATGAAAAGTCTTGGCAGGTCGGTCAATGAAAACAATACCTCACTTACACAGGCACGTTGTCGCGTTCAGCGGCGCAGCGCCCAGGCTCTATTTTGCCCAGACGCCCGAAGTCTCTTATTCTGGTCCCGGGGAGGAAAAAATCCGTGGAATCTCAAAGGTAGAGAAGAGCGATTCCCAAGAAGTCAAATCCGCGGAAGTGTCTAAGGCAGGTATCAACCAAGGCGTAGACACTTCGGCGGATTTGACTTCTTGGGAATCGCTCTTCTCTACCTTTGAGATTCCACGGATTTTTTCCTCCCCGGGACCAGAATAAGAGACTTCGGGCGTCTGGGCAAAATAGAGCCTGGGCGCTGCGCCGCTGAACGCGACATTTGGCATCCCAGCCGGGACGCGAGGAGAAAGCCGTGCCTATATTTGGAACCCTTTTGGATCAGAAGATGGAGAGAGAAGAAGCGCTAGAGAGACTCAAGAAGAAGAGAACCATACTCCGCACGTCTTTATCCAAGTACGGGAAAAGAATAGAGGAATATGACGTGCACAAGGAGTGTGACCACGAGGAACTGCTGGGGCAGCTTTCGGATGTCTACGAAGAACTGAGGCGGGTAGACGAAGAAATCGGTAAGCTGATTGACATCAAAGATCTAGAGAAAGATCTAAAGATGGTAGAGGAATACCGGGAAAAGGCCGTGGCGTGGAAATATTTGTTAAAGAAAAGAAGTCTGGTGGTAGCGGAAGGAATGCAGAGGGAAACTGCAACTGCCACGAAGAAGGAATATCCAGGAGAAATCGGTCGACCGACTCTAACTGGGATGGTTAAGTTACCCAAATTGACAATGGAAAGATTCTACGGGGAAATTAGCCAGTGGTTAAATTTTTGGAATGCCTTCGATTCATCAATCAATAGGAATGAACACTTGACCAAGATAGATAAATTTAACTATCTTAAAGCCTACTTGGGTGGAACGGCGGCCCAAACTGTGGAAGGATTTTGCCTATCTGAGGAAAATTACGATAAGGCCGTTGAATTGTTGAAGAAACGCTTCGGAAAAGGGGAAAGGTTGATCGACGTGCATATGAACAACCTCTTGGCCTTGAAACCACTTAGAGTGACAAAGAACGTGAGGGCTTTCAGAGAATTGTACGGCAGAATCCTGGTCCAGATTAGAAGTTTGGAGTCATTGGGTGTTGTCGTTGAAAGCTACGGTAACTTATTGTGCCCTTTACTCCTCAAGCTATTGCCATCAGACTTAAAGCTTGAATTACACCGGGAATTCACAGGAGCTTTTTCTCTTGGAGATTTGATTGAATTTTTGGAGAGACAATTGATTGCATTAGAAAGCACGTTCGGTACGCGGGACGAAATAACAGCCGGCCAACCATCAAATGAGCACCCTCAGTCACAAAGCTCTATCGTGAAGTATCGAAGAAATGAGAGGAATCCCCTGCCCACGGCTGCTGGTTTTTTGAATGCCTCTGAAGCAGTGAATAAGAGGAAGAATTGCGCCTTTTGTGAAAGAGTTCATGAAAGTACAAAGTGCGAATTCGCGGAAAATTTGACATTGGAAGATAAATTGGGAAAATTAAAGAAGAAAGGGGCTTGTTTCAGATGCCTGAAATATGGTCATTTGAGCAAATTCTGCAAAGTTAAGACAAGTTGCACCAGCTGTGGGGAATTGAGACATTCAAGGATTATGTGCCCCAGGAAGAACCAGAATGCTACTCCAGCCCGAGGGATGATGAGGGATGAGACTTTGACCAATCTGACGACGCCTGTGGTGTTGTTGCCCACACTGAGAGTGACTATCAGAGGAAAGTGTAAAGAAAGAATGGGACGAATTTTGATTGATACGGGATCTCAGAGGTCCTATGTACTCCAGGACACGGCGGAAGAAATGGGATATGAATGTTCCAAAAAAGAGTCTCTTCGCCACTCTTTGTTTGGTGGATCGAACACAGAGTTGTACGAACATGGAGTTTATGATATCAGGTTGAGCAATTTAGACGGATCTTATGGCTGTAATTTTGAAGCACTGAGCCAAGATGTTATCTGCGACAGTGTGCCCAGGGTCCATCAGGGTAAATGGATGCAAGATCTTAGTGCTCATGACATAGAATTAACTGATCTACACAGGGGACCTCTTGAGATTCTTATAGGAGCAGATATTGCTGGAAAATTACTAACCGGAGAGCATAGAAGACTTCCTTCTGGGCTTGTGGCGGTGCAAACGAGGTTGGGCTGGACTTTAATGGGCAAGATTCCGGCCACAGAAGAAGAAACTAGCGTTAGTGGACTTTGCACAACTTCACTGTTGACTAGCGATTTGGAGAATTTATGGAGATTAGAGGCTATTGGTATTTCAGATGCTCGTCAAGACGACTCGATACAAAAAGAAACGGAAGAATATTTTGCACGTACTATTTCACAGGATTGTGAGGGGCGTTACCAGGTTGCCCTTCCTTGGATTCGCGAAAGAGAACTACTCACGGACAATAGAGATGTTGCCGAAAAACGATTAGCAAACGTGAGGAAACATCTTGTGAATACCGGAAATTTGGCAGAATATGAAGATATTCTCGAAAAGTGGCTAAGGAATAAAATAATAGAAAGGGTTATAGACAATAAACGTGAAGGCGTGCACTATTTGTCACATCGACCAGTTTTTAAAGAGAATAGGCCAACCACCAAAGTAAGACCAGTTTTTGATGCTTCGGCGAAGAAGAAGGGAAAACTTTCATTGAATGATTGTCTAGAAAAAGGTCCGAATATGATAGAAACGATCCCAAGAATTTTGAATAAATTTAGGAAGAGCGAGATAGGAGTCTCCTCGGACATAGAGAAGGCCTTCCTCCAAATTGGGATTAGGGAGGAAGACAGAGATTATCTAAGATTCCTCTGGTATGACAAAGAGGGAAATGTGATGGTTTTACGTCATGCGAGAGTTGTCTTCGGAATCACGACGAGTCCATATCTCCTGCTTGCCACGCTGTTTCACCACTTGAACAAGGCTCCTGAACACTGGCAAGAAACAGCTGAATTATTGAGGGAGTCTTTATACATCGATAACTGTGTGGCTAGTTTCTCAAAAGTCACAGATATGGAAAAATTTGTGGACGAAGCTCAGAGATTTGTTGGCTTCTGCTCATTTCAACTTGCGTGATTGGACAAGCAATGTTACCAGTATAATGTGTGATGGTCCTAGGTCTGATAGAGGAAGGTTGTTGGGCATGACATGGAATCAAGAAAAGGACACTTTGGCTTGTTCTTTGGAGAATTTGGAAATACAGGGGCCAATAAACAAAAGAAAGGTACTCTCCTTGGCAAGCCGTATTTTCGATCCGGTGGGCTTCACTTGTCCAGTGACCCTCGTTCCGAGACTTATCCTACAGGAAACGTGGCTGTTAAAATTGTCGTGGGATGAGCCTCTGCCTGAAAACTTGTCTTGCGAGTTTTTGAGGTGGCTGGCCAAATTGGAGTCTCTGAAATCCATTGCCATACCGAGATGGCTTTGCTATAGAGAAGAACACCGGATTGGAACTACTCTTCATGTCTTTTGTGATGCGTCTAGGGCCTCCTACGCCACTTGTATTTTTTTACGCATCGAGAGCGAACAGGAAGTAACGTGTCAACTAGTACAGGCTCGGTCGAGAGTGGCTCCTTTGAAGGGGACTACCATTCCTCGTTTGGAGCTGTTGGCATGCTTGGTTGGGGCCCGCTTGGTGAACAACGTTGTGAGGGACCTAAAATTTGAAGACATGGAGCGATTTTATTGGACAGACTCCATGAATGCACTCCATTGGATCAAGGGAAAAGATAACTGGGCGACTTTTGTAATGAATCGAGTTATGGAGATCCGATCTCTCAGTGAGACAGAGGATTGGTATCATGTACCAGGATGTTTGAATCCAGCGGATTTACCATAACGGGGGTGCTTAGCCGATTCTCTGGAGAGATCGAAGTGGTGGGAGGGCCCGAGTTGGTTGAGAAGACCAAGAAGAGATTGGCCCCATAGGGAAATATACCCTGACCCAGATATTGTGAACTCGAAAAAGAGAAAGATTGTTTTAACATCAACATGTATTGAAAGGGAAAAAGATCAGTACTACTATCGCTTTTCAAACTACTACAAGATATTGAGAGTAACTGCCTGGATGAACCGGTTTTTAACAAATGCTAGAGGAACAATAGGTCAGCGAGTGAAAGGTGATCTTACTGTGAATGAAATTAAAAGGGCGGAACTGATGCTGGTGAGAGTTATACAACGGGAATCCTTCACTGGACCAGAGGACAAGAGGTTGAAGGATTTCAAGTTATGCTGCGATTCTTTGGGATTGTTGAGGGTCAAAACTAAAATAAGTAGGAGACAAGATCTGGAAAGTTTTCGAATGCCTTTATTGTTGCCTTCTGATCATGACTTGGTATATTTACTCATTAGATGGAAGCATGAAACTTGGGGGCATGTGGGACTTCAAACTCTGATGAATTTATTAAGAGAGGATTATTGGATTTTGAAATTCAGGAGGACTGTAAGAAGGGTCATACATCAATGTGTTAAGTGTAGACGGTTCACGGCTAAATCGGGTTCTGTTGAATCCGTGGAATTACCTGAAAATAGAGTAAGGGATGCCTCAATATTTGAGGTAGTGGGGATAGACCTTACTGGACCACTTGTTTTAAGGAACAGGCGAAAGGTGTGGATTGTTATATTTACTTGTGCCGTATATCGGGCGGTCCATTTGGAACTGGTGACTTCTCTTTCAACCGAGAACTTTCTGCAAGCTTTCAGACGTTTTGTAGCAAGGAGAGGACGCCCCTATGTAGTGTACTCGGACAACGGTACCAATTTTCGTGGTGCGAGCAGAGCTCTAGGGAATCTAGACAATGCGGTAGTCCAATCAGAGAGTACCAAGCAAAATATTAATTGGAAGTTTATCCCTCCGTCGGCTCCAAGGTGGGGTGGATGGTGGGAAAGATTGATTGGTTTGCTGAAACAACTCCTTAGGAAGATTCTTGGTCAAGCTCGTTTGGAATTTGAAGAACTTTACACCATTATCTGTGACACAGAGTCTTTGATGAACTCACGTCCATTGACTTACATGTCTGAAGATGTCGAAGATCTTAGTCCATTAACCCCTGCCTTGTTCTTACACGACCTCAAAGAAATATGAGTTCCAGATCTGGACTCTATTGAAAGGGCTAGACTTCAGAAGAGATACCGATTTAGACAAAGGTTAAGAGAAGATCTGCGGAAGAGATTCCGGACGGAGTATTTTGGATTCTTAAGGCAAGAGACTAGAAGACGCTCGAAGACAAGACCTATCAAGGTGGGAGATCTGGTGTTGATTGGACAAGATAATGCTAAGCGAGTCAATTGGCCTTTGGCGAGAGTTGTGGAGGTCTACCCTGGCCGAGATGGACCTGTGAGGGTCGCCAAGTTGAGAACCAGCAAGGGCGTCCAGATTAGGCCGGTTCAACGGCTCTACAATTTAGAGATACCCGCCGATCTGGGGAGTACCTTGAGGAGTATACAGTCGGAACCACGCCGGGGAGGCTCCCGAGGAGAAGCCAGTAAAGACCCTACGAAGATAGCCCAATCCTAAAGAACTGGAATGAACGGTCGTTTCCCAACTATTGGTTGAGTTTCTGTAGAAAAACTCAAGGTGGGAGAATGTTGGGAAAAGAATGTTATTTTTCTTATAGATTTATATTTTTTTAAATATATGTAAATTTAATTCATTATAAGAAACATATTTGCCATATGTAAATATTTATATGTATATATATATTCGTTACAAAAAATAAAGTTGTTGACTGGTTAGAGTCGTGTGGTTTCTCGGCCCGCTCTCGAGAGGTCTACGCCTTGGTTGATACCTGCCTTAGACACTTCCGCGGATTTGACTTCTTGGGAATCGCTCTTCTCTACCCTTGAGATTCCACGGATTTTTTCCTCCCCGGGACCAGAATAAGAGACTTCGGGCGTCTGGGCAAAATAGAGCCTGGGCGCTGCGCCGCTGAACGCGACACACGTATTGCATTGCCGAACGCCATTACAAAATTCAACTCAGGCTTCCCCTCTTTTTACCACTGCGTCACTCTAAACCTTCAGATATCCATTATAAGTTTATTTGTAACATTTTACTACTTTTGATAAGTTTGTTTTCCTTTTTCTTTTTCTCACCATGTTAGAAGTCTCTGAAATTATAATTAAGAAAAAATAAAAAACAAATCATAATGGCATTTCAATTTATTTACCACTTTTGACTTTTCGAAACATTTCTAATTTGAGTTTATAAGCATTGCATCACGTGGGGAACACACTAACCTAAATACCCACTATATTTTAAAATCTTATTCATTTATATTTTTACGATCCTTGATATGTGCCATTTTATATTTAAGAATCAATCCATATGTTTTAGGATATTTATTTTACATTAAGATATTTCTTTTCCTTCCATCCCTAAACAGTTAAAACCATTAGCCAACCTATATAAACATCACCTGAAACCTTATATTCTTTGACATCATTTGTTTTAATTTTCCATGGCCTACGTCTAAGCTATTTTACCTTAAAAATCTTGTTTTAACAGTGATGCTTTATACCAACTCTCCCTTCTTAAATCTTGATCCTTCCAACTCTGCCTTCCATACTTCTCTCGTCTCTTGATCATTTTCCATTGGCCTTCTATGCCTTCGTTCTAACCACCCCTCGTCCATCGCAAAGTTCCTGTTTGCCGACTTTTTTTTATTTACACCCAGGTCGCCGTCCCAGCATTCTTTATTTCATTCTTTTTTCCTCAAACCCGGGTTCAATCAATCAATGGCAACAGTCGAGCCCTGTTTTCACAATCTACCTCCATCCTCTAACCTCTTCAACGGTTCCTGAGACTCCTACTTACAGAGCATCTTGAGATTGCTGAACCCTGAAAACAATACTTCGCTTCTAAGCCCGTATTGCAGGGCAGGACTCCTGAGATGTCCTTTGCAGAAACCAATTCAGACCTTCTTTCTTTATTTCTCACTGAATCACTACCTATCGCAAACCTTTTTTGCTTAAGTAAATTTTTTTTATATTTTATTTTACTTTTATTATCTCTACTTCTCCTCCTTCCTGTATTACATCCCTGAAACTATGTTGTAAATATTCAAGACACCTTAAGTAACACACTATTGTGTGTGTTTACTTTAAATTTATCCTTCCTATGTACTCCTCTTATATATTTTTTGTAGTTTTATAATATTATATCAATGTGTCACCACTACTCCCCTTTATCTTTATTTTATTCTAGTAACTAATTTGTGCCCCAAATTATTCCCCATTTAATAGGTTTGCTAGCTTTTCTCTCATTTATGTGTAAATAGACTTACAGTTTTACTAGTTTTGTGGTGTTGGACTTTGTTTTTTAACTTACAGATGAAGATAAAACATTTCAATATTAATCGATAATATCATTTTGTTTATTAACCATCAAAATTAATGCCATCAACTACCAATCAACCCTTTATATATTATTACCTTTAATATTTTTATTTTATTTTATTATTTTTTTATTTTCTTTTTCATTATGTTTAGACATAGAATTTTACAACTTCAACTATTTTAGGCACCATTTTAAAAAACCTACACTTAACAATATTTATAATATTTCTTAAACAGATAAAACATTTATCATTTATTTTTCTTAATAGATTTTCAAAATGTTATTTTTGACGCTTCCCTTACAACCTCTAACTCTATCCCATGAACCTTTCCTCCCAACTTTTTATACCCATCAAGAGATTATTGTTCGTCAGCCATTTTCTTTTTTTTATTTGATTAAACTAACTAGAAGACCCTTCCTCGCTGTACATTTCCCAACAGTGAGCTCAGGAGACCCAGTTAGATTTTTTTTTCTCTCATCGTCCGGCTCATCATTTTTTCATTTTCAACTTTTTCTTTTCACCACACAAGTCGAACACAATCAAAATTGACAGCAATAAATCTCATACACCCACTTTTCCTTTTCCGCATCCTTCAAACCTCCAACTACCATCCAAGGGATTCCAGTTCGCCGAACATTTTTTTTTTTTATTGATTAATCCGACTGGAACAATCCTTCCTCGCTATACCCACTCCCAATAGTGAGTTCAGGATATCCAGCGCGATCTTTTTATTTTTTTTTCTCATCGCCCGACTCATCATATCAATTCACCATTTTTTCAAATTTTCATTTTTTCTTTTTCATAATTCAACCAGGCACAATCATTATGGACAACAGGGATCCCTCTTACCCCTCTTACCTCTACCTCTCCCTTTTTACATCCATCAATCCTCCCACCTCTTCTCACTGTCTGAACTAATGGTGCAGACGGATTATCTTAGGCCTTCTGTTAATGAAAACAATGCCTCACTCAAACAAGTTCACATTGCATTGCAGAATGCTTGGGATACTACTTTGCAGAAACATGCTCAGATACCCCCTTTCCCTTTTTCAACCTTAGCGTCGCATTATACGTTCAGTCAATAAACTAACTTCATTTTTTTTCCTCTCATCTTTTATGCAATAAGATATTATTTTCATTGTACGATTCATTTTACCATATTTACCATGTTGTATTATATACTTTCTCTTAATCTTTTATCATTCATTTTGTGCTTTTTTATTTTTATAACCTTGATTTTTATTGATACACCACCATTACAACATCTTTCTTTTTTTAACTTGTAACTTCATAATAATTTTAACTAATTTGTATACAAATTATTTCTTTTATTTTTTATAATAGGTTTGTTAGGTCCTCATTCATTACATGTCATTCCCCCAACCAAACCTTCATCACCGGGGACACATTCTGTAGTATATTTTGAGTTAGATAGATCACAACCTTCTAATATTTATTATAACCCCATATCTATCTACCTTGTAACAAAGTGACAATAAACAAAGAGGTAAAGGTAGTCTAGACGGGGACAAAGACCAGACGAACAGGTGTTTATGATAATGAGTTCAATCCCCCCGTCAACAGGTGGCCAGACGTGATAAACAACCCGGCGCCTGACAGGTGGCGTGATTTTACATATTTTATATAAAAGAGCCCAGAAATGGGACAAGGTTAGTTGTTTTTCAGAGTGACGTTTATACGGCCGGTCGGGTCTCTCACCCCTATCCGCGATGTAGGCATACGCGGCGCTCGTGGTTCGACTGCCTTCGTCCGTGGTCTACCTCTACCTCTTGGAGTTACCATCTAGACCTGCCTCTGTCTCTTGCTGTCCCAGTGCGGGAATCCCATCATGCACCCACTACCACGACTGCCCAATACATTCCACGTCGGGATTACTACATATATATATAGGTATTTTCTTTGAGTGGGAGTGGGAGAGAATATGTGTGGAGACGTATGAGTTTCTTAGAGTTTTTTCAAATTTATTATAGTAATTTATAGTCATTGTTTTTGTGCCTTCAATAAAGAAGTTTTATGTTTAAATAGAGAGTAATTATTAAGATTCTCCCAACAATTGGTAGCAGAGAGCGGTTGACTAAAATTGATGCAAATCAAGATTAATTGAATAATTTATAGAAAAATCAAAGATGCAAATTTTTATTAACTTTTCTCAAATAGAAAAATTATCAGACAAAAACTACTTGATCTGGGCAAACAGAATAGAAAGCGAATTGAGAAGTTTGAAATTATGGAGACGTATCATAGAGGGAGAAGTAATTGAAAAGCCTATAGAAACAGACAAAAAATTTGAAGGTAGAAGTGATGGGCATGCAAGGTATAATTTTAATGGGCCAAAAAGAGGAATAAACAGACAAAATAATAGAGAATCTACAAATCATGTAATAGAAACAAATGAAGACAATTACGAAGAGGAAGAACAAAAGGAAGAAAAATTTAGATGGACAATGGATTCTGGAGCCTCTAGCCATATGGTTAGTAAAAAAGAACAATTTATAGAATATGAAGAGGAAGAGAGAATTATAGCAACAGCTTAAAAAGGTGCAATAATAAAATCTTCGGGAATTGGATCTATAAGAATGAAGTCGAATGTAAATGAGAGATTAATAAAAGTAGAAAATGTTTTACACGTGCCAAATTTAAGAGAAAATCTATTATCTGTTTCAAAAATTGTGGATCATGATTTGAATGTATTATTTAGTAAAAATAAAGCTGAAGTAATAGACAAAAATGGTGAGATTTTATATGAAGCAAAAAAATTAGGAGATAAATTTGAAGTTGAAGGAATCTCCTAAATATGGAAATTGTAGGAAAAGCAGAAGTAAGTGATATTTTATGGCATCAAAGACTTGCTCATGTAAATTTCCAGAAATTGAAAGAAATGTATGATAATTCAACTGTATTAGGATTGAAAAATTTACATAATATCAAAGGGAATTGCGAATCTTGTACATTAGGAAAAATACATAGAAAATCTTACAAAAGTATTCAATATAATCAATCTGCAAATATTTTGGATATATGGCATACCGACATAGTTGGACCTTTGAATGATTCTTTTGGATATAAGTATTTCATTACTATTGTTGATGATTATAGTAATTTTACTTTCGTTATACCAATTGCTAATAAATCTCAAACAGCAGATTCCATAATAAACTTGATTATGCAAGAAGAAAGACAGACTGGAAAGAAAGTAAAGAGGATTCGAAATGATAATGGAGGAGAATATGTTTCAAATTATTTGAAGCGATGGTTATCTAGTAAAGGCATCAAACAAGAATTCACCACAACTTATACTCCTGAGAGTAATGGAAAAGCCGAAGGATTTAATAGAATCATAATTGAGTCAGCAAGAACCATGCTAATTGATTCTAAATTAGCTATAAAATTTTGGAGTGAAAGGGTTAAAGTAGCTGTTCATATAAATAACAGAATTAAAATTAAAGAAACTATATAGAATATATTTACCAGAAATAGATGAAATTCATGAAATATCAGATGTTAAATTTAATGAATCTAAGCTAGGATATTATTTAATGAATAATAGTGGTAGAAATCTTAATGAAAATGAACTTTTCTTTTTTAGTAGAAAAGACCAAAATTTTATTTCTCACGGGAATGAAGACTCTGGTGGTGATATTTATAATAGAGAAGACCAGGTAGAAAACTTTAACATCGATGATGAACATATTCCTCAAGATGATAATGATGTAGATTTGAATGATATAGAAGAAATACCTCCCGATGAAATAATTACTCCACGTAGAAGAGGACCAGAACCAGGAATAACGAGAGAAATGAGAGAAGAACGAGATCTTCGTTTGAGAGAAACCGAGGAAGAAGAACTTATAAAAAAGGGTGTGAGGAGATCTGAAAGATTAAGACTAAAGAAGAGTAGGAAAATGCTTCTGATAGAACTTATGAGATTAAATGTCCGAAAGATTACCAAGAAGCACTGAATTCTGATAATAGAGAACAATGGATTAAAGCCATGGAAGATGAGATGCAAAAAGGATTACCAAATTGAAAGTTTCGAGATTAATAGATAAGCCTAAATATAAAAAATTAATCAAAAGTAAGTGGATTTTTTCAATTAAGAAAATGGTGATGGATCAATTAAAAACTTCAAAGCGAGTCTAGTAGCTACAGGATATGATCAAACATTGGGTAGTGATTACCACGAAATTTATTCTCCAACTATTAGACCTGAAACCATAAGAATTCTAATAAAAATAGCTGCAATAAAAAATGTTATTCCTCAACAAAAGGACGTTCAAACAGCCTTTTATGTGGTGATTTAGAGGAGGAAATATTTATGATTCAACCTCCTGGATATGAAAAGGGAAACAATAAGATTTGTTATCTGATGAAAAGTATTTATGGCCTAAAACAAACAAGTAGAATGTGGAATAAGAAACTAGATGAATTATTAACCAATGCCGGAATGAAACAATCTGCGAATGATCCATGTTTATATTATTGCAATTTTAAAAACATTTCTTATATCTGGGAATTCATGTAGATGATATACTTAGTATAGGATCAGGTGACGATTTTGAGGAAAATATTTGAAAAAAAAAATAAAAAGAGAGATTGATATCACGGATTTGGGAGTTTCGAAAAACTTTCTTGGAATGGAATTTGAGTATAGGAATGATAGCATTTTTATAAATCAAAAGGAATATATAGAAGAAATATTGGAAGCCTATAATTTGCATTATTGCAATCCTTTGAAAACTCCGTTATGCATTTCAACAAATTATGATTTATTTGAGAATAGTAAGTCGATTGATCAAAAATACTATCAAGAAATTGTTGGAAAGTTGATTTACATAGCAACTAGAACAAGACCGGACATATGTTATGCTATAAGCAATATGAGTAGATTTAATAAAGATCCTAGAGAGGTTCACATGAATGGATTGAAGAAAATATCAAGATATTTAAAGGGAACTATGAACTATGAATTGATTTACTCTGGGGGAGATTCAAGTATTGTGACTTATACTGATGAGAGTTGGGACAGAACAGCTGATGCGAGATCGTATTCTGGTTTTGTTATAGAAATGGGAAACAACTTACTTAATTGGAAGAGTAAAAAACAAAGATCTGTTGCCTTGTCAACTGCAGAGAATGAATTAAAAGCCTTATCTGAAGGAATTAAAGAATTAATTTGGACACGTAACATCATTAGAGAAATGAAGATTAATTTGAAAGAACAAATTACTGTTTATTGTGACAGCCAGAATGCCATTTCAATGATTAAGTCAAAAAATATGAAAGCAAGTACGAAGTACTTGAATAGAAAGTGTCACTTCATAAAACAAATTGTGGAAGATGAAGAAATTGAAGTTTTGCATATCCCTTCAGAGGAAATGAAAGCGGACCATCTCACCAAGACTGTGGATGCTGTCAAGCTTAAGAACTGCATAAGTGGTGGAGTTATTTTTGAAAAATGAAAATTGAAAATTTGAAGGGGAGATTTGTTGATGTTAATTATTTAAAATATTCATTTTCATTCTGTGATTGAATTAATCTGTGATTTAATTTATTCTGTGGTGTTGATTATGTGTATATATATATAGGTATTTTCTTTGAGTGGGAGTGGGAGGGAATATGTGTGGAAACGTATGAGTTTCTTAGAGTTTTTTCATATTTATTATAGTAATTTACAGTCATTGTTTTTTGTGCCTTCAATAAAGAAGTTTTGTTTTATAAGAGAGTAATTATTAAGATTCTCCCAACAAGTGTTGTATTCTTGAGTGTACGCTTTTCTGTGTATTAGGGTACTTTAATTTAGGCCCTAGCTTATTCCATTTTTGTGTGTTAATCCGCAAAAGTAATAACTTTTGTCATTGGCGAGCCTTGCCAGGATAGTTTCTTGGCTTATATTCCCGTAATTTTGACCTTGAGGTTTTTATTATTTTTTTATATAATTAATTATTGTATGTACTTTTAGTCCTTTTTACTGTTAATATGGATAGTAACTATTCTATCAAACTTTCTACGTTCAATGGAGTGGGGCTTAAAGCTTTCATCGGGGAAGTAGAGCTGAAAGCTAGCATAGGTAAATGGAATAAGGAAGTTAAGGCACTGCTTATGTTCGAGGCTTTGTCGCCTAGAGTTCGGGATAGCATAGAAGAGATGGGCATAAAAATGACAGTAGTGTAGAGAGCATTATAGAGAAATTAGGCATTTTATTTCCTGAAAAAACTCGCGGTTTTAGGGAATTTTTAAAATAATTAGAGGGTCTTAAGCAACGTGTAGGAGAAACTCCTAATGTGTTTAAAGAAAGATTCATGGCCACTAGGAGAGATATTGATTTCGATCTGGACAGCAGTTTAGTGTTCGATATTTTCGTAGACAATATTCTTGATAAGTATAAGGAACCTGTTGTCCGTAGTGGGGTCAGCTGTATTGACGAGGCAGTTAGAATTATGGCCATGGAAGATGGTGTAGAGAACCGCTGCCACTTTAAGCAACGGGCATGTGCGGTGGACATAGAGGAGGTTAGCAGTCTGAAGGGAAGGTTAGATACGCTCAATGCAGTAGTAGGCAAGACAAAGCACGAATCAGAGAAGTGCATTAACAACCTTAAGGAAGAAATAGGGAGGCTGACTAAACTGCTTAACGAAAGTAAGCTGGGTTCTTCTAAAAATAACTGTTGCATAAATTAAAATATTTCCGCTGTGGGAAGATGGGGCATATTGCCAGGTTTTGCAATGATAAAAGAGCTTCAAACTACTAAACTCGGGCAAAACGGCCAGTGCTTGCTCGAGTTGACATAAGTCAGCCACTGGTATTCGACAAAGTGCTAAGATCGTTAATGTTCGTTCTAACCGAGACCCCGTTGGAACTCTGCCTATTGTTAGTGTATCAATAAACGGAAATACTTGGCACCTGTTATACGATACAGGAAGCCAAGTTAGCATAATAGATTCAGAAAGGTGTAAAGTTCTGAATGAGGACTGGGTCGAAGCTATTAACAATCTTAAAATTGTGTCAGTTACAGGCCACGTCCAGACATTGACGAAGGTAAAAACCTGTAGGGTAAATACATATAAGGGTGTTGAACTAGGAGACATAAGTTTCTGGTGAATGTCACTTGAAGATAAGGGCTACGACGGTATTCTTGGGATAAAGGAGATAAGGAGATTAAACATTCCTTTGCCCCCTGTGTGGGAGGAATGCAAGTAATGTCTGCGGCGACTGAAGACTGGCAACTGGTAGATATTGGCCAAGTTAATGGCAAACATCAGCAGCTGGTCCGCGACATACTGAAACAAAGATCAGATATGTTCGTGAAAAATGTCGCAGCGTTAAAAGCAGCTAAGGTGCCGCCAATAAAAATCGACGTTGACATAAATGACGTTACTTTTAGGCGGCAGTATCCTATTCCCTATAGTTTGTTAGAGCCGTACAAGGTACTTTTAGACAATTTCTTAGAGAGTGGTATCATAAAAAGATCCAGATCTGATTGGAACAGTCCAGTACATCTTGTCAAGAAGCCTGACGGTTCCTTGAGATTCGTGCTGGACATTAGACAGGTCAACGATAAATTAAGGAATCAGGATTATCCCATGATCCGGATAGATACCGCCATGGCAGCTGTGGGAGGTGCTAAATATTTTAGTACCTTAGATCTAGCCAGTGGGTATTATCAGCTGAAGCTGGATAGTAACGTAACGAAATGCTTCGCTTTTCAAACCCCTTTCGGAAAATTTGAGATGTCGAGACTTCCTCAGGGCTGTAAGATATCTTCGAATGTATTTCAGAGAGAAATGCATCGTATCCTAAGCGGCCTATTGGGCAAGAATTGCCAATGTTTTATTGACGACGTTCTGATATACTCGGAGTCGTTGGAGCAGCATCTGGCTGACTTGACTGAGGTGTTGGACAGGCTTAGAAAATATGGGCTTCAAGTGAGGCCTAGCAAATGCCAGCTCTTTCAGGAAGAAGTGACCTTCTTGGGACACAGAGTGGACAAGGATGGCATTCATCCTAAGGAGAACAACATCGAAAAGATTAAAAACATGAGTCCTCCTAAAACTGTATCAGGTGCCAGACGCTTTCTTGGAGCTGTTGGTTTCTATAGGAAATTCATTGCTGGTTTCTCTTAAATAGCGGCCCCTTTATATGAGTTGACTAAGAAGGGCACCAGGTACGAATGGAACGAGGCAGCGCAGCGTGCGTATGACAAGCTAAAGTTTTGTCTTAGCTCTGCACCCATCCTAATTCATCCTTACTACAGGAAAAAGTTCATGATATTCACTGATGCTAGCGACATAGGATGTGGCGGTATGTTATCACAGTTGAAGAACGGCACTCCTCAGCCTATTACTTTCTACAGCCATAAGTTCAGAGGTGCCGAGTTAAACTACAGCACCATAGAAAAGGAGTGTTTGGCTATTATTATGGCAATTAAACAGTTTGACTACTACATCTATGGTCAGCAGGTGGAGATATACTGTGATCACAAACCATTGCAATATCTTAAGTCACTAGAGAATAAAAATCGAAGGCTCATGAAATGGGCCCTGATGCTACAGGACAGGGAATTAACATTTTTCCATGTAAATGGGAAGGAGAATGCGATGGCTGACTGGCTGTCCCGCGACACCTATAATACTGAGGTTGCTGTAGTCGATGTCCATGAAGGGGTAACTGCCATTCCCAACTATGAGAAGTCCATGCTGAACTGCCCTGTATGGCAAACCATCTACAAGAAGGTTCTGAGCACTGACAGTGAGGAAGAAGAGAGTGATGGCACGTATTTTATAAGCAAGTTCACCCGATATCTTGTCATGGTCAGTCCAGACAGTAGACCCACTCGTAAGGGAAGGATGGTGAAGCAAATCGTAATACCTCCAGTACTCCGCGATACCATTCTGGAAAGGTGCCATGACAGTCCCATAGGAGGGCACCTCTCAGTAGAGAAAACACTTTACGCGGTCTTAAGCCATTACTATTGGAAGGGGGCCATGTCTTATGTACGCAGGTACGTGAAGACATGCCCAGTGTGTGCCGAGAACAATGGTAGGCTTAAGAAGGCTCCTAATATGACCATTCAACCCGCTAGCTACCCTTTCGAAAGGTTATGCGTAGACTTCGTGGGTCCTCTTACCTTGTCTGGGAACAGGAATAGAAACCTGCTCGTGTTCATTGATGCTTTCACCAGGTACGCTGAGGTTATCCCCGTCAGGGATTGTAGTGCAGAGACTGCTGCGTTCGAATTTGTCAATAAAATAGTGAACAGATATGGAACGTGCAAAGAAATGTTATCTGACCGTGGAGCTGCATTCGAGTCAGACCTGTTCAGAGAGATATGTAAGTTATATAGTATTAAAAAGTTATCCACAACTTCTTATCGCCCTACCTGCAACTCGATTGTTGAAAGAGTTAATGGCACCATTTGTTCCATTCTGCGTCACTATGCCAATAGCAGGAATTGGGAAGACAACCTCGGTGCGGCGGTTGCTGCGTACAATAATGCTGTGCACTCAGCGTTAGGTGAGAGCCCCCACTACATGCTCTTTGGTTACGACGCAGTCAATCATAAGGTTAGCGATAAAGATGTGAGCGAATTCAGAAAGCCATCCTTGGCGGAAAGGCTGAAGGAAATGCAAGATGCCAGAAAAACTGTTAGGAAATTCTTGTCTGAAAACTATGATGAACGAGTCAAGAAGTATAAAGCTGAGACTGTGAGAACCTTTGAGACGGGGGATTTGGTATTGTTGGCTGTTCCTAAGGGCAAGGGATCCTCTAAATTCTCCGCAAAATTCTATGGACCTTTCCGTGTGGTGGCTGAAGTGTCTGAAGTAAATTTCAGAGTGCGGGGAGTCAATATGCACGATGAACAAGTTATGCATATTGACAGAATGAAGGCATTCAGGAGCATGCGTAATAGAAAGCTCGCAGCTGCTAAACACGAGTGCTATCCTCGGAGAAGGATGATTCCTTTGGCTCTGGAAGGTGGGAGTGCCTGTCGTATCTCTCCCCGCCGAGAGATGTCCCCACCACCGCTAGAGAACACGACTGTTCCCGACAAGGAGAATGGAGATTCTCATGACGAACCTACTGTGGTCGATGGGGGTTTGACAAGGCACATTTCAGCCCATATTTTCTGAGACCAAATCCTCGCCCTGCAAATCCCAGATGAAAGCGTATTACCCCTCCATGTTTATACAGAGATATGCGGTTTTAATGTATTACTCAAGGTAATTCACTGTAGTTTGTGCAGGAGTTGGCTTTCCTCCTGTTGTTGTTCCATGGTCCAAGATGGGAGGCAAATTTTCGGAACGACGCCGGAGGCCTAATTCTTCTCCTCTCTTTAGTTAATCCTTTTTTTATCTTATAACATGGCTCCCGTGAGCTTTTTCCCTCCCGATCAGCGGGAGGTTTTCCTTACGGGACAATGAGAATGTTTGGGAGATTGGTTAGTTTTTTTTTTTGGAAGTATACCTTTTGTCAAATTATCTTGACAAACATTTGCATTTTTTCTGTTCAGTTTTCTAGCGGTAAGAATGTTGTTTTCGGTTGTTAGTGAACAAATCTCTCACGCCTTCTCATTGGACGAATGTGGCCATGTTTGTATATAAAGGGGACGAAGGGAATGCGGCGAGAACAGAGAGTGCGTGGATAATCTGTGTGGAGCCACTTAAAGTGGTTTTTCTACTGGCGGTTTTCCCTATCTGGCTGTTCTCTTGGCATCCCTGTGTCCCCAGTCCGATCCCTCCCAACGCTACAATAAAGCTAAGTATTTTTTAATTTTATTTTACAAATCGTGAGTTGTTTTTATCTCCCTTTTGTTGTTAGTGTTGTATTCTTGAGTGTACGCTTTTCTGTGTATTAAGGTACTTTAATTTAGGCCCTAGCTTATTCCATTTTTGTGTGTAAATCCGCAAAAGTAATAAATTTTGTCAGTTTCAGTATAAATTTTCTCAGTTTATGCTTCATATGGCATTATACACTTATTTTTTCTATATGTTTCACTATATATTTTCCCAGTTTATGCTTCATATGGCATTATACACTTATTTTTTCTACATGTTTCACTATAAATTTTCTCAGTTTATGCTTCATATGGCATTATGCACTTATTTTCTTATACATGTTTCACTATAAATTTTCTCATTTTATGCTTCATATGGCATTATACACTTATTTTTTCTACATGTTTCACTATATATTTTCTCAGTTTATGCTTCATATGGCATTATTAACTTATTTTTAATACATGTTTCACTATAAATACTGTTGATTGTGAATTGATGTTTATCAATAAATACCTTTGTGTATCTATTATCTATCAATTCTTCTTGAATGATGTTCATTTTTCTTTATTTCAGCTTGTTAGTGGAGCAATGTGTGTGATGGCACGCTCGGTAAGAGTTTTTACCAGAAATTTATGGGAGAGAGGACCAAAGGAGTTGATATGTGGATATACTGGTGAGTGGCTGAGATTTCTGTAAATAGTTGATTGTAACTTTCCCAATTTATTTTCGAAAAGTATATCGCCCAAAACGGTAGGAAGCCATTAGACTGCTTTTCAACGGTGAATTTAAAAGGGGGTGAAAGCTATGTTGAAACGCCAAAGTATTCTCAATATAGTCTGTAGCTACAATGGCCATCACTTCATAAACATATTTTGCCCAGTATTTAATAATGGTTGAGTAAAATTAATAAGGCCACCAGGAAAATATTCATGAATTTCTATATAAAAATTATACAAATGGGGACTAAATATTCTAAAAATTGTATAATAGTTAATACAAAATATTTTTATATCGAAAGAATTTTATAAAATTATGTAAAATAATATCAGATTATATTTAACTCGTGTTCTATTGGCGAATTATTATACCAAGATTTCTCCTGTAGAAGGGCGTCCGTGCCCGAAAGCTAGAGAATAAACATGTTTTGAAAAGACACTTTTCCCTGGAGGTTAATTTTACTCAATATTGATACAAGGGATTATTTTATTGAATTTAATAGTGGTATTGAGTCTTTGGTTTACGAGGATTTCAATACAATTTATGACGAGATCAGCTAGAATTGGATAGAGTGGGCGCTCATTAAAATACCATTGACTTGTTGGTATACAGGGTGATCCAAAAGTCCCGCACAACTTTAAAAATTAATAACTCCGCGAATATTTGCGCTAGAGCAATGCTGTAAACACCATTGTGTTCAGGATGCAATGGGATTTTTTATGGCAAATAATGAAAAATTCGAAATTGATTTTAGTTACAACTTTATTCGCTAGAGATGGCGCTCTACCAGAATCAGAGATTCAGCGGCCAAATTGTTTGATAAATTGAAAAATATAACTGAACAACACGTATTTTTCCTTTTTGAATACCAGGAAAGAACCCTAATAATATCAAATGATAAATTAATAAAACACCATTTCGACAAAAGTTAGAAGAATTGGTTGACGATTTTTAAATACAATCTGAGATATGTAAAATAGGTATATGCAAATTAAAACATGTAGCAAAAAATATTTATATTTTAGATGGAGTTTTTTGAAATAGATTGAATGTTTGAAAATAACTACTGATATCAATACACGATTTTTGAAATGTTAATATAGTACCAAAAATTAGGATGGCACTACTAATAGGATTTCGTGCTATAAGGAATGTATAGTTTCTTGACTAATTGGCGACACTTGACCATTTAACTGGATATATGTCATGATCCAAAAATGAAATATAGAGGGGAGTGACAAAATATATTTGTCGTACTTTATTCCAAATATCCTATGGGTTTGTCAAATGTTATCATTGTTTATTATACTGTACATAATTTTGAAAATGTATCCCCTAAAAAAAAATCACTTTTAAATCGACCTTTTGCGTTGAAAAACGTGGTAGTAAAATCATTTTTGAATTATTTTTTGCGCAAAATTTCTAAAGTTGGGGGGGGGGGATACAGAGAATATTCCTTATGCTATTTCTTCTAATAAGCGAAAAGTGATAAACTAAACATAAGGGGTAAAATTGTGTGTACCAGTGTTATTCGAGAAGTTATAACACTTTGGCCTGCACGACATAATATAAGATGTGGGCAAATGACAAACAAAAAAATTACTGTTCACAGAAAAAAAAGAGTCAAGATGTGAGGACAGCATTTATTATTCCCATAACCCAAAACAAAGAGCTGCAAAATATAACACATGAGGTAACTGCCTTCTCTCTTGTATTAGGTCACAATCCTTGCTCAATGTGGCTCTCTTCATTCTCAAACACCGCCTGCAGACGATAGATGACAGAATGGTCACAATTAAATAGTTGAAATTTATAAAACGTGCCATCTGATAGAAGCCTTCAACATGGTCAATGTGGTAGGCCGGCATCGATAAAAATGCGACTTAATGTACCCCCATAACCGAAATTGTAAGGCGTCAAGTCTGGTGATATTGGAGGCCACTGGTATATAAAGTGGCGACTTATCAACGAATTTCACCGAACGTATCCTTCAGCAATTGTTTGGCACCGCGGGAGATATGAGGAGGTCCTCCATCTTGCATGAATGTTATTTCGCTTAGTGCTTTTCTGTCCTGCAATATGGGAATACCCTTTTCTCTCAAAAGTTGAACATAACGTTCACCAGTTAGAAAAACGGTTTTTAAAATTCTTCCATTGATTTTTTCAAAGAAAAATGGCCCAATAATAAAAGAAGAAGTGAACCCACACAAAACTGTAACTCTGTGCTGATGAAGTGGTATTTCTGTAAAATTCCTAGGGTTTTCTGTTGCCAAAATGAGGCAGATTTGAATGTTAAATTCCTCCTTTAGATAAAAGTGAGCATCATCTGTTCTTAGAACATTTGACATCCAGTTTTCATCAATATCAATTTGCCGGAAAACCCATGCAGCGAATTCTTGACGCTTCTCAAAATCGCACACTTCAACTCGTGAAAACTTTGAATTTTGTAAGGGTATTTTTATAGAAAAATCCTAAATGTGTGTTCTCTCCAAACTGTTCCATACGAAATCCCTGTTTGTCGAGAAACTTGTCTAGCACTTACTTCTCCATACGTGGATAACGTTTCAATAGCTTCAGCATTCTGAAAAACCGTAACAGCCACTGACTTGCATGTCGATGGTCTTCCACTCCGAGGTTTTGCTTCCAGAGATCCAGTTTCCTAAAACTTTTTATCAATCGCTTTAGAGAGTAGCAACTCATGGGTCCTTTACCGCTTCGAATATCTTTAAAGGAACGAAACGCTCGTAAAGCTTCAGTGGCAGATTCTGAATCACAATTTAAAAAAAAATTCACCAAGAGTGTTTTATCCTGTAGTGACGGCATTCCAGGGGGAAGGGGAGAAGTCCGACCACACCTCCTTGCGGTCCCCCCTTGACCCTTGGAATATTTGACCAAATTCTGGTTCGTTTCAAAGATGACTAACGTTGCAACGGCACCCATTTTCAAATGAAGAGCAAAACTGATATCTCCAGTAATGCTACCGCGTCCGAGGTAACCGCCGCGTCAGGAGCTGCAGCTCGAGCTCATGATGAGAAATCTACTACGAGGACACAATTCAATCTACTACAACTCAATATAAATGGTACCCTGAGGAAAATAAAGAGCTGACTTGTCTTCTCTGTGACAACAATGTACATATTTCTTGTCCTCAAGAGACAAAATTGAATCAGTATCTGAGATTCAATATCAAATATTATACAACACTACGAAAGGACAGACCGGGAAAATTCGGAGGAGGATTTGCCGTTTTGATTAAAACCTTAGAAATCAAATTTAAGGAAATCGCCTATAATCAGAGTAAGCCTAGAGAAATCACGACAGAAGCTCAGTCAATAGAAATCTATCTTACAGATAAAACAATTCCAATCATAAATGTTTATCACAACGATAATACTAGCATCAATACAGGCCTGATAGAGACATTAAGTGAAGCGTCTTCGGATATCGCAATCATACTTGGTGATTTTAACGCCGAAAGACCAACTTGGGGATCACCTGTCCAGGATAACAAAGGTCAGCAGGTTGAGGACATGCTAACCGACCTCGACCTTACACAGTTAAATAACGAAAAGAACACCTATCTATCCAAGTCCACAGGCACAGAATCCGCAATAGAAATCACAGCGATAAATTACAACATAGCACCCACAACACAATGGAAAATTCTGAAAAGTGCAATCAGTGACCACAGACCAATTTTAACAACCCTAAAATTCAAAATTGAGAATTTCCAACAGAATGAAATAACACTGGAAAAAAATTCACAGAAAAGCTTGAAGAACTGTGCAACGAAGAATTAAATCACAGAACGATTGACAAAAAATGGAAAAATTCTCTTCGAACATATCCAAAGCTGCAAAAGTATCGATACCTAGAGGTAGACGTAAAGACCTGTGAATACTTTACTGGAAGGACCACAATATCGAGGCAATGATTGCAGAGAGAGACAATATCAATGAACCTTTTAAAACAAATAAAACAGAAGAAATCATAAAGGAACTCATTGAAATTAGTCACAAAATAGAGCAAGAAATTTGGATATTCAAACAAGAGAGAGATAGAGAAAAATGGGCAGAATTCTGCGAAAAAAAATGGATCCAAAAAAGGAATGCCATCACTGGAATATAATTAGTGTTATGAAACAATCAAAACCAACACTGATCCTCCAATACTCTAACCGATATGAATAGCGAGAACAAACAAACAGATGGCTGAAATAATTGCTGATTATTTTTCAAGCACTTCCAGACTCAGCTATACAAATGAAGGCAGGACTCTAAACAATAATATAAACAGGTTAGTTAAACAAGCAAGAAATTACCATCTACAAGATATTTACTCGAGAGACTTCACACTGAATGAGCTAAACTCATCAATAGAAAAGTTAAATCCAAGAGGTCACCAGGAGATAATCTAATTTTTGGTTAAATGATTAAACACTTTGGAGACAAAGCTAAAAATCAACTCCTACAAATGCTGAACATTTCATGGCAAACTGGTAAACTACCAAAGAATTGGAACATATCAATTATAGTGCCAATACTGAAACCAAACAAAGATGCCAAGGAATACAAGAACTATCGGCCAATTGATCTCACCAGCATACTTTGTAAAATAACAGAATGAATTATCCACTCTAGGCTCATAGTCTGGCTCACTAACAATAATAAAATAAACTTCTACCAAACTGCCTAAAGATCCAGATACTGTACAACTGATAAATTGTTCTACTTCTGTCAATTAATAATAGATTTCTAGGAAAAACCGCCAAAGAAGACAACGGCCGTATTCTTGGATAAGACCTCAGCTTTTTATCGAGTGTAGAAATTATTTGAAAGGCTGCACAACATCGGATTAAGAGGAAAAACCATAATTGGATTACAGACTTCTTAAGGGGAAGAAGGATGAAGGTTCGGGTCAATGGAACATTTTCCAAGGACCGAAGAACATGGGCTGGTGTACCTCAGGGATCTGTGCTCAGCCCTCTACTCATCTCGCTATATATTAACTGTTGTTTATGTAAATAGAAGAATATTATTCGTATTATTTAAAGCCTCATTATGTAAAAAATATATGTGTATATGTGATATCTTGGGACCTCTGGGACCAGTGTTACCTGATGCTAGACGAACCTCGATGTCAACTCTACCGTGCAGTCGTGGTGGAAGGCGACACAGCTGGGCCAAAGGTGAAATAAACAAACAGAGATTCCACTAAAAGCGTCTGACGTCAAGAAGGAATGGGATGAGGGGAGAGGGAGATCTTTAGAGCAAGTGTTACCGTTGGGATCCAAACGTAGACTGACAATTCTTGCTTCTCGATTTAACACCAAGACCTGTCTTCTTTCTAATTGGTTGACCTATTTAGGTGATTCTTTCCCAATTGGCGGGACCATGCCACGTGGCCGCTGGCTATTGGTTGACCTACTTAGGTATGGTCTTCTCTAATTGGCCTTGCGGCTTTCTTTGATGGAAGATACGTCCGGTCTTGTTCCGGAAATATTGGGCGTCTCTCTACTTTTATAGCTTTTGCGGTCACCAGATACCACCGGTCCTGTCAGGAAATATTGGCTTAAACTTAGCTCGCAGGGTTTCCGAGGTCAGAAGGTTAACTGTGACTTTATTAATAGTCGGGCTCTCTTCTAGGCCTACTTCTTAGGTTTGACTTCTACTCTCACCTAAGCCTGATTAGTTTTAACCTTAATCTTCTCCTGTTAGTCTCCATTCCTTCTATCTGTACAGTTGTTATACTTTATTAGATTCTTACGCGGTACAGATTGATGTTAGTTGAGGCTTTCTATTGGCAGTACATAAGAAGTTATATACAGTCATGGGGTGGAACATGTGGTAGTAGATATCTAGACTATTTACAACAATTCCATGGTCTTAAATCATCACAGATGGCCCCGGATGTGAGAGGGTTCATATGGAGGGATTTAAGAGAGCGGAATAGGAAGACTGTTATTAAGGAAGTAATTTTTAAAAATTAATTGAAATGAGTTGGTATATAACATGGGGTTAATTTCTGTATATCCATAAGATATAATAAAGCATAAACAAATAATATTAAACATACAAGTAAAAATAAAAATATGAATAAAATATTTAATAGAGAACATATAATGATGATAGGTAAAAATATAAATGATAGGATGGGAAAATCATGATCTCTTCGTGATGGGCGTTAGAAAGGGTTGAGGGGTTAGTTATTACTTGGTTGCGGCAATGTCACTTTGACTCAAGTCCCAAACCATTTAATGTGCACGGCGCGGAGAACCTAGGCCATGTTTCACATGTAAATTTAAGGACCGAAATAAAGTTACAGTACCACAATCGAAAAGTAAGATAAGGGGGATTGTTATGGGTTTTAGTAATTAGTCGTTAAGACGTACGCATGCAGGATAAAGAGGGCGAAGATCAGTGACCAGAAATCAAAGTTTTAATTAGAGTCGTCAGGGGCTTAGCGAGAAAAAGAGTAAAATAAAAAAAAAGATGTGCCAGCGTGTGGCATGAGAGTGCCCTGGAATAAAAAAAAATACAATTTGCAAGTATCCAAGCCAGAAGTAGGGATAGGTAAATCTGGGGGACGGTGTGTCAAGATTGTTAATTACGAAATCAAAGTAGGTCAAGTCTAGCCTGTGAAGGAGTTAAAAGTTCCTGCGGAAAAGGGTTAGTATTTATTAAGAAGTAACCTTTAAAGTGGTTGTTTAAGAGGTTATTGAAGATTGCCCTGTTTTTAGATCATGATTATAGTTTGATGATAAAAGAATATATCATTGAGATATGAAATTGCGAAATTAAGGCTTTGCATATAGCGTTAAAGGATTTAAAAAATCGAAATAGAATTGCGAAGTTAAATGCAAAGTAATCTTTAAAAAAAAGTAAAAATAGTGATGATATGATACAAAGATTAACACACTACAGCAGTATATAAGGGGTAATAGAAAGTGAAAATATTAAATGAAAAGTAATAATGAGCAATAATATACTCGATAGCATTGACATGGTAGCGGAAGATGAGACAATGTAAATAACATCGAATTTATAAAGTGAGAGAAAATATAAAATGACAAAATGCAAATTAGTCATATAAGCATGAAATATAAACTTGAGATTATTAGATATGAAAGATAAAATATAAAGTTGATTATAGAATAGAGTCATAAAGCAAAAGTAAATAAGCTTTGGTAAAGAAAAATAAAATAAAATGACAATAATCTAAACTGATTGGTTGCCGTAAATAAAAAAAAAACAATTATAAGAGCTAGATAATGATTATATACAAGATTATTAAAATGAAAAATTTTAAAAAATGTTCATCGAGAAAGAAGAGCAAGTAAGATTATACATAGAAATTATATATCGTGAAAGAATGGAAAGTTGTAGGCCAAACGTAATGTTCCTGTTTTTTAGGATGGGTAGAGAGAGCTTCAAATTGTCCTCGATCGCGATATCTTTGGTCTTGTTGGCCTAAGTTGTTCTAACTTATCGAATTTGTTTTAAGTTTGGTGCGACTCGTGGATCACATTGTTTCCAACTGTGAAACTCACTGAGTCCTAATGTTGTCGATTTTTTGTTCCCTGCGCCACGTTTAGGTGAAAACGTGATTCTTCCTAAAGCGGCATTTATTCTGTGTGTGCAGGAGAAACACGGCGATCTATTCTAACCGATAAAGGGTTGTTGTTGTTGTTTTTTTTTTTTTTTTAAATGTGTGGGTGTGTGTGATTTTTAGGTAAAATGTTGTCCTTGGTTCTAAGTGTCGATGTTAAGTGGACAAGTTAATCGAGGGCGAGAGAATGTTAGTGAACAGATTTGTTAGTAAATGTACGCACTAATGTTTAATTTAATAGGTAGCGAAAATCCATTAGAGTGACATCGGGGTGGCGACGGACCGTAACAAGATGTCGGCTGTTTGTTTGCTCATCTCCCTTCGAATTTATTATTAGCGATTTCCGGTGGTGGCGGGCATATTTATTTGGGTCAGAGGCCCTTTGTGGGGGCAGCTTGCTTTCTTTCAACTTATTGGAAGATCTCTGCATTAAGGTGCAGAAAAGGCGCTGAGCAAGTCGGGGGTATAAGACGGGATTTCTGCGCGTCAAATATTGTGGGACATAAATGGCCGAATTCTATCAAGTGGACATCAGGTGTTACGCGAGGTGTTGGAATTAGAGGCTGGGGCGCGAGGAATAAGATATCTTCTGTATAGTATTTAAGTTTGTTCACATGAACTGTATCATCTTCTTTATTTAGGGGTCGATTGGGTCTGTTAATTCGGACTACGTTTGGGGATATAATTTCTATAATTGTAAACGGAAAAGCGTTTTGATTTGTCACGTTTGGTGACAAGCGTTATGGGATTGACATAGGGAGATACAGAAGTTATAATTATCCTGTGTTCAAGCATTTGTTAGGTTTGTGTTTGTATTTCGAAAATTCGGATATTGTATCTGTTGATATAAAACGAATGGTTTTTGGCGGACTTAGTAAAAATGTTATTCAATGATATCAGGTTAGAATTGAGTGAAATTGCGACTATTTACGTGGACAATGTGTGATTAAAGGTGTCACACAGGCGTGATGAAGGCGTCTTTGGCCTGAAAATTGAAAGAGTTTAGTGGTGTGGCGCTGTGACACGAAGCGAAAAAATTGTAAATGAAAAGGTGTCACGTGAAGTCTTTGTTTTGTACAAAATCTAACCTGTTTTACTATGAATAACAAATTTACTAAAGTCATGGGTGCTGGTTGTACGAAAATATCGAGAATTTTTATATTGTTAGTGGATATGACACGTTTAATGTGAAAAAAATAATTTTTTGTGTGTGTGTTTAGTAGGGCGACGTAATAAAGCTTGTGTGGCTCGAAATTAGATTTGGGTGTGAAGTCGCGCATTGAAAATTGTGCCAATTGGAAAAGGTGATGTGATAGGGTGTTGTTTATTTTGTTAAGAGCGATTTGTCGATGATTAAATGTGCATGTAAAAGGAAGGAGTGTAGTTATGGGGGAATTTAACGATTGGAATAGTTTTGGAAGGCTGTGATTTAAGTTACTTCTGTCCAACGATATGAAAGAAAAGGACATAGGGGCGTTGAAAATGGGATTAGGAACATTACAATAAGATTAAATAAGAGTGTTGGAGTTCACCACGTGTGAGCAACCCGTTCCAGGAGGGGAAAATTTAGTAAATGGGACAGTTGTATTAACCTGTCCATGGGACACGTGTTGCTTGCACGAGGTGAATTGGTACAAGGTAGTTGGTAGGGGTATATTATCTTGATACAGGAGTAGCTGAGGACAGTTTATAATTAGTAGAAATCGTTTTATGGAATTAAGGAATAAAATGACAAAAGGCAATGGTGTATCGATGATATGGAATTTTAGATTCTGCGTTATGTTAACTATTTTTACGTTTAAAAAGATATAACCTATGGTGAAAACATTGTTAGCTATGGCGTTAATAGTTAAGTTAAATGGATGGACAGGTATTTTTCTTTTACAAACTGATTTCTATTATTTTAAAAGTATTCTGCCTAATTATAGCGATAGATGCTCCTGTATGAAGTAGTAGAGTAGGTTTACATTATTGGACAGTTCAGCTCGAACGAGCAATTGTTCAACAAAAATTATAGAAGGAGGAACCTACTGTTGTGCGGTCTTGTATGTCGGGACAGTCCTGGTCTGGTGCCATAGTTGGAGGTTCCTTGGGACAGTTAAGAGTTCGCTGCTTGCGCTGGGCTCGTGGTTTAGAGATGGTCGGGGGAGCAGGTAACATACGCTCGCGTGTTGGTAACTCGGAGGGGTGCTTGCAGGAGGTTTTCTGGCTTTCTCAGTCTTGTAGAGTATTGCAGTTGGGCCCGATCTGCTTGGGCGTCGTAGTTGGTGAAGAAGCTCTGCGCCTCGTACGAACCATCGTAGCGATTCCACCTCTCGCGATGTCCGGTCACGGCAGAAAGCTGATGTCGCGTCCTGGTCAACCTCCCCAGGACATCTGACACCGGCGGTGGGGGCGTTGCGTCCTCGTGGCTGGGGGGAACTTCCTGCGTCCTACCGAGGGTGGTTTCTTTCTTCGGAAAAGTGGGGTTGTCGCCACTTTCGTAGTCGGGATCGGTCTTCATGGGCTCCTTTGAATCCTCCTCTCTTCCCTGTTCCATCTTTCTGTACAGACAGTGGTCTACTTGCTTACTTGTACCTTGGCGTCCACTATCCTGTCGGCTCTTCGGTACGGGGGAGTCTGTGATATCTTGGGACCTCTGGGACCAGTGTTACCTGATGCTAGACGAACCTCGATGTCAACTCTACCGTGCAGTCGTGGTGGAAGGCGACACAGCTGGGCCAAAGGTGAAATAAACAAACAGAGATTCCACTAAAAGCGTCTGACGTCAAGAAGGAATGGGATGAGGGGAGAGGGAGATCTTTAGAGCAAGTGTTACCGTTGGGATCCAAACGTAGACTGACAATTCTTGCTTCTCGATTTAACACCAAGACCTGTCTTCTTTCTAATTGGTTGACCTATTTAGGTGATTCTTTCCCAATTGGCGGGACCATGCCACGTGGCCGCTGGCTATTGGTTGACCTACTTAGGTATGGTCTTCTCTAATTGGCCTTGCGGCTTTCTTTGATGGAAGATACGTCCGGTCTTGTTCCGGAAATATTGGGCGTCTCTCTACTTTTATAGCTTTTGCGGTCACCAGATACCACCGGTCCTGTCAGGAAATATTGGCTTAAACTTAGCTCGCAGGGTTTCCGGGGTCAGAAGGTTAACTGTGACTTTATTAATAGTCGGGCTCTCTTCTAGGCCTACTTCTTAGGTTTGACTTCTACTCTCACCTAAGCCTTATTAGTTTTAACCTTAATCTTCTCCTGTTAGTCTCCATTCCTTCTATCTGTACAGTTGTTATACTTTATTAGATTCTTACGCGGTACATATTGATGTTAGTTGAGGCTTTCTATTGGCAGTACATAAGAAGTTATATACAGTCATGGGGTGGAACATGTGGTAGTAGATATCTAGACTATTTACAACAATTCCATGGTCTTAAATCATCACATATATAAATTGGACATTTGTTGTTGGCCAAACGAAAAGAATAAGAGCTAAAAAAAGAGTCATGGTCAAGTGTGAGTTGTTGTACATCTAATTACGACATAACCTTAACAACATCCATCCTCACTGAAGACACAAAAGTTGCCTGTTATGCAGATTATATAGCCATATGGTAAACAAGTAGCAATACAGAAATATCAGAAAAATTCTGAACACATCAATGAGAGGACTGGAGAAGTGGGCAATGAAACTCAAAATGATAATAAACCCAATAAACACAAACCTATAGGTCTCCTTCACTGACAGGAAAAAAGATTGATAAAATTTGATCTGCAAATTACCTAGGTGTGATACTTGATGAGGAATTGCGATTTACAGAACACATAATTGGCACCTCAAATAGAGCTACCAGAAACCTAAACATTCTGAGAAGGCTATGTGGAACAAATTGGGGAGCAAAACCCAAAATTCTCAGAACAACATATATCACCTTAATAAGGCCAATAATGGAATATGCAACACCTGTTTAGGCTCCCTCAAGTTCATCACTAAAAAGAAGACTAGACAGTGTTCAAGCAAAAGCGGCCAAATTAATCACTGGTTCTATTTCAAATACCAACAATTAGAAATTTCAGAGAGAATGTGGTCTAGACCTACTTGAAAGCAGAAGACAATTAAAAACAATAAAATTCACTAATAGCTTAAAAACTAAAGAAACCGAACACATATCCCATAGAACCTATTTAAACTGGACACAAAAAGAAAGGCTCAAAAGATCTTCAACACTTCAGTACAACAACAATATTAGAAAGAGCATAAAAATGAAACATAATGAATTTCAAATTCGAGAATAACCAATATTTCCTACCCCATTGCCATCAAATGTAATCATCAATCTTAACCTGAATGAACCCTGCAATGAAAAAAAAAAGAGAACAAAAACATACTTAAAAAGAAAGGACTTGACACAATTGGTTTATGCGATCAGATAAATTATTTAACAGCATATACAGATGGATCATCAGACCTTACCATAAGTAATGGAGGGGCTGGAATTAACATAATACTGCAAGATGGAACATACATCAAAATCAAAGAAGGAGCAAGAAAGATTTCGTCAAACTTCACTTGTGAACTGACAGCTATCTGGAAAGCTCTTGATGTATGCCTGAACCAACCATCCCTGCATCAAGCAGAAGGAATTATAATATACCGTACAACGACTTCATATCCGATCTAGAAGCAATTCAGAAGGGCAATACTATAATCACACAGAAAATACACTCGTTACTTACTCAACTGATATCATTGGAGAATCCGAGAGAAAAATGACAAAACTATAACAAGATTTAGAACAAAACATTATAAAGGATGACAATACATCCAGATGGCACAAGAACCAATAGAACATGCAACAACTGTCCTGGTGTGGAACTAACACCTACCCACATATTCTCATGCCCGCAGCCTTGCAGAAAATTGACATAGACCCAGAGCAGCTGCTTTACACACCCAAGATAGTGGACAATGCTGCTGCTGCAGTGATAGAGAGATGCATGGACAATCTGAGGCTCTTTATTGGACACGACAAAAACAACAACGGCATTCCAGAGTAAAATAAATCATCAGAGATAGATAAATATTTTTCAAATGAATTAAAATAAATATACTCGATACTGAGAGAAAGTTGAATTTAAAAAAATAGAAAATTATTATTTTCGAAATTTAAAAAGCTGAGAGGATTCCAGCAAACCGCATCTAAAATATATATATTTTTTTGTTACATGTTTAAATTTGCATATACCTATTTTACATATCTCAGATTGTATTTAAAAATCGTTTACCATTTCTTCTAACTTTTGGCGAAATGGTGTTTTATTAATTTATCATTTTATATTATTAGGGTTCTTTCCTGGTATTCAAAAAGAAAAAATACGTGTCGATCAGTTATATTTTTCAATTTATCAAACAATTTAGCCGCTGAATATCTGATTCTGGTAGAGCGCCATCTAGCGAATAAAAATTTAACTAAAATCAATTTCGAATTTTCCATTATTTGCCATAAAAAATTCCATTGCATCCTGAACACAATGGTGTTTACCGCATTGCTCTAGCGCAAATATTAGCGGAGTTATTAATTTTTAAAGTTGTGCGGGACTTTTGGATCACCCTGTATGTTTTTATTAAAACAAATATCAAAATTATAAACATATATTTAAAAGATCAAGATACGTCAATGGACTCAACGGATCGCCTCTTTACTTAAATTTTGTTTGGCCACATATGACCTCTCTTCCCTATGGAAACAACATCTTTCATTCAATCATGAATGCCTCACAGTTCCAAAAGAACCCGTTTTAACCAACAAAATAAAATCATTCTTTATAAAAATGAGTTATTATACAAACTTCTAAATTTTAGAATTTCAAACTGTCAAACTCAAATGAGTAGGCTGAATAAAATAAAATTAAAAATCTTAAACCGATTATCTAATTATAATTTAGTTCTGATATAGATTTCAATACATGAAAAACTCAAGAGAAAATAAGTTATAAGGAAACAAATCCAATTAAAAGTAGACAAAAAGAAAGCTTTTTGGTTTTAAAATATGGTTTCTCAAGCCCTAGTAATAAAACAAACGCTGTTCATAACCTATCCTATAGAGTTTTAACAGAAAACGAAACAGAAATATTATTACATGGATTAAAATACATTCCATCCCACCCAATTCATGCGCTAAAAACGTTAAAAGCAGTTGAAACATCTATACAACATCTAAATGAGACTGAAAAAAATTCAATTTACACACGCAAAGAAAATCATTATAATAATAATCAAGTCTAAAAATAATTTATCAAACAATCTCAGTCTGGAAGACAAAGATATTCTAAAATCACTAAGAACAGACAAAGGTATTGTTATCACAACAGCTGACAAGGGAAGCGCCACTGTTAGCTTGAACAAACAAGATTACAAACAAAAAATTGTCAAACTCTTAGACGATAAAAATCCTATCCAAAGTAAAAAAGAAATCTGCAATAATGATTTAGTAAAAAAAGTTCAACAACAAATTAACAGAAGGAAAAATATAAGTTTTTCAATCAAAATAAATAATAAAAAGGCAAAAAAAATGATTAAAGCATCCATGCCTTATCATCCATGGTTTGCCAAAAATACATAAAGAGAAAAATGACATTAAGACCAATTATTAGATCCTGTAATTCTGTCATATATAATCTTTATAAATATTTGAGTAGAATATACTCAGTCCTATTCGTTTAAGGTTCAAATACCTGTTGCCAAGTATTCTGAAAAAGTAATGCAAATATATATATATATATTTATTTATTTATATATAATTAATATAAACAATCTTCTATAAGTAAAATTTTTGATGTTTGCTATTTATTCACCTGACCTAATCACAAATTAGTGTTAACAAACTTTGAAAAAACTTTTAATAGACATCAATCTAGAGTTATATACCTTCAAAAATATTTTTCTTCCTTCTTGAAGAGAGAAGGTCAGGAATTTGAATAAATCTAATTATTGGAAATTTATAATCATAGTTCTGTCTTTTCTCGTTTCTACAAACCTATATTTTCGCTTATTCCTTTTCTACCCAGCTCATGACGCGTAACGGCCTAAGCCCCGCTAGAATATTTTTCCCCCTTATCTATTTATAATGTATAATAATGCATTTATTTTTTAAATATATATTGAAAACACGCAAACCCCTTATGTTTTAAATTAACTAACAAATATATATATATAAACTTATCATAATATCATTATTTTATACAGAGTTATCTTTCTTTTCTGACTTAATGATTAACCTATATTTAATTTTCACAATATCTGTGACTTCGATTTATTATAACTTACATAATTTATTTTAAAATAATTCTTACATATATGCTCGTAAAATTGAAGATATTATATCCACTTTCTAAAAAATAACATAAATTGTAAAATATTTTAAAAATAATAGAAATGGGTTTATATCAATCTAGAAGGCAATGTAGCAAATATTTAATCACTGAATAAAATAGGCAAAAGAACCAGTTACTTGTGTCGAGTTTAATTCAGCGAAAACAACATAAAATAATTGTTGTAACAAGTCTAGTATAAAATTCCTTATAAAACTATCATTAAAGAAGGAAATACTTAGGTACATAAACTTTCCTCTCGAATATATTTCTTTCTTTTTAAACGAAAGACAAAGGATTTTTTTGGGTTGTCTCCATTCCCGAGCTGAAGTAATTTTCTTGCAACGCTTTCGGAACACTCTAGGGAGGCCCTCCAGTTAAAAATGGTGGCGTCAAGAAGAACAAATAAAGGCTTGATCGAAGTCTCGAAGTGTTTAATTTGCAATTAGAGAACCGAGCCTCGTGGGAGCCGGGAACAAATTGAGTTGGCCCGCACTACGTCCCAGCACAAGGGCCGCATAATAATTCGGCCCTCCCTCGAACTGCTAAAATTTCCCAATTTCTTTCACAATTACCATTTACAAAAAATATCAGCAAGAATTGTATAAAATATTTTATACAAAATTGTTAAATCCCGCATAAAAAAAATGGAATTCGTTAACATTTTTATCCAACCATGCAGATTTTCTAGTTAATATTAAGATATAATTTTTTTCACTATGGAACCCTTAATTTTTCTTGCCCAAGAAATGATTCTACTTTAATAAAGAAACCTCGTTTTTCTGTCGTTTTTAAGACGTGTTTTCTTAGTCCATCTTTTTTATTTTACTTTCATTCTTTTACTCTTTTTTTTATTTTGTTACGCTATAGATTAAAGTCCCTTTCGCTTTATTTTTTTACTTTTGCAGCTAAATATTTGCCGTCTTGGCTCGCTCGCTCGTTCTTGTTGTTTATTGAATTAGCTCAGCTACCGCGGTCCTAAATTTGACATTTTAAATTTTATTTAATTAGCACTTAACTTTCATTCTGAGATTTGTATTCGACGGTTTTTTAAGTGTTCCATTTAATAAAATTATTTGTTTGAACAATTCATTTTTAAATTTTTGTAAAACTTGATTAAGTAAATAATACTTCAAAGAATATACCTTTTTTGAAATAAATGCCTTAAAGACTCTATATATCTCACTTTTCTTTCAAGTAAATATTTATGACACGTTTTTTAGCATCAAAACTTCTATTAATTAAATATTCCCAAAATATAATCTTTTGTAGAAATTATTTAGTGTTAAAATTGATTAAGTTGCATATATATATATATGGATGGCGCGTTATTGCTTTGTATTAATATATTCATATCCCTATATGTAATATAGCTATAGTGAAACAACCAAAACTGTAAAAACCGAAAACAAGAAAATCCCTGACAAAATTAGGCGTACAGCCTATTGAAATATTGGCATATTTTGTATTAAATAAAATATTTTGTTTCATTTTAGATCCAAAATATGGCTTTTAATTAATATATATATCTATTGTTTTTTCATATATTTGTATATATATAGTGATGCATATGTGATCCTGTCGACTTACTGTTGTGTTGCAAATGATACTGTCGACTTACTGTTGTGTTGCAAATGATCCTGTCGACTTACTGTTGTGTTGCAAATGATCCTGTCGACTTACTGTTGTATTGTAACTGATCCTGTCGACTTACTGTTGTGTTGCAAATGATCCTGTCGACTTACTGTTGTGTTGCAAATGACCCTGTCGACTTACTGTTGTGTTACAAATGATCCTGTCGACCTACTGTTGTGTTGTAAATGATCCTGTCGACCTACTGTTGTGTTACAAATGATCCTGTCGACTTACTGTTGTGTTACAAATGATCCTGTCGATTTACTGTTGTGTTGCAAATGATCCTGTCGGCCTACTGTTGTGTTGCAAATGATCCTGTCGATTTACTGTTGTATTGTAACTGATCCTGTCGACTGTCTGTCGTGATGTAGTGTAGTGTGGCATGTTGGTTAGATGCGGTCGGAGTGGCCACAATGATCAGATTGGGTTCAAGCGTGAATGGGACAGCACAAAAAGACGAGGCATGTTGGATCTCACATCAGAGATGGAGAGCGAGAAGCCGACGCCGGTCAAGGCAGGTGTGTCGAGGGGGTTCTGATCTATTCTAGTGTCAGAGAGAGAGAGAGAGACTGATCTGTAAACCGACTATGCTTTTCGAACCGATGGGGTAATCGGAAACCTTTCTCCTGTCTGGCGCCGGATGTCATTAAATCTAATTTTATTATTTCGTTTTGTATTACATGATGGCCAAACTGGCGAGTTGAATTGTTTCTACAGTTTTGTTTGTTTCACTATAGCTATATATCATATAGGGGATATAAGTATATTAATACAAAGCGATACCGCACCATCCATATATAACAAATTAAAACATTAAGACGCAAATGTTTATTTTCAAAATAAAGTTGCAAACAACCACAGCGCGTCAATACAATACACCACCCCACTAAATTTTGTGTAAATATACTAAAGATAAAAAACACATCAACCTTCTTCCTTTCCAGACGTTTCGACGACCCGGGTCACCAATTTCTAATATATCCTGCATTTGTGAAGATTAACTCTTTGTAGTAGTTTTGAGTACAAAATGAAAAAAGGTTTTCTGTAACAGTAAACAATTCAAACATATTTTTCTCTCTCTACTAAATAAAAAAGTTTTAATTAAATACATTTCTCATTAAAATAGGAAAGTATTAAAATATTTTAATTAAATGAGAAGATAAATATATTTTTCAAATAACTATAATTCAAGAATAGTTTGTTTTTGAAAATATTCCCTATATTACTAAAAGCTTTACTGCAGAATTTGACAAATATATTTTGTAAAACCATGTATATTTGAATTCATCGAATAAAATTGTTTATGGTTATAAAAAAATTAATAAAAATATAACACAAATGGTATATTTTTTTATTGTAAAAAATCAAACTTTCGAGAAACGAAGCTCTCCTACTGGCTTAAAAATGTCAAGTGGATGAATACACAAATTTTTGTAGAAAACAGATGTTCTCCTGCATACGTGCGGACGTGCATAACGAAGTCAAAATTTCGAAAGCCCTTCAAAACACCCAATTATTCCTCGTATTTACAATTTTAAAAAAACTCCGCCCTTGCCGGTCCCAAGCCCGGATGAAAAAGGAGGAGGGGGAGCAGTGACAAGCTCACTAAAAAAACTGGGTTCAGCTGGTCCGGCTGATAATACCCTGTTAGGGCTCCTAATCCAGGGATACAGGATAAGCAGCGTTTGTACTCCATGTTAGGAGCAGCTGCACATGGCGTCTGTTCCTCATGTCAGAGGCGGCCATTTATTTTGGAGCTAAGTCGGCCTGCCACTGAGTAGTGCTCCCAGTCTTAATGACAAAGGTAGACGCATTCTACTTCACCCTGTGTGTGAAATATTATATTTTATAATTAATTGTAGAGGGGTGAACAGTTGTTTTCTAAAAAACAGTCTGTATTTCTCCACTTGACATTAAGCCAGTATAAGAGCCTCGTTGCTCGAAAACTCGCTTAAATTATGAAGTTTATTTAAGCATTAAATTACGATATGAAGAATTATTTGCCTGTTTTGGTGACGTTGTTAAAATGTCTAGGAAATTATAATTCACCAAATTATGTAAGTAAAATGCAGAAAGGCTTCAATTTCTATAAGACTGGGTGTCCAATGAAGGTAAAATACATTTCATGGTTTCAATTAAAAACTTTCACAGGTGATCACGGTGCAGAAATCGTAGAAATGGGTGCACACTCTCACCAATATATTGAAACCAACGAAGAACGATATGAAAGGTTCTTTATAATCCATATATAGTAGTGGATCATTGTTTGAATCTTTGGCGAGGTACACGATTGTCCCAAAAGTTCGTGTTTTTCTTAAAAAGTTGTTTTCTTCTTACTTGGCGAATAATATTATTACGGCGAATACTTAATAAAACATAATACAATTACTTTATACATAATAAAAAGACAATATACATAACGGCGAAAAATTTTGTAGCGAAAATATAGGTATTTCAATTGTTTGCAAGTGTTCACGAACTTTTGCGACAACCTTATAACACAAAAAAATAATAATAATAAGCGCAGAGAGAATCAATTTCTATGTCTCTTAAAATAAATGTATTTTTATTTCTCGCTAAATAGTATGCTGTTTCATTATAACCCTTGTTCAGTAAATCAAATGATAATGTCGTTCCTTATTTGTACTAGATATTGTTTAATTATTCAAATAGTAATAAGATTTATTTCAAAAATTTACTAACCTATAGATGAATAGCAAAGATAAAATGCTATTTTGTCCAATGCTGATATATATTTAGAAAGTATGTTACACAAAAAAAAAAAAAGGTTTTTCAACTTGGGATAATTTCAAATTTTATTATAACAGTATTCCGTAATAAAATAATAATTTCTCTTAGCAAAATAATATAAATTCAGCGAATAATAAAAAAAATCCTCTTCTCATCTCTAAAAAATATAGCATACTAGACGAATGACCCAGCTTCGCCCGAGAATTCCCCCGAGTACAAATTTCTTCATACTGAAAGTACATCAATAATTAAATAGTAGAAGTGCCATAGAATAGCAATACATAAGTAACACATAGAGCACAAGTAAAAAGTGTGTGTGATGGCAAATATTGTATTATAATAGTGTCTAAGTATTTGATTTCATCGCGGTAAGGGCAGTAGAAGTTTGTATTATGTATTAAAATGAACATTCGTGCTTTTTTTTAAATCCTTTCATTTTGTGTGTATAGATGGCGCGTTATTGCTTTGTGTTAACACATATATATAACGATTATTGCATGTACAATAAAACGTTTCTATAGCGGAACACAGTAAGAATGATCTCATCTGGTTCATATTAGCCGTGATTCCCAGTGCAATGGCTTATTTTTATTTTATATATTGGGGATTATATTAAGTTCGTTATGAAGGAAGGTGCACTATATATATGTCGTGATCGGGGTGCAACCGTTATGTATGCAATCCCAAAGAATTAGTTCCAGCCAAGTGAGCAGCGCACCCACGACGTGCCGTAGCATTCGCCCGCGATGTCTGCCACGTTTAATTTTGTACAGTTTTATAGATGGATGAATTTTCCTATTTATATTTTAACACAAGCTCAACATATTTACAGTTTAACATAGTTATTTTAGCGAAAATAAATTATACCTTTCGGATATTATGAAAATTATGACATATATTGTTAATATATTTATATTTATTAATTTTTATATTTAATAATTATTTCTATATATAGAAGTGTTGTCAGCAAATTGACGAAATGCGTCAAACCTGATCTGAATCTGAATGAGCTGGGCTATGAAACTCTTGATCCTCTACCATTCTCACCTGACCTCTAACCTACTACTTTTTCAGGCTCCTTACCAACTTCCTGGGAATGAGATGCTTTAGAAATCAAGACGAAGCCGAAATGTCCTTCGATGATTTAATTGCTTCTTGAATTCCAGAATTCCATCAAAAGGAAATTAACCAGCTAATGTCCGTTTGCAAAGATGTATAGATTCCAATGGGCTTTATTTTTATTCATAAAGTCTTATTTGAAGTGAGTGTTATTACATTTTAAAATTATCACCAAAAAACGGCATTTATTTTTGAACCAATCCAAAAGGTTCAATTAATTAGATAACATATAGGATAAAATAATATAGAAATCATACAAATAATTTCATTCGAAGCATTATTCCAAATATGAGGAACAATACCTTATTTAAAGCCGAGCGTCATTCGGTTAGTAGATAATAGAAAAATCCACGACCCCCACCATAGATATCATTTAATGTAACATATGTACATGTGGTAACCGAGGGTCATACCTGTAGTAACCGAGAGGGACAGTCAGGGCGTGGAGAGTTTTCCAGTACCTCTCTGCACCTTGGAGGACCTTTAACAGTTCTCACAGAGTACAGGCAGTCGTGGTCGAGGCAGAGTGGAAAGCTTGAGAATGTCCACACACAAAAAAACGAAGAGACACAGTTGTAGTAGGAAAGTTCCGTGAACAGATAGGAGTCGAGCTAAGAGCAAGATGGAGTTAGAAGAGTCTTACTGTTTTACATGGTCGATGAGGTGGTCCTGGCTACAACCGACAAGGGCACACGCCGATGGTGAAGTGACTGTGTAAGTTCGGCTAAAACCGAGGTTTTATATACCTTTGCCGAGGAGGAAAACATTCGAGAATTTGGACTTTGAACAGGTCCAAAGGGCGTGGTGGCGTCTGCGCTATTCTGCACCCTTTGACCTTGATGGCAACGACTTGCCAAATTCCTCTTTAGGGTTGTTGGATTTCTCTCTCGATTTTAGACGTTTTTGAACTTCTCAATCTTGCTTTAACTCAGCTCTTAATCTATTACATAGTTTTATTTATTCATCCTCAGTTTGTACAAAGTACATTACATATGGTGATGCAATGAAACATGCAAATCATGCGTATAGGTATTTATAGATGTGTTTCTATATACAACATGACAATCTTGTTATAAGTATTATACAATATAGGGTTGTTGGTTTGAATTACCATATACACACATATAATTAATACAAAACATTTCCATATATATTTTCATTTCACATTCGAAAGTATAATTTGAAACCTATCATTAATAATCTAAAAAATAACATTTTTAAAAGTATTTGCCATTTTGTAAATCTTCAGTTTGGTCAGACAGTCGAGATCTACTGAGACTAGATTCTATATCTCCAATAAGACCGTGTCTGTTTCACACACAAGCGCATTGAATCACATTATTATTTGAAGTGAACTGCACAATATACATTTTATGTGATTCAATATATATATAATCAATATATATATTTAAAAAAATAAATAAATAAAGCGTAAGGTGAAGAAAGTTTCTTGTAGGGTTTTTCATTTATATGAGCTTTCAAGTATTTCTGCCATTCTACAGGAATATAAATAAGGTAAAGAGTTAATAAATTGCTATATAATTACATATTGCACACATGCATTTATAATTGATAGAAAATATGCTATAGCAGAAATGTGTATAAGAGCGGCTATTTCGATATAAAAATAAATTCAATAAATACTGTGACCAAAATAAAAAAACGGAAGGGCTATGATTTAACAAAGAACAATGTATTAATCCAAAAAAGGAAAATATTAGTCTGGTAGTTCGATGCTTCTATTAAGAGCTATATTAAGGTTTTTAAAATATACTATTGCTTCTCTAATATATTAAGAGTAGGGGTTTGTTTTTATCACAAACATACATATATATATATATATGAGAAAACTATAGAGGCTGTAGTCGTGCTCTTCATTTTTTTTTTTTTTTTTTTGACTTGTAATATTTTAAAAGTGTTTAAAAACTATATTTTTATTAAATAATGAATATGCAAAATAATAATACTTCACGATGTTTTATTTTAAAATGAATAATAATTTGTATATTTTTGATAACTCTGTTACCTGAAAATATAGAAGTTTTATAGATATACATTGTTAGATCGTTGCTGGTAGATGTAAATATTAGCCACCATTTTAATTTGTCAGTTTGTATTTAAATAAAAAATAAATAATTCGATTGAAAAAGGCTAAGGCTATTTCTTCAAAACATCTACCACATTGGTGAGCCGGAATTAAAAAGAACAATTAAATCAAGAAGAACAAACATTATATTATTAAAAATTCAAGATGGCGACCGAAGAGAAGTTAACGAGCGGCGGTGGAACGGAACCCTACCATGAAGCCTGCAAGGTAAGCATTAAAATTCCTCCTTTTTGGACAGATAAACCTGAGATTTAATTTTATCAAGTTTTGAGGCACAATTCAGTATAAATTGTATAACTTCAGAAGAAACAAAATTTAATTATTTGATCGCACAACTTGAGCCTAAGTTTATTGATAATATTTGGGACATAATTACTCTTGATAGTAAATTTAAGTGTACAGAGTCCAAAACTAGACTTTTAAATATATTTAAAAAGAGTGAAAGTGTTAGAAAAAAAAGGCTTATCACAGGAATTGAGCTTAGAAACATGAAGCCTAGTCAACCTTTACAGAAATTAAGATCTCTTGCCACTAAAGATATATCAGATAATCTAATAAAGACATTATGGCTTGAAAAATTATCTGATTCAATTAAGAATATATTACTTGTAAGTGATGAAAATGTCACAAAATTAGCATCTATGGCTGATAAAATTATGGACATGACCTTTAGCCCTGATGTCTGTAGTGCTAGTTCTTCACAAACTTCTCATACTAATATGGAAAATTTGTTAAAGAAAATTTCTTCACTTGAAAGACAAGTGTCTGAAATTAATTTATCGAGATCAAGGCCAACATCAAATAATCAAGGCCACCGTTTTTCAAGATCACGTAGCCAATCGCGTAGAAAGTATGATCCCAAAGGAATATTTTGTTTTTACCACTTTCGCTTTGGAGTACATTGCATTCCAGAGAAATGCAAGCCTCCATGTAAATGGGTAAACAAGCATAATAATCAGGAAAACTCCATGCTGCAGTAGAAGACGCAGCACATTCTACAACAGATAATTTAAATAGTTGCTGCAAATATCGTCATTTATAAAAGATAAAAATTCTGGCCTACAATTTTTAATCGACAGTGGAGCTGATGTTAGCATTGTACCTCCTATTAAAAATGAAAAACGTAAAAGCGATTACAAGCTCTATGCTGCGAATGGTTCAGAAATTGAAACCTATGGTGTCAAAATCTTAACCTTGGATCTAGGGTTACGCCGGGAATTTCAATGGCCATTTGTTGTAGCCAAGGTGAACAAAGGCATCTTAGGAGCTGATTTTCTAAACAAATTTAACTTACTTATCGATATAAATGAAAGAAAATTAATTGACGTAATTACCAATTTAGCAATAAATGGAGTTATAACATCTATTACAGAAAATAATAATATATTGACACTTTGCAATAATGTAAATTTTTCAAAATTATTATCTAATTACCCTAATATAACCAAACCTGCATTATTTCCGACTAAACCAGAACATGATGTAAAACATTTCATAATAACTGAAAGACCTCCTGTACACTCGAAAGCAAGACAGCTTGATCCCAAGCGACTTGCGATTGCTAAGAAGGAATTTAAATTTATGTTGGAAAATTATATCATACGACCATCAAAATCTCATTGGGCTAGTCCATTACATATGGTTGCCAAGAAAGATGTTTCTTTCCGATTATGTGGTGACTATAGAAAACTTAATGCTAAAACTGTCAGACAGATCTCCTATACCACGCATTGAAGATTTTCATCATATTTTAAAAGACGCCAAGATTTTTTCCAAAATTGATTTCCTGAAAGCCTATTTTCAGATACCAATCGAGGAAATAGATAAATGCAAAAAGCTGTGATTACACCATTTGGACTTTATGAATATAATATAATGAATTTTGGCCTTAAAAATGCACCATCTTTCCAACGATTTATACATGAAGTTTTATGGGGCTTAGATTTTGTCTTTTCCTATTTAGATGATATATTAATTGCATCGGCTAGTGAGGTAGAACATTCTAGACATCTCAAAATTATTTTTGAAAGACTAAATAAATATGGTCTCAAAATAAACGTTTCGAAATCTATATTTGGTGTAACTGAATTGAATTTTCTAGGATGTCTTGTTACACCAGATGGTACAAAACCTTTGCCTGATAAAGTACAAGCAATTGTTGACTACAAGTTACCTGAAACTGTTCATGACCTTCGAACTTTTCTAGGCATGATCAATTTTATAAAGGATATTTAAAAGATAAAGTTAAAATCCTGAACTACCCCTGTCACTAAGTGCAGATGCATCGGATTCAGCAATTGGAGGGGTAATTCAACAAAAAGAAAATGGAATGTGGAGACCAGTCGCATATTTTTCTAAAAAATTGAATAATACACAAAATAATCACAGCCTCTATGATAGAGAACTTCTTTCAATTTATCTCTCAATTAAACATTTCACATATTTGTTAGAAGGAAGAGAGTTTGTAATTTTCACAGATCATAAGCCATTAATATATGCTTTCGTGCAGAAATCTGAAAAAGCAACTCCAAGACAATTGCAGTTTATATCACAATTTTCAACTGATATTCGGCATATTAAAGGACAAGACAATATTGTTGCTGATGCTCTTTAAAGAATTAAAGAATTAACTTTGCTTGATTATGATGAAATTGCTGAAAGACAAAGAAATGATGAGGAGCTTAGAAACTTACAAAGTACATCAAAATCATTGAATTTCAAGCAATATCCTCTTTCATCTGGGAAATACTTGTGGCGTGACACATCTACAAATCATATCAGGCCTTATATTCCAGAATCTTTTAGATTTAGGATGTTTCAACAAATTCATGGCTTATCCCATCCAGGTATCAGATCTACTGTTAAGCAAATATCATCAAAATTTATTTGGACAAGCATAAAAAAGGATGTTCGGCAATGGGCTCGATGTTGCATTCCATGTCGAAAAAATAAGATTACACGACATACTAAGTCAAATATTGGAGAATTCCAAGACCCTATGGAAAGATATTTACCGAGGTACATATTGATCTTGTAGGTCCTCTACCTCCATCTAATGGCAATACTTATTGTCTAACTTGTATAGACAGATTTTCCAATTGGATGGAGGTTGTTCGTTTGAAAAATATTTCAGCTGAGAGAGTAGTGAGGGCTTTCTATGAAAATTGGATTTCACGATTTGGTACCCCACAGAGACTGATTTCAGATCGAGGAGCAAAATTCACCTCTGAAACATTTAAATGCCTGTCAAGACTCTGTGGATTTAAATTACAGCATACTACAGCTTACCACCCACAGTGCAATGGTAAAGTGGAGCGTCTTCATAGAACAATAAAAGCAGCGCTGAGAACTCATGATAATTTAGCCTGGAGTGAAACGCTTCCAACTGTTCTAGGATTACGTACTGCGTTACAGAAAGACACGAACCTCACAATTGCTAAAATGGTTTATGGACAAGATATCCGTCTTCCAGGAGAATTCTTCTGTGAAACTAAGATTCTGCCATCACCAGAGACTTTTGCAAATAAACTCCAAAAGCAAATGGAATCTATGGACCAAGACAAAATAAGGTAAAATCTTCCAATAAGATATTTGTACCCAAGGATTTGTCATCGTGCTCGCATATTTTCCTTCGTGTTGATAAGGTAAAGAAATCTCTAGAACCACCATATAAATGACCCTTTCCAGTTCTGACTTGAGCAGAAATATACTTTACAATTTGTGTAAAAGGAAGAAACATGACAGTTTCTATTGATAGATTGAAGCCAGCTTATTTATTGGGAGATTTTAAATCAGACAATTTTGTTACGACACAGCCAGTTGTGACAAGACCAAATATTTTAAAACAGACTCAAGTACCCTTTGATATCAAGACATCTCGTTCTGGAAGAATCATTCAACTTCCTGTTAGATTTCAAGACTAATAGACTATAACCTATTTAATAAGTAAATATTAACATGTACATCCAAGTAGCTGAGCAGCTGTAAATAAACGCAACTTAGTTACTGGGAAGAGAGTAATGTAGTCGTGCTCTTCATTTTTTTTTTTTTTGACTTGTAATATTTTAAAAGTGTTTAAAAACTATATTTTTTATTAAATAATGAATATGCAAAATAATAATACTTCACGATGTTTTATTTTAAAAGATGAATAAAAATTTGTATATTTTTTATAACTCTGTGACCTGAAAATATAGAAGTTATATAGATACAGTGGTACCTCGACATACGAGTTTAATTCGTTCCGCAACCTTGCTCGTATCTTGAATTACTCGTATCTCGAAGCAAATTTCCCCATACAAAACAATTGAACTACCATTAATCCGTTCCAACCTCCAAAATGTCACCCCAGTTATTTTTGTTACGTGGTTTTAAATAATAAAAACGTATTTATAAATATCAAATATTTATTGCACAAAAACAAAAAAGAGAATGTAAAGAAATAAATTAGATATCCTCACTGGTCTTTGCCTTTTTCGCTACATTTTTCTCGCTTTCACCTGTAGGCCGTTTAGAAAAAAACATGTCCAAGGAGGTTTGTTTCTTCCTCCCTCTCAGAATGTTCCGGCACAGAACATATCATGGACGTACTACGGCCATACTGCCTCGACAAGTCAACAACTCGAACACCTTGCTCATGTTTTTCTATAAATTCACGTTTTAATTCAATACTCATCATCCTTTTTTTTAGCACTTGACTTTTTACAAACTTTCTTCCGATCCATGGTTATAAAAATAAATGAACTAAAACTGTAAATGTAAACGCAACACAAAACGCGAACACAAAACACAATTTATCACAGCGGAAGCACGCTGCTAACTGATCGTGATGGCGCGACTGCGTGTTACTACAGAAACGAACTCGTATCTCGAATTTCGCTCGTAAGTAAAAGCAAAAAATCACTTGCTCGTCGGCTCGCATCTCGAAAAACTCGTATGTTGGGGCGCTCGTATGTCGAGTTACCACTGTATACATAGTTAGATCGTTGCTGGTAGATGTAAATATTAGCCACCATTTTAATTTGTCAGTTTGTATTCAAATAAAAAATAATTTGATTAAAAAAGGCTAAGGCTATTTCTTCAAAACATCTAGCGCAGAGGCCTTTCTTGATTTATTAAGAAAATTGGTTGGCCAAATATCAGGGAACTGGTTAAATCAATGTTTAGCTGATTTATGTTTCACTTGATGGCGCTCTGCCATCTAAAAAGCACATGTGCTTTTGATCTGGATATTCCTTCATTATTTTCAATATATATATGTCATAATTTGTATAATACCCAAAATGTATAATTTAATTTCACCATAATTATTATTTAGAAAAATTCAAGGACTCTTACTGGTAAATTATAAAGCTGGACAACACGTAAAGTAAGATGAGTTTCTTTTAATAAACGAAAACGCAAGCTTTCGGGACGTACGCCCTTCAACAGGCAATTATAAACGCAAAGATACAAATGGTAGGTAGGAGCGAATATTTATATGTGCTAGAGTTTTTAACATATTTACAAGAATTTTGCTGTAAAATTAGCATATTAAACTAAACCAAAGAAATGCAAAAATCTAACTATTATTTCAATTATTAAACTTAATGACGGGAACTATTGTACATATAATATTTTATGAAAAAACTAAGATGTTACAGGAGTTTCAGCCAAGAGAACACCATATATATCGGGAATATCTATCTTTCTATTTATGCTATTGTGTTTGTGTGAGACTATGGATTCCAACACCAATCGTTGGTGTTGGTTGTGGATATGTCTATAGTGGATTACTGGATGGTTAACATCGAATGTATGTCCTGTAGATGCTATGTGTTGGTGGATGAGGGATTTGGGGTCCTAAAAGACCTCAACAATTATCACCCTGATATCTCATTCACTTTAGAACAAGAACACAAAAATGTCATCCCCTTCCTAGACACACTGATCATACGTACTCCAAATTCCTTCCATACCACAGTCTATTACAAGAAAAACTCCCCCCCCAACTATACCCACTTCAATTCATACTGCCCCATAGTCCATAAAATTAACATAGTTAAAACTTTAACAAAACGAATACATACCCATTGTTCCCTCCCCATATTCAAAACCATAGAAAAAGAATTAGTAATTTCCCATCTTACTGCCTCAGCGTTCCCTCTTACCTTCATCAACAGACACACTTTCGTACCCAGTCCTCAAAAACCCCCAACAGCTCATAGATCCACTTGTATTTTACCTTATTCACCCTACACAGTCAATATAGCCAGACTTCTTAAAACCCATGGCATCCAGACCTTTTTCAGCAACACCAATAACATATCCACACACCTCAGACATCCCATAACCAAAGCAGACACTCCTCCCAGCCCCCTTCAAAGTACAGGAGCAGTCTACTCTGTCTCATGTGAGCAGTGCTCTGCCACATATGTGGGTGAGACAGGTAGAACTGAAGGCATCAGAATGACAGAGCATTCCCGCAATATAACTAACAAAGACCCCAAATCCCTCATCCACCAACACATAGCATCTACAGGACATACATTCGATGTTAACCATCCAGTAATCCACTATAGACATATCCACAACCAACACCAACGATTGGTGTTGGAATCCATAGTCTCACACAAACACAATAGCACAAATAGAAAGATAGATATTCCCGATATATATGGTGTTCTCTTCGCTGAAACTCCTGTAACATCTTAGTTTTTTCATAAAATATTATATGTACAATTGTTCCCGTCATTAAGTTTAATAATTGAAATAATAGTTAGATTTTTGCATTTCTTTGGTTTAGTTTAATATGCTAATTTTACAGCAAAATTCTTGTAAATATGTTAAAAACTCTAGCACATATAAATATTCGCTCCTACCTACCATTTGTATCTTTGCGTGTATAATTGCCTGTTGAAGGGCGTACGTCCCGAAAGCTTGCGTTTTCGTTTATTAAAAGAAACTCATCTTACTTTACGTGTTGTCCAGCTTCATAATTATTATGTTACATTGTAAATACAAATTCATCCATGTATAAATCTGTACAAAATAAATCTGGGAGCCAGCGCGCGCGGGACAGGCCACGCATGGGTACGCAGCTCAAAATCGACCGCAAGGGAATTGTCAATGCTCTCACTCAAGGAGTGCCCTCCTACAGTCGCCATCTCCTACTGATTGCAACACCCAACAGCCCGTCGGAATGGTTCACTCTGGCCAGGAGAATCTATGGGATCGGCGGAGCCCCGAGTCGTTCCGGCATTTCCTCTCCTACAGAACGCCCATCTCCGTGCCAATCCGGTATACAAGCAAACAATTCATTAAGGTGCTCACCCCAGAAGCGACCAGGAGGATCTCCCTCCACCCCGCCTGCACAATGCAAGCACTGCCAAGGGCCCCACTGAAGCAATCAGTGCCCACGACGGTCCACCTTGCCTGGACAGCGTGCCGATCATCCTCGACTAGCGACACCACCGCGGGATTTTCGTGACCCAAGAGACAGCCCTGCCGAGTAACCAGAAGTACAACCCACACGCCATTAACGGCGGAAGTACCCTGACTCTCAAGCTGCTACTAGCCAACCATTTGTTTTCATTTCTAATAGATACTGGCGCTAACATTAATATTATTTATTTAAAACAATTCGAAACAATAGGAACCAAAATGTTGCCTTTAAAAAATGATCTTACTATTAGGAATTTGTTTCATAATATCCACCCTGTGGGATTTGCATTTATTTTGGTTACTGTAGGATCAAAAAAAGAACACTTGTTATTCTATATAATAGATAATGATCTACTATTTGGCATTTTTCTTTGAATTCATTAGGGATATTTCGATTAACTATTGATTTTTTTTCTAAAATAATATATCAGGATAATATCATGTTAGCACAGTCACAATTTTGTTTTAAAGATTATTTTACGCCATCATTAAAAAACTTTACAATTCAACCCGACCCTAATAACCATACCATACCCCACACTTCTCAATAATTTCCTCTTGACAACCTTAATTGTACCACAAATGTAGAAAATTATATAGTTGCACATCCTCATCTAATAAATGAAGGTAAAAATCTTATTAGAGAAAATATTGGTTTGTTTCCTATCGATAAGTTTTCAGTACCCGCTTTAAATATCGATCCGGTAAAAATTATACCTAACAGTAATACGATTATAACACTAAGACCATATAGAATACCATATAGCGATTACCCTGAAATAAAATATCAAATAGAGAAAATGTTAGAAAATGAAATAATAGAACCATCGAATAGCCCGTATGCCGCTCCCGTAACACTTGCTAGAAAAAGGGATGGCTCGAAACGTTTTTGTGTAGATTTTAGAAAACTTAACGAATTAATGTCTTTAGATAATTATCCCATATCACTAATGGAAACAGTACTAGATCAATTATCTAATTCCAAATACTTTTCCACCATAGATATAACCTCCGCCTTCTGGCAAATTCCGATCCATCCCGAATCTAGGCCCCTACTTCATTTGTAACCCTCCTGGGGCAATACCATTTTAATAGACTACCATTTGGTCTCAAATTAAGTCCCCAAATATTCAAAGGCAGTTAAATCAATTGATACAGAAACACAAATTAACATTTGCTAATCATTATTTTGTAGACTTCATAATCCAATCTAACAGTTTAGAAGAACACTCAGGACACTTAATGGAATTTTTCATATTTGTAAATTAGAAAAAATATAAAAATAAATCTTAATAAATGCCAGTCTTTCAAGACATCTATTGACTACCTGGGATATAAGATTATTTCAGGTACTTGCACTCCACATGTTGAGAATATAGATGTAATTAATGCCATAAAACTCCCTACTAAAGTAAAAACCTTGCAATCATTCCCCCCTAGGCGCCATTAATGTTTACAACAAATGCATTCCAGATTATGCGCGCATTAGAAATTCTCAGAATCAACTTTTGAAAAAGAAGGTTAAATTGGAATGGAGGTCAGACTGTCAAAAGGCGTTTGACAAACTCAAACAACTACTTTCATCAGGTTCCATTCTCCATCTTTATAAATCAGATTTGCCCTGTCAAGTGTACTCTGATGCATATTTGCAAGGGATAGAAGGAGTACTGAAACAGCTCCATTAAGATGGAAACTTATATCCAGTACAATATTATAGCCGCACTCTGCGCAAATACGAGCGCAATTATACCTTCACCAAATTAGAGTGTTTGGCCATAATTGAAACAGTAGATCGTTTCAAGGTCTATCTGGCGGGAAATTGCTTCACTATTTTCACCGTTCATTGCGCCTTACAGTGGCTGAAAAACATAAAAAAATCCGACAGGAAGACTCTTTCGATGGAGTTTGAGATTGTCAGTCTACGACTATCAGGTTAAGTACATCAAAGGCACCAAACAACTAGAGGCTGACCTGTTATCCCGAAATCCGTTTTGTGGCCTTCTTGACGCCAAACTAAAAATGTACCAAAGCGAGCTTCGAGATAATTTCAAGTATGTTCAACAAACCTCAGGCCTATCTGCCGTCACCAGACGTGGTGTGAGCAAAATAGTTGTTCCACCATCCTTACGACCCACCATACTTAGAGAATCCCACCAGAAATTCAACCATCCAGGAATTTCTCAATTGACTAGGATCATCTCCGCCCAATACTCTCCGCAAAACCCCAAAAAGACCGAAGTATGGAGATTTGGGCGAATTGCCAGAATCCCAACTGCCATTCGATCTGGTCTCTATGGACACTATAGCTGGGTTTGCTAGATATGGGAGTGCAAAAATTACCTGCATGTAGTAGTAAACCACGCGACACGATTCGCATGGACATTTCAATTTCGTTCCACCAGTACGACCATATATATTCAAGTAATAAAAAAGGTGCTACAAAGTGGTTGTTCGAGACGTTTCCTTACAGATAGAGCCCCTGCCTTTACATCACCGAGGTTCAGGATATTTCTATTCTCCCATAACATCCAACCAATGCTCACTACAAAAAACCATCCACAAGCGAACGGTTTATCCGAACGTTTGAACGCAACCCTGACCGGAAAACTTAGGTTCCTTCATCTTCAACATCCTAGAGCTGGTTGGACTATGCTCCAATTCAAAGTAGTTAAGGCATATAACCATACCCCTCAATCTGTCACAGGATTTCCCCCATCATACCTCATGAACGGCTCCCTGCCGAAAGTACTGTCACAACATCTAGATCCTTATCCATCGGTCACTGAATCTAGACTCCTAGCGTTACAAAGAACGAAAGAACGTCATAAGCTAGATAAGATCAGATTTGATAAAAATCACAGGTCCCCCGACTTTGAGGTAGGCGATCTAGTCCTTACCAAAATTTACCAACTCCCCAAAACGGGAAAATTAGTACCTTACTTCAGTGGACCATATGAGATAATTGAGATGATATCTCCCTATACAGTTAGAATCAATAGACCTAATCAAGCTCAAAACTTAGACACAGAAATTATCCACGTAAACAAATTGAAACACTATTCCGAAGATACTAAGTACATCTTCACACCTCACTCAACGAACGACGATAGCGCGCCAAAATCACATTTTATTTACCATCATTTCCCACCTGAAGTATTTCATGATGACTATAAGAATTATGCATCTACATTAAGTAACCCATTTAATCACATGAACCCCGATATTTTCTTAGATAATGACGAACCAACATTAACAGCCAGATACATTTCTACTCTTGACATCATCCCAAAGATTGATATCTAATTAGAACCTTCCCCGACAACGAAGATAATGCTGCCATCCTCACCAACACGTAATCATACTCCACAAATTAGCCCTCAATTAAGTGCTCTCCTTATTAACTGTGACAATGCAAAATCAAAAAATAGGTCATTTATAAGCAAAAATACGTTAGTACCGTTGCCCATAGTTGAATATTTTAATAAGATTAAACAATTCCCAATGTTTTTTCTATCCCTCTTCACAACGGCGTATATTAACACAAACGTCTCCATGACGATTATACATTTGCTGATTTACTTATTGCCGTCGTCCCGATTAAGACAAATTCAATCAATTTTGATTCATTGTCTTGAAGAGCTTTCGATGGTCCTTTGGAACACTTTCAAGGACTTCATTAATCACTCAGTAAAGGATGGTGACCACGATATTAAGATTGATGACCCCCCAAAAGATCCTATCGTCAGGGAATTCCTATATACGAGGGCCATCCAATAAATAAGTTTCCCTATTTTTTAACAAATAAACAACATTATTTACAATTATGCAGTTATTTTATTTTCATTATACAACTCATAGACTACTTCTCTACATAATCACCATTTCTGTCCAAACATTTTTGGTACCGTTGCAGCAATTCTTTGATACCACTGTTGTACCAAGCCGTGTCCTGTCTTCGTAGCCAGTGGTTCGCCTCCGCCTGCACTTCGTCATCATTCTCAAAGTGCTTGCCTCCAAGGTGCAACTTGAGTGCTGGAAAAAGATGGAAGTCGCTTGGGGCAAGATCCGGAGAATAAGGTGGATGTGTGAAAATTTCCCATTTGAAGTTTTCCAGCAACGTTTGGGTCGTTCGAGCTGCGTGAGGGCGAGCATTGTCATGGACGAGTAACACTTTCCGAGACAAAAGTCCAGGACGTTCCCGTTTTATTGCAGCTCTGAGTTTAGTGAGGACTTTACAGCACCTCGCAGCGTTAACCGTAGTGTTTGGGGGCAGGTAGTCAACCAATAAAACACCCTTACAGTCCCAAAAGACGATAGCCATAACTTTGCCTGCAGAGATTGTGACCTTCGCCTTTTTTGGTGCACTTTCCTCAGGCTTCTTCCACACCATGCTTTGTCGTTTTGTTTCTGGAGTTGAATGATGCACCCAGCTTTCATCTCCAGTGACAATATGGGAAAACAGTTGATCTCCATCTCTTCGATGCATTTCCAGGAAAGCTCGGGCTGCCCCCATCCGTTGTTGCTTGTGATTTTCCGAGAGCAAACGCGGGACCCATCTTGCGCAGACTTTGCGAAAATTCAAAACATCTGACATGATTGTTCCAATCGAAGAGCGTCCAATTTCGATTCCAGGAGGCAGTCGAATCATTATTTCGTCAATGGTGACGCGGCGATCTGCTTCCACCACATTCCGAACAGCAGCAACGGCTGCATTGTCCGTAGCAGTAACGGGCCTGCCGCTTCGCTCGTCATCATGCACGTTTTGCCGTCCTTCCGAAAACCATGAACGCCATCGGCGAACCATTTGGATGCTCATACATCCTTCACCATACACTGACACTAAATTGCGATGAATATTGACCGCAGTTTCATTTTCGCCGTGAAAAAACGAATTACAGAACGGAGTTCGCAAGTGGACACGTTCATCAGTGGTAGTGCCATGGAAACTGAAGCGCTACGGATGCGCGTACGAGTAGCGTGATTTCGAAGGTCACGCGCTTCCAACGCATCCTAGTGACCATTTCTTACCTACTAACTAATTTTTACAACGTTTCGTTCGCCGAAAAAAAAAATAGGGAAACTTATTTATTGGATGCCCCTCGTAGAATGGAGGAAATCTATTTTGAATCAGAATGACACCACCTGCGTTGCCCATTGACCACCCCGAACTTATAGTTTTCTCAAATTCTTTTTCTTTTAAGGTGTCAGCAGGATTACTGATAGTCACAGACCCATCTTGAAACGATCCGTTCAGGATGTACGTCACAGAATTCAGTACATTGCCCTCTGACCATTTGCAATAAACCGTTATGTTCACACACCAACATCAAGAGATATTCTCCTTGCGCTACACTCTTCATTGACATGACAACCATCCCCTTTTTCTCTCCATCCCAAACGAGAACCTTCCGAGGACGCCAGTGGCCCAATTTGGATCATATACCAAATTGTTCACCACGACCCAAGTCTTCATTCATTTTCATCCCTGAGCACCTTTTCAACACCCCTTTTCTTACGTTTCTTATGGAGAGTATGGTACAGAGGAGGATTCTCAGCCCATAATCAATCTACCAACACTCTAGCACAGGACATCATCTCACGCACAGAACACTCCCTCAAACAGATACACAGTCGTAGCCACATCACACAGGTTCATATCCTGCTACATTTAAAACAATTAACACTTTATTACCTTATGTATTATATATCATATTTAATTTTGTTTTAATCTATACTTGTATATATTTTTTAGTATAATATCACACAAAATTTTAATTTTTGTACCATAATATCAGAATTCAATTTATAAAATGGCCTCCCAATCTCAACTAAATAATTTTAAAATCATTCTTAAAATTATTTATCCCACACAGGTTCCATCTGTCATATTTTGTATAATACCCAAAATGTATAATTTATTTTCACCATGATCATTATGTTAATAATATGTTCTTTTTTCGAAGCATACATTCACAACGGTCACGCGCTTCCATTCGACCACGACAGCTACGACATATGTGTATATATACTAGCCACTGGACCCGGCTTCGCCCGGGTATTGTTCGAGTGGGGTTTACTCATGAATGAATAGAGCCCCCAACTGTTTTAAAACTTATAGTAATGCTTTTTTTTTTCTATCAGCACAATGGAGATAAACTACAAATAGCAAAATTGAAAATGCTGGTAAAAAGAATCGGAAATATAAGATCAATTTCACAACACATCTAATGAATAGAGTGCTGTTTTGGAGGAGTGGTCTAAACTGTTGATTTTTAAAAACCACGACCCGGGATCATCGAATCCAGCTTTAGGCACTTTGTTATGAAAAAAAAAAATCCCTAATGGCCCCTGATTCTTTAAAAAGTCCAACCTCTCCAGTGAGTGCAAGTAACCAAACTGGGCTTTGGTATCTAAAAAATTAAAAAATATATAATGATTAGTGTGAATTAAGGAAAATGGTCTTCGCAACCTAAAAATTTCACTTTCTCCACTTCATTCTCGGCTGATTGTATATTTCTTTATTTAAATATGAGTATATTTTCATCTATATATCTAAATACATATATTCAAAAATATGGTTGTACCATATAGATATATATGAGCAGTTATATATTGTGAAGCATATAAATATAAGCCCTACCTAAACAAATGACAGCAAAAAAAAAAATTGGGCCTACCCTTAAAAAAAGCAGTTACTGAAAATGCATAGCTGCTGCTTACAATATAAACTCTATTAGAGCATAAACATATTACATGGAACAAACATATAGTAAAATATATGTAGCAAGTTATATAGAAATACATTTTTTTTTCAATAAATATACTTTTTACAACTTCAATAATATCTATACTTACTCTAAATATAAGAAAGAAAAAAATAGAATACTGCTCTAAATCTCAATTTGTCTTAAAATAGGAATATTTCTTATGAGAATCGAATAATAAACCTTATCTTAAAAAATATAGATCGTTATATTTACATTAATTAAAATTAAACAAAATAAAAATTGCATTGTCACAAAATAATATGAATAAGCTGCGAAATAAATAATATTTCCAATTAATTTAATTTGAAAAATATTACTAAATAACTAATATTACTAAATAACTAAATAAAATCTTACCTTCTAAAAAGGGAAAAAAAGGTTATTCGAAATGCAATTTTTGTACTTTTAGGCTAAAAGCTAAACCAAAACCTCAGCTACCTACGCGCGAAATTTCACAATACCGTTTTAATTAACCCAGGTTCAGGGGGCGTATAAATTTGATAACGATCGATTAATATTATTCACAAAGAGTTTAAATATATATATATAATCTTACCTTTTAAAAATATTCATCGTGTAAACAAACTAAAATCCATCTTTTAAACAAACAACGTGTAAAATTATCAGCCAATCAAATTCATTTATCGTCGCGACCAGTGCGGCGCCAAGCGGTAAAAGGCTGGAACCAAGGGTTTTTGGTTTTACAATTTAAAAAAAAGCACATTAACCTTTTTAGTTTTTTGAATAGCCTATATGTTAAACGAAATCTTCAGCCACCTACATGCGAAATTTCATAATCATTTATTCTGTAGATTTTGCGCAACACGATAACAAACATCGATTTTGCATTTCATTTTTATAGATAAAAGGATATATATATGGCAATATAATAAGGTGGGAAGAGAAATAAAGACACCACAATTTGGAAGAGGAACCCAGGCAACCAGAGAGAGAGCGAGAGAGAGGCAGAGAGCCTGTTCATGTCACACACAACCCCCAACTGTCTTGAAAATCTCAAGGTGTTAACTGACGGGCCCCAGTTGTCGCCCCTTGGAATGTCGCTGCTTTTTCAAGTGGCCGGACTTTACATCCCCGTCTCTCTCTGAGTTGTCTTTAAGGCTTGCTTTATTATTCCTTGAAGAGTATATATTATTATATATATATATATATATATGTGTGATGCTTTAAGACCATGGAATTGTTGTAAATAATCCAGATATCTACTACCACATGTTCCACCACGTGACTCTATATAACTTGTTATTTACTGAAATAGAAAGCATCACATAATATAATTCTGTACCGCGTAAGACTAATAAAGTATAGCAACTGTACAGATAGAAGGAATTGAGAATAACAGGAGAAAATTAAGGTTAAAACTAATCAGGCTTAGGTGAGAATACAAGAGTAGGCCTAGCAAGCCCAGTCCAATTTTTACGAGTTCTTGGCCCTCCTGGATGATGCAACTTTCTCCCCCTGTTTACATCAGTAAAGGGAAGTGACCTGCCTGGACCCTGAAGCTATAAAAAAAGAGGCCCCAAGCCTCAGTTATTCAGTCCTTAGTTAGTCTTTGTTTCAGCCCCAGTCAGCAGGCCGCTTCTATAGAGGTAACTAAACCCTTTCCTGCCAGAAATCTCCTCGTCCCATTCCTTCTTGACGTTCAGACGCTTCTTAGTGGAATCTGTTTGTTTATTTCACCTTTGGCCCAGCTGTGTCGCCTTCCACCACGACTGCACGGTAGAGTTGACATCGAGGTTCGTTTAGCATCAGGTAACACTGGTCCCAGAGGTCCCAAGATATCACATATATATATATATGTATATATATATAGGGGAATGTGTATAATATTAGTATTTAAAAATATATTTTTTTCCTTTCCTATTTTAATACATAGTTCATAGTTTTTGGGCAAAGGTTTTCATTGATTTTATTTGTATACGAAAATATTCGCCCTCTTGTACAAATATCCGAAATAGTGATTCTGCAGTTTGCGTATATATTCAATATATACGCAATTTAATTAAATTATTCAATATACTTCTATATAATACTTATAAATTACTGCGGAGTATAATTATAAAGCTATACAATCAGTTTAACCGCATAAGTTTCTTTTTATTTATGAAAAAAATATTTTTAATTTCAAAGAGAAATAATTTAATATTTCTAACTTTTGGATGACGTATGAAAAGGATGAATATATGAAGAGTGATGGTCTATATATGAATGGATGACGTATGGAGGGTGAAAAATTACTCTTCATATTTTTCACCCTCCATACGTCATCCATTCATATATAGACCATCACTCTTCATATATTCAACCTTTTCATACGTCATCCAAAAGTTAGAAATATTAAATTATTTCTCTTTGAAATTAAAAATGATTTTTTTCATAAATAAAAAGAAACTTATGCGGTTAAACTGGTTGTATAGCTTTATACTTCTATATATTCAAATATACAGGGTGATCCAAAAGTCCCGCACAACTTTAAAAATTAATAACTCCGCGAATATTTGCGCTGGAGCAATGCGGTAAACACCATTGTGTTCAGGATGCAATGGGATTTTTTATGGCAAATAATGAAAAATTCGAAATTGATTTTAGTTACAACTTTATTCGCCAGATGGCGCTCTACCAGAATCAGAGATTCAGCGGCCAAATTGTTTGATAAATTGAAAAATATAACTGATCGACACGTATTTTTACTTTTTGAATACCAGGAAAGAACCCTAATAATATCAAATAACAAATTAATAAAACACCACTTCGCCAAAAGTATGAAGATTTGGTTAACGATTTTCAAATACAATCAGAGATATGTAAAATAGGTAAATGCAAATTAAAACACGTAGCAAAAAGAAAATTGATATTTTAGATACGGTTTGTTTCCGAAGATAATAAATTTCTAATATTTTTAATTCAACTCTCACTCAGCATCGATTATATTTATTTTAATTCATTTGAAAAATATGTACCTATCTCTGATAATTTATTTTAGTCTGGAATGCCGTTGTTGTTGTCGTGTCCAATAAAGAGCCTCAGATATATCCATGCATCTCAATCACAGCAGCAGCAATGTCCACTATCTTGGGTGTGTAAAGCTGCTGCTCAGGGTCTATGTCAAATTTCTGCAAGGCTGCGGCAATTGCTGGCTATGAGAATATGTGGGTAGGTGTAAGTTCCACACCAGGACAATTGTTGCATGCGCTATAGGTTCTTGTGCCATCTGGATGTATTGTCATTCCTTTATAGTGTTTTGTTCTAAGTCTTGTTATAGTTTTTGTCATTTTTCTTTCAGAGTTTATTTCGCATTTTGATCTTTTCTTATTTTTTTTTTTTGTTTAATTATCTTGTATTTTGACAAAGAATCAGCGTCAAATAATGACATTTGTTCTTTCCTTTGGCTCAACTTTCTGGCTTCCTTTGCCAATTCAAATGCCATTTCATTACCCCCGATCCCAGCATGGGCAGGGATTCAATGTAGAATGCAGTTATTCTCCAAAGGTTCGAGTTGGGTAAGTAACGAGTGCATTTTCTGTGTGATTTTAGTATTGCCCTTCTGAATTGCTTCTAGAGCGGATATGGAGTCGCTGTATATTAAAATTCCTTCTGCTTGATGCAGGGATGGTTGGTTAAGGCATACATCAAGGGCTTTCCAGATAGCTGTCAGTTCACAAGTGAAGTTTGATGAAATCTGTCCTGCTCCTTCTTTGATTTTGATGTTTGTTCCATCTTGCAGTATTATTTTAATTCCGGCCCCTCCATTACTCAGGGTAAGGTCTGAAGATCCATCTGTATATGCTGTTAAAGGGCGTGGCCTAGAAATTTTAATCAAGAATTTGTATTATGAGGACATAGCCGTTAATATTACAAACACATTAGACCTAGAAGCCCAAGGTATCAGTCTACCTCAATCAAAACAAAGCCATCAACATATACAATATGTATCACCCTCCAAACAATACATTTATTGACGATGGAACAATGGCTCAATTTCTTACAGACAATACTTTACACCTACAATTATTGTAGGTGACCTTAATGCCAAACATAAAATATGGGGATGTTCTACGCCAAACCCAAGAGGCAAAATACTATCAAACATATTTGACGACAATGCCTTCATGTGCTTAAATGATGGGAATCCTACCCATCATTCCTACAAGCTATAATACTGCACAAGCCCTTGATATAAGATTTTACTATCCTGACATTTTCCACAAATGCAAATATCAAATATTAAAAAGTTTTGGAAGTGATCATTTGCCTAATTTGATAAAAATTAGCACCAAGACCAAAACTAGCTCAATTAAGAAAAATTCTGGAACTTCAAAAAGGCTAATATGATATCTTTCGAAAACACCATTATTAAAGCAGCCAAAGTTTCAATACCAAGAGGTAATATTAAGAAATGGATTCCAAATTATACACACCAGGCAAAAAATATTCAAACACTTATAACTAAAAGAAATGAACTACAAAAAGTGCACCCAAAACCAAACAAATTGTAGAACTGAACTTAACATTGTGATTGCAAAAATAAAAAGATTATACGTAAATGTGAAAAGGGAAAAATGGAAACAAACTTGTGAAAACCTGAACCCAAGAAACCCAAATACAAAACTTTGGCATTTGGAAAAACAAATTGACAGAGGCCAGCCACAAACTGAAAACACAAATATGATAAAGAATACAGATGGTACACCAGCAACTAATGACAAAATTGCTGCCAATCTTTTAGGTAATTCATATCAAATAAGTAGTAAAATCAAGGTTGAAAAAAGGTCCGAAAGATTATTCATGACTGTAAAAATGACACCAGCACTCATAATATTTTTCTCTATGGCTACTTTTCCGCGAGGATATCACGGGATTTTGGAGCAGCGACCCTTTAAATTGCTACTTCTGCAATGTTGACATCCAAGACAATTTGGTCCACTATCTATTCCATTGCCCATTCCTACATGAAAAGAGACTGGAAATTCGCGAAATTTCGGGGCCAACTCACTACAATGAACAACATGTATATAAAATCTTCACTACTCTCCTGCTGGATGAAACATTTGTTTATAAATTTTTTAAATATTACAAGGCGATTGATAAAATGAGAGAAGAAGTGCTCAACCCCACAGACAACGGCTGATTGCTCCCCCTCCCCTCTAAATTGCTTTTCCTCCTCACTCATGTACATATATAACTTTTTAGGGGTACCCCTTGTAAGACAATAGTGTCTTAATAAAGGTTTTTGTTGTTGTTGTTGTTGTCATAATATTTTCCATGAAAAAAATCAATATGAAAGAGCTAGCTTATGCATTAGAAAACACTGACCTAAACAAGACTCCTGGGCCAGATGGAATCCATGGCCGAATGATATCAAACTTGGGCAAAATTGGCAAAGAAAGACTTTTTAATATTTTCAATAACTCCTGGAAAACTGGAAAATTGCCTCTAGACTGTAAAAATGCAACAATAATTCCCATTAAAAAACTTGACAAATCTGCTGATGACCCAAAAAAATACCGACCTATCTCCCTAACAAATATTTGCTGCGAATTAATGGAAAAAATTATACTCAGACGACTCACCTACCACCCTGACACAAGAATTCTCTTACCAGAAGAACAATATGGATTTAGGAAAGGACATGGGACAATAGACCAACTCTTATTTTTCACACAAAAGGTAAAAGATGCACAAAACAAAAAACCTACTAACCACACCATAGCTGCTTTTTAGACCTTACACAAGCTTTTGATAAGGTATGGAAAAACAAGTTAATTACAAAATTTTACAAACATTTCAAAATTGATGGAAAAGCTATCACTTGGATAAATGATTTCCTTAAAAATAGATACATCAGGGTCAAATATAATGACACTCTATCTAAAACCTTCAAATTGTACCAAGGATTACCACAAGGATCAATCCTTAGCCCAACTCTCTTCACCCTATTTATTGCAGGCATAGAAGAAAAAAATTTCACATAAAACCAATATTGGACTTTTCGCTGATGACATTATTCTATGAAGCAGCAACACTAACTGGAAAAAAAGCTGAAAGGGATTTGAACAAGACTCTTCTCCACCTAGAAAAAATTGCTAATAAACATAAATTAGAATTTAACCCCCAAAAATCTGAAATCTGTCTTTTTACTACCGATAAGAAACTATACAAAATAAGACCAAATATTATTATGAAAGAACAACAATTGCAATATAATAAACATCCTAAATATCTCGGCTACACCCTGGATCCAGAAATTAACTCCAGTAAGCATATTGAAGGAGTTGTTAGAAAAGGAAGAGACCGACTAAAAATCTTGAAATATATTTCAGGAAGAGTGGGGAGCTGAAGCAACAATACTAAAATTAAATTACACATCTCTAATGGACCTATCTTGGAATATGGATATCAAATCTCTGGTACAGCATCTGAAACAAATCTAAAAACACTGGAAAGGATTACAACTAAATGCAGCTAGAATTATTGCAAGTCTTCGAAAAACCTGCCCTAATAATATTGTACTTTACGAGGCAGACATTATGCCCTTAAAGGATAGAATAAGCTACAATCTGCCAAAATATATAAACAAAATCAAGAGTTATGAAAACAAACACAGAACTTTCAATTACATACTTAATTGGGAACCCAATATAAGACTCAAAAAAGAAGGCCCTCTCCACCTGGCCAAAAGAAATGGAATTTTAAAATATAAAGTGGAAAAATATTATTTAGCTGAAAAAATATCTCCATGCGAACCACTAACAAAATATTATTTTTAATGCCACTTTAAATGAACCCACCAACAGACAATACCAAAATCCAGAATACTTAAAACAATTATCATTAGAAATTAGGGGGTCGGTGGAAGGCTGGTTAAACCATTTGGTTTTCGACCACTAGGACCCGGGTTCGAACCCGCATTGGACAATTTTTTCTGTTTAAAGAAAAAAAAATGCTCCAATGGCCCCCGATTCTTGCAAAAGTCCAACCCCACCAGCGAGTGCAAGTAACCAAACGGGGCTCTGGCATTAGTAAGTGCAAAGTCGAACTGCTTTTCACATGTGTAGACATGTGGTGCACTTACAGTAAAAGCAGTCGCTAACTACCCACCATGATTATCATGGCCTGTACCACGTGTACTAGGGATAAGCAAAAAAAAAAAGAGAAATAATTAATATAAAATTCCTAAAAATGCAATAACTATCTATACCGATGGTAGCAGAGACGAGTTGGGACACACTGGCAGTGGCTCTCTCATTAAAACCACAAATGGCAATGAGAAAATAAACAGAAGAAACCCAGAATTTTGCTCAGTCTTCAGATCAGAACTTATAGCCATCTATGAAGTCTTAAAATCCATCAGAAACATTAAACATAACGATATATGGATTCTTACTGATAGTAGAAGTGCCATACAACACTTGAGTCACACAGGGGAACTTAGAGACAAAGTAAGCAGGAACATAATTGGTTATCTCCAAAAACTCTCAATACCTCAAAAATTCACCTTCAATGGATACCCTTACATGTTAGCATTGAAGGCAATGAAGCTGCTGATGCGCTAGCGAAAAAAGGCACAAAAGAACCCTTGCTACAGAAAAATAAACTTTCTTTTAAAGAAATAGACACAGTAGCCAAAATAAACAAGAACTGGAGGATCCCACCTAAGCACAGTTGGTATACCCTAGAAGCAGATGGCCACCCAGACCTTTCGGTCCACAAGCCGGCATGCGAAGCATGCCCTTCGCTGCTATTCTGTTCAACTCATAAGCCAAGTAACGGTATACAAGCTAGTGCTTGGACATTGTACCTGGAAGCACCACCTCCCAGACAACGTGTCTGGAAGGATTTCTATACCGGTGGCCTTTAGTAACAGCAAAATAGGAAACTATCTACTGTGTCAAGCAGGGACCGCGGGGAGGCGGCCACCGGTGGATTCTGTTCACTCACAGCTGAGGAAAAGCTCAGCTGCCACGTCGTGGGCTTTCTCAAGAAGTTTGCTGTGATTTATCAGCAGCTTACTCTCGATCGCGCCCCTCGCCTTCCTTCTCACTTCCTGCACACCCACTACCCTTGGACAATCCAAGATGTAGTGGCGTGCATTCACATCCCTTTCTCCATAGACGCAATCAGGGTTTCTCTTAATTTAAAATCTGTGGAGACTTGGGGAAGCGCCCATGTTCCGAACTACCCTAATGAGTTTGTGGGAAATTACCTTACAGAGGTACTTGGGTGTTGTTACCCCATTGAATACCTCTCTCCCCTTTACACTGTTCCTCCATCTGTCCAACCATAAGTCCTGGACGTGCCCCCTGATCCTCCTATAAACTTCTTTCTTGGGCACTGGGGTCCTCAGTGATCTACCTCTAAAGTTTAGAAAGAGGGAATCATATATCGCCGCAACTCTTTTTATTAACGCGATTAAGGAAGCTTTCGGGCAAGCCCTTCTTCAGCTAACTATAGGGTACAAACAAGGCAAGCGTGAGAGAGATTATATATCGTTTTAAGGAGGGATCTATGCAAATATAGTACAAAAATATCTTAAAGGAATTTACATAATTGAATAAATATAATATAGTACAAAAAATATCTTAAAAGAAATTTACGTAAATGAATAAATATAAAGAATCAACTATAAACAGTTCAAAGGATTTAGTGGAGACAAAAATGGAATGGCTATTGTTTTATATGGCTTTTGAAGATTTTTTTAGGATAGAAGGGGAACGTACTGTGATGGCAACTGTATACTTTTGTATAATGGTTTAGGGTGCTTCATGGTTTCTATTGCTTCAAGAATGAGTCTTTGGGTTTTAGTTTTGGCATTTGTATGGAGGATTCTGGTATTATTGAAGTCTGGAGTGTGTCCGGTTTCTCTGACGTGGTCAACTATTAAGGAGTTTGGGTTTAGTTTAGAGATGTTTCTTTGGTGTTCTTTAATTCTGATTGAAAGGTCTCTTGATGTCTCGCCGATGTAGACACTATTGCAGTTGAGGCAGGGAATTTGGTAAACTAAATCTTTTTTCTGTTTCTGGTCGGTGCTTTCGGTGATTGGGTTTCTTAGAATCGAGGCCATGGAAGGTGAACCTCTGAAGATGGTTTTTATGCCAAAACTTTTGAGTTTGCGGGCTATTGTAATTGTAGATTCTGTATATGGTAAGTAACAGGTGGAGATGTACTGATTGGAGTTATTTCTGGGGGTCCCTGGTTTATATCTATTTCTTTTGATGAAAGGAAGCGGGTATCCAGATTTTAAAAGCTGGTTTTCGATAAACTTAAGTTCTTTATTGTATTCTATTTTTGATGAACAGTGGGTGAAGGCTCTTTTCGTCAAGGTACGTACAACTGTTATTTTATGGGAGATGGGAGAATTGGAGGCAAAATGTAGGTACTGCGTTGGGGAGGTAGGTTTTCTATAAACTTTTTTTGTAAAACCGGTTCTATTTCTGGTAAATAAAATGTCAAGGAATGGCAGGCTTCATTTATTTTCTTTTTCTATTGTAAATTTCTTTTCATTTGTAAATTACGTAAATTTCTTTTAAGATATTTTTTGTACTATATTATATTTATTCAATTATGTAAATTCCTTTAAGATATTTTTTTACTATATTTGCATAGATCCCTCCTTAAAACGATATATAATCTCTCTCACGCTTGCCTTGTTTGTACACTATAGTTAGCTGAAGAAGGGCTTGCCCGAAAGCTTCCTTAATCGCGTTAATAAAAAGAGTTGCGGCGATATATGATTCCCTCTTTCTAAATTGTCGAAATCCGCAATCCGTTTACCATGAATACCTCTAAAGTATCCTGCCTTAGCGATCCTGTCTGCGAACTCATTACCTTCGATTAGGCTGTGTCTCCTAAACCAAGAGAGCTCCGGAGCCCGCGTCATCATCTCCAGCTCCTGGATTATTTGATGCGCGAGTTGCCCTTTCTCCAGATTGATGGCGACGAGGGCCGACATACAATCTGAATAGAGGCGGTCCGGGCTGAAGTTCTTCTCGGCATACACTCTGAGGGCTACCCTGATCGTAACCAGCTCGGCTGAAAAGACCAATTCGTCCACTCTGAGTGTTAAACTTTCTTGGAAGATCAGCTCTCCATTAGTGAATATCACTACCCCAGCTCCAGTATTGGTTCCAGACTTACTACAATCAGTGAAAACCTCCGTGTCAATCCCTGTCGGCCCAGCGGATTCAATCCCAGGGGAATAAGCCCAGCGAGGACCAATGCCTCACTGCTGGTAGTGCGATATCCCCCTGTGATTCTGAGTGTCGCTGTCCTCTGCACTCTCTCTAGAGTTGTTGCCACCTTCTGATCCCTGTTTCGGCGTCACCAAGCCCCGGAAGCATATAGCAAGATTGGCTCGACACAGGAGAGGCAGAGGTTCCTAAAAATAGTACCCTCCTTCTCCCCCCCCCCCCCCCTGTTGAGAGCCAACCAGGACAGGCCTGCACAACGCCTCCCTGCCTCTCGCCACCATCTCCTCCGCCTAGTATTGCCAACCCATCTTGTCATCAATGACCACCCCCAGGATGGTCATCCTATTGACCAACGCTACCCTTCGTCCTTCCATCCGGATAGCCAGCTTGTGTTGCCATTTGATCCCTTTCCTTTTAGGTCTTATGTCCCTGGGCTTAAAGCTGAGGGCTTTAGTTTTGGAGACATTGAACTTAAGGCCAGAGTCATGGGCCCAGATCGAGAGAATTTGGAGAGAAGTTTCAACACACTTCTCAGCCTTCGCTCTCGAAGCAGCCTCAATGATGAGGAACTGGTCGTCAGCATAGAGAACCAGCCTGGCTCCCTCAGGGAGCTCCTCCTGGAAAACGGTGTTTACCAGGATATTCCACAGAATAGGTCCGCAGCAAGAGCCCTGGGGGCAACCCCTAGCACAGTTTCTTTCCAACTTCCGCCCACCAAAACTGAGGCTAATCCGTCTATCCCTCAGGAAGTCACGAACCAAGCTGCACAAATTATCAGGACAACCCATGTCCATCAAATTTCTCGTCAGCTTGTTCCAGCTCATGGAGTTGAACGCGCCATCAATATTCCAGGGCAAGAACCCAAGCACCCTTATTTAAGCCCATCTCAACCCCCTCTAACACCTCGTTCAGAGCTGTGGTTGTGGACTTCCCTTCCCTAAAACCATGTTGGAAAGAGGAAAGGAGCTCATTACTCTCTAGCCAATGCTTCAGTCGCTGAGCTAGTAGGCTATCCAGGACCATACCTAGACACACTAGTAAAGAAAGCGGACGATAATCATTAGGATAATTACCCTTTCTACCAGACCTTTCGAGAAGTACTACTCGGGCAACCTTCCATGCCTCAGGAAATGTACCAGTGTCCAGGCACCTATTGAATAACCTGGAAAGAAGCGATGGGTGCATCCTTACCAGGGTTTTCACGACCGTGTTATCGATCCCTTCGGGACCAAGAGATTTCCTTTTCCCGAACTTGAAAGCCGTCAGTTTCACCTCATTCTCAGAAAAGGGCGGATCTACCAAACCACAAGTGGTCAGAGAGATCTCGTCCTCTGGTTCCTCGTTTCCGAAGTGCCGATCCAAGTTGTTTTTATTTTGTCTTGTGCTTTCGAGCGAGTAGGTCTAGAACACATTCTCTCTGAATTTTCTCATTGTTGGTGGATGAAACAGCACCAGTGATTATTTTGGCAGCTTTTGCTAGAACACTGTCTAGGCTTACTTTTAGTGATGAGCTTGAGGGAGCCCAGACCGGTGTTGCATATTCCATTATCGGCCTTATTAAGGTGGTATATGTTGTTCTGAGAATTCTGGGTTTTGCTCCCCAATTTGTTCCACATAGCCTTCTCAGAATGTTTAGTTTTCTGATATCTCTATTTGAGGTGCTAATTATGTGTTCTGAAAATTCCAATTCCTGATCAATAATAATTAAAATAATTTTGTTGACATCTTGTCAATACATGCACAGTCTGCACTATTAAAAAAAGATAATATGCATTATATACACTATGTACAATGAATATGGCGCCTCTGCCAGCGCTGAAGAATTTGGTGGAGAATCGCCAGTGTGTCTCCAGCGTCACCACGCATTTTGCGATCTACGATGAATACGTAGATAGAGTACTTCGCCGCTTAGGAGATGGTGATGGCGTGGTCCTCGAGACCAACTTGAAAGATCCAGGACTGCAGTATCACACCTAGGTATTATGGATTTCTAATTTTATCAATTATTTGTTTGTTTATGCTTATTTTGTGGTTATATTTATGCCTTTTTCCCTGTGAGTGGAGAAGACGCATAGGTTTGGTTTTATTGGGCTTATGGTCATTTGGAGTTTCATTGCCCACTTCTCCAGTCCTCTCATTGATGTGTTCAGTATTTTTTACGATTTTTCTATGCTGCTACTTGTGTGCCATATGGCTATATCATCGGCATAACAGGCAACCTTTGTGTCTTCAGTGAGGTAAGGATGGATGTCGTTAATATATAGCAGATAGAGTAGATAACTGAGCACAGATCCTGAGTTACACCAGTCCATGTTCTTCCTTCCTTGGAAAATTCTCCATTGACCCGAACCTTTAACCTTCTTTACCCTTAAGAAGTCTGCAATCCATATTAAGGTTTTTCCTCTTACTCCGATGTTGTGCAGCTTTTCACTTAATTTCTCCCTCCACACTCGATCAAAAGCTGAGGTCATATCCAGGAATACGGCCGTTGTCTTCTTTGGCGGTTTTTCCTGGAAAGAATCTATTATTGATTGACAGAAGTAGAACAGTTGATCAGTCGTACAGTGCTGGGATCTATAGGCAGTTTGGTAGAGGTTTATTTTATTATAGTAAGTGAGTCAGACTATGAGCCTAGAGTGGATAATTCGTTCTGGTTATTTACAAAGTATGCTGGTCAGAGCAATTGGCCGATAGTTCTTGTATTCCTTGGCATCTTTGTTTGGCTTCAGTATTGGCACTATAATTGATATCCTCCAATTCTTTGGTAGTTTACCAGTTTGCCATGAAATGTTCAGTATTCGTAGGAGTTGTTTATTAGCTTTGTCTTCTAAGTGTTTAATCATTTGACCAAAGATTAGATTATCTCTTGGTGACCTCTTGGATTTTTTTATTGATAAGTTTAGCTCATTCAGTGTGAAGTCTCTCGATAAAATATCTTGTTGATGGAAGTTTCTTGCTTGTTTAACTAACTGGTTTATATGATTTTTAGAGTCCTGTCTTCATTCGTATAGTTGAGTATGGAAGTGCTTGAAAGATATACAGCAATTATGTCAGCCATCTGTTTGTTCTCGTTCTCGCTGTTCTATTCATATCGGTTAGAGTATTGGAGGATTGGTGTTGGTTTTGATTGTTCTCTAACACTCTAATCATATTCCAGTGTTGGCTGTCCTTTCTTGGATCCATTTTTTCGCAGAATTCTGCCATTTATCTTGTTTGCATATCCAAATTTCTTGTTCTATTTTGTGACTAATTTCAATGAGTTCCTTTCTGTTTTCTTATGTTTTATTTTTTAAAGAAGTTCATTGATATTCTCTCTCTCTGAAATCATTGCCTCGATGTTGTGGTCCTTCCAGTAAGATATCCACAGGTCTATACGTCTACTTCTAGGTATCGATGCTTTTGCAGTTGCACAGTTCTTCAAGCTTTTCTGTGAATTTTTTTCAAGTCGGCTTTCCTAAAGTTCCATGTTCTTTAATTCTAATGGACATTCTCAATTTCTGTGGTCACTGATTGCACCTCTCAGGATTTTCCATTGTGTTGTGGGTGCGATGTTGTAATTTATCGCTGTGATTTCTATTGCGGATTCTGTGCCTGTGGACCTAGATAGGTAGGTGCTCTCTCCGTTATTTAACGGTGTAAGGTCGGTTAGCATGTCCTCAACCTGCTGACTTTTGTTATCCTGGACAGGTGATCCTCAAATTGAACTTTTGGCGTTAAATTCGCCGAGTATGATTGTGATATCCGAAGACGCTTCACTTAATGTCTCTATTGTGTGTACCCATACAAAATTCAAAGATTTCACGAGCTGAAAGTTGGCGATTTTGAGATGCGTCAAGAATTCGCTGCATGGGTTTTCCGGCAAATTGATATTGATGAAAACTGGCTGTCGAATGTTCTGTGGAGAGATGATGCTCACCTTTCTCTAAACGGAGAATTTAACATTCAAAACAGCCGCATTTGGGCAACAGAAAACCCTAGGGTTTATACAGAAATGCCACTTTACCAGCCTAGAGTTACAGTTTTGTGTGGGTTCATTCTTTTATTATTGGGCCATTTTTCTTTAAAAATCAATGGAAGAACTTTTAAAACCGTTTTTGTAACTGATGAACGTTATGTTCAACTTTTGAGAGAAAAGGTATTTCCCATATTGCAGGGTAAAAGCACTAAGCGAAATAACATTCATGAAAGATGGAGGACCTCCTCATATCTCCCGAGGTGCCAAACAATTGCTGAAGGATACGTTCGGTGAAAATCGTGTGATAAGTCGCCACTTTATATACCAGTGGCCTCCAAGATCACCAGACTTGACGCCTTGCGATTTTAGTTTATGGGGGTACATTAAATCGTGTGTTTATCGATGCTGGCCTACCACATTGGCCATGTTGAAGGCTTCTATCAGATGGCACGTTTTATCAATTTCAACAGATATGTTATTTAATGCTGTCCATTCTGTCATTTATCGTCTGCAGGCGGTGATTGAGAATGAAGGGTGCCACATTGAGCAAGGATTGTGACCTAATACAAGAGAGAAGGCAGTTACCTCATGTGTTATATAAGCCGCCATGTATTATATTTTCTATCAATATTTTGCAGCTCTTTGTGTTGGGATATGGGGATAATAAATGCTGTCCTCACATCTTGACTCTTCTTTTTGTGAACAGTAATATTTTGTTTGTCATTTGCTCACATATTATGTCGTGCAAACCAGAGTGTTATAACTTCTCGAATAACACTGGTACATACAATTTTTCCCCTTATGTTTAGTTTTCGCTTTTCGCTCATTAGAAGAAATAGCATAAGGAATATTTTCTGTACACCAATAACTTTAGAAATTTTGTGAAAAAAATAATACAAAATGATTTTACTACCACGTTTTTCAACGCAAAAGGTCGATTTAAAAATTATTTTTATTTGAGGGGACACATTTTTTAAAATTGTGTACATTATAATAAACAATGATAACATTTGACAAGCCCATAGGATATTTGGAATAAAGTACGACAAATATATTTTGTCACTTCCCTCTATATTTCATTTGTTGGATCATGACAAATATCCAGTTAAATAGTCAAGTGTCGCCAATCAGTCAAGAAACTACACATTTCTTATAGCAAGAAATCCTTTTAGAAGTGCCATCATAATTTTTGGTACTATATTAACATTTCAAAAATTCGTGTATTGATATCAGCAGTGTTTTTCAAACATTCAATTTATATCACAAAACTCCATATAAAATATAAATATTTTTGCTACATGTTTTAATTTGCATTTACCTATTTTACATATATCTGATTGTATTTGAAAATCGTTAACCAATTCTTCATACTTTTGGCGAAGTGGTGTTTTATTAATTTGTTATTTGATATTATTAGGGTTCTTTCCTGGTATTCAAAAAGGAAAAATACGTGTCGATCAGTTATATTTTTCAATTTATCAAACAATTTGGCCGCTGAATCTCTGATTCTGGTAGAGCGCCATCTCTGGCGAATAAAGTTGTAACTAAAATCAATTTCGAATTTTTCATTATTTGCCATAAAAAATCCCATTGCATCCTGAACACAATGGTGTTTACCGCATTGCTCTAGCGCAAATATTCGCGGAGTTATTAATTTTTAAATTTGTGCGGGACTTTTGGATCACCCTGTATATCGTTTATTTTAAACTGTATAGTAATGACACTTTCAGTATATGTCACATATCTTTATAATTAGTTAGAGCCGATACCTTATAAGATCCTACCCTTCTATTAAAATGTACACCGTTTCATTTGCTACCACCCTCATATTTTGTATATATGCTATATCTTTATTAATATAACCTCTACACCCCTATTTGTATTCAAACTAAAAATGATGACGTCAAAATAAAAAGCCAAAGAGTGGTCAGTCAGCTGATGGCAGCTGGGGGCCAGAGGGGAGGAAAAAGCCAACGCCCAGCCCAGATGGGGACCCTTCCAGGGGTCTTTATATAGACGACTCCGGTAAACAGGACAGGTTTGAACAGGGGGTCAGCAGCAGATGTTCTAGGGTGTGTCCTTCGGGAGACCTCTTCTGTCTCTCTCTCCAGGTCTCGGTGATAGGCATCCAAGTTTGTGTCATGGCCTCTACCTCTGTCCCGCGGGCTGTCCCGCATCACTCTCGGTGCTAACATCTAGCCCTGACTCTGCTTCTTGTTGTCCGCGTGCGGGAAGAACATCAACACTTGCCTCACGTACACGACTGCCAGTTTATCATTACGTCGACAAGATCATTTGCAACAATATTACATACTAGACGAATGGCCCGGGCAACGCCCGGGTTTTACCCGAGTGCGTATATATTTTAAAAACGTTTTAATTCAAATACTATTCGTTGCAATTATAAATTGGCGCCGTGGATGTCTCTCTTGTGAAACGTCCCGCTCCAAACTGTGTGTGTCTTGAAAATATAAAAATAAAAATGTGAATTTTCATGAAGATTTCATCATGTCGATTTTTTTTTTCATTTCACCTACTAAATCGATAGAGATAATTACATTTGCAACATGAACTTAGGTATATTGACTAAATAGAAAACTTCATAGTAATAAAGATCATTTTTTAAAGGTACCATATCGTTTTTTTTTTCAATAAAATCAAAACAAAAATTAACGATGAATAACGATAATTGCCTTAAAAAGAAATTGCCTTAAAAAAAGAAACATTCGCGGTGATTTTGTCTTGCATTCGTTTATACAATTATTATATACGAATGACCCGGGCAACGCCCGGGTTTTACCCGATTAAATGCTTTTATTCAAATACTATTCGTTACAATTATAAATTGGCGCCGTGGATGTCATTCTTGTATATTATATAAATGAGTTTTAAAAATTGTAAAAAAAAAAAAAATGCATCGGCCGGGAATCGAACCCGGGCCGCCCGCGTGGCAGGCGAGCATTCTACCAGTGAACCACCGATGGTTATGAAAAATCCCATCCGTGAGCTTCAGACAGACAAACAAACAGACAGAATAAGGCAAATATATAAGTAGATATATTTTCGGTGCCATTCTCATATTTCTTTAGAATGATTATTTTAGTATATATATGTAGATGTGTATATATAACTTTTTTCTTAAAGTTCTTAATACTATTCCTGTTGAGGGGCGGAAATACTCGAAAGCTTGTATAAAACTACAAGAAACTCTTCACCTACCATTTTGTTCTTCATTTGATTATACATTAAACCAGGTGATTTTCTAACTTGTATATATTACCGTAAAAAACTTTGCTATAGCGAACACCAACGGGACTGAACATAGAGTTCACAATAGCCATGGTAATTATAGCTATGGACATATATAATAAAATATAAAATGGGTATTATTTGAAGTTCGCTTATAAGGAAAGGTTCGCTATATCCTCGGATATTTTTGTGGGGCTTTTGTTGTATTTGCTCAGCCAAATCAAAAGAATTAAGGTATAGCTTGACGTAGGTTATAACTCCGCAAATCTTCAGCTTATATGATTAGAATCATTCATTATATGAAAATACACAATAGCCACACAAGGTGCAGGAAATTAATCTCAATCAGTTCAGCTGAATCGATACAGAGTATTGAAAGGGCTTTGACAACCTTTCTTGTTAAATCTGGTAAGATTGAGCGCGCTCGTTAAATATCGCCTCCAGACCGATGTCGCGTAGCATCCGTGCAATAACTTCAATGGATACACCGATGGCATAAGAATTTATGAATACATTTCTAGAATATTTGCAAACTACGGCAATTTCGTAGCGCTTTATCATACGAGGCCTTGCCAGAATTGATTCCGAGTGTAGCAACAAGTACCAACAATTGTGCCTTTCTGTGCGAGGCATGTTGGAATCCCTCGAAAATCTACTGACCTATACGGCGCTCGGGGCCAGTCGGTAACTGAAAGCGTTCCTGGCAAAGCAATCAGATAAATAGCTGGTTTTATCAAAGTACGTAGCTCATTCTGGTGGAACCAATCGGAGGTTTGATATTATTTAAAAGCTTCCTCGAAGTTTTATTCTAAATTCTAAAAATCTCTTTTAAATCATATTTTGAAGTGTAGCGCGTGATCTTCAATATTAGACAAGGGATTCAGCCAAATCATTAAAAAATGATAATTATAACAGATAATTTGAAATATGGCTTTAAAAATCTAGTAAGAACACTTTTGTCCGAACGCCAGCTAATTCATTTTCGTCATAATAAAATCTACTTTTGAACCTAATAAGAGATGACGCCATATTTTTGATATCTTAAAAGCATAGATTAAATTACCTTGACACAATTCATATTTATATTTTGAATGAAATAATATGCTTTATTTTTTTCTATTTGACCGCTGAGGTTGTTTCAGATGGCAATTTATTTGAGAGTCTAATGAATTTGCATTATTCTCGGGAATTTTAAAAAGCAGCAATAATGATCGAGATTCATTAAAAATACCTTGAGAAGAATAAGTCGCGATCATTCTTAAAACAAAACATTTTTCTTATCTATTGAGATTTGTGAGAAAAAGTTTGAAAATCATTAATTTAATCAATATTTTATTGTGATTTTATGCTAAAAAGATCAATAAATATTCCAATGGAACCAAGCTCTTCAATATGAGTAATAGTGAGAGAAGATCGTTATGAATTCAGATAAAATATAAATTATTTTCTATATTTAGAGCTATAGTTTCTTATTGCGAGATTCTAATAATCTTCGAGTTTGACGTATCTATTTAAATTTAAAATAACAATGGTTATTAAAATCGATAAAAAATGCGTAGGTTTTAGGTTATAAATGATTAAATTAAATTTCAGCTACACATTCCCTAAATTATAAAGAGTAATTAGATTTTATGTTTTTATTTTTATTAATTGCAAGAAATAAGGTGTGCAGTAAAAATCACTTGAGCTATTTAGATCATCAACAGCCATAAAATAAAATGACTTTCTTATCCAATTTTCGATGAATGAAAACACCACCGCCAGTAATATCTATATTTATCACTCTTTTGTGGAAGGTTTAACTGTCTGATCCCGTGTTTTAATCTGTTGAAATAGCTTTCATTTATAATATTATTCCTTTTCAGGAGCTTGGTGTGTTGCAGAGATGGTTGGGACCAGCCTAACTTTGTTGCTGATTATCAGCGCAATGGGAGGCCTCAGCGCTGGTTCTCAAGAACTTTTGGATGGTTCACGAACGAAGAAAAAAATTCAAAGCTCAGTTAAAAAACATCAAAAAAGTTTCATAAATGCGACCAACTATGTATTATATCATCAAAAAAATTCTAAACGATTTCCAAACCTATTCGCTTCAGAAACATCTGACTTTCTTGAAGGTTCGAAGATTTTGAAGAAAATAGGAAATTCAATACGCTTTCAAAGGCGGAATAAAGAAATTACTGATGCGAATAGTTTTCTTGGAACAAACATTTTTTTAGAAGATCCTCGACAGACAAATCATAAGATCACGTTATCAAATATGCCAATTTATAATAACAACACTTTTCTAGCTGGTCACAAGATGGAAAGATTCAAACGGTTAATAAAATATGACTCTGGAATGATATACCTGACAGAAGACGGTCAAAAGGTGTTGAGAAAATTGAAAAGTGAGCTAGCGGAGTCTACCGACTACAAGGTAGTGCCAGAATATCGACGAATCAAGTTGGGCCGAGATATTGACTATAATTTGGGGCTATCTAAAAAGGCTCCGATATCTTACTACATTGAAAGCCACACTATCGACCCAGAAGAAATCACTCGCCTTAATAGAGAGGCGTTTTGCAACATCGCTGCCCATTGGAACCATAAGAAATATTCAAATGATATAATTGATGAACACTATCGAACCATTAATGAAAGTAGTTTGATTATGCACGAAACCAATACTGTTAGCTCTGAAAATCCATTTATTTTAAAACGTCCGCGAAGACGGCTGATGGGGAGAGATGTTTTGTCTGAAGGAATGTTGAGAGCTCTGAAGAGGAAGTTATTAAACATCAAATTGGGAAATCTTAGGAAATCGCTTCTGAACCATTATCAAAATATGAACTACCAAATTCCTTACGATCCTATCTACATGAAGCGAAACGAAGAGGACGAAAAGAAAACTATGGAAGATGAAGATCTTCTTATCAGAAAACTAGCCAAAGCCTTGATCACGGAGCTAGGAGAGAATGAAGACGCTAACACCAAAGAACCAATTTCTATGGCGCAAGGCTCGGAATTGCAAAGGTAAGTCAATCCAATATAGCATTAACTTGGTTCAATTTGATTCCTTTAAAAGTGTAAGAATAGCGATTATATATTACATGAATTGGAGAGAGCTATATTGACACATATAATGAGAATTATTTAATTATACATCCTTTAAATCCAAATATAGTTAACTGAATTGAGAATATCACACGATAATATACCTCAAATGTTGTATATATGCTAATATCCATTTACATTATACAGGAAAATTCCGCTATAACAAACCTGGAATATAGCGAACATATCTTTACAACGAACCTAAAATAATCCCCATTTTTATTTTATAATTCAGTGAACTATGGAAATAACGAACCATTGCTATTGGTTCAGTTCCATTGGGACTCGCTATAGAAGGGTTAACTCTATATCTTTCATTATTATTCATGTTTTACCATGTAAAATAGAATAAATATCTTATTTTTTGTGAAATATGAAAAGTGTTTAGATATATAAATAATTAATATACTAAATAGTTTTAAATAATGCATTATTATAGCTATAACTATGTAATAACAAAATAACTATCTTAGGTTGCTTTTAAGTTTCACTTATTGTCTTTTATAATTAGACAGAATCAGGTATATATATAAGCGCCAATTAAATGCCTAACCAGCGGTTTGTGACCTGTAAAAACAGTTGATGGAGTTCACAAATGATGTGTTCATACTTTCATAATATTTATTACTTTGTTGAAAAATAGGAGTGGAATTTATTAGGAGCTGCGCCGTAGTTCACCCAAAGACAGATGGCTCGCTGATAATAATTCCAATCCGGTGCACCGGTGACCAGGGGTGACGCCCAGCCCCCGGCCCCCGCCAAGGAAGAGGAACCCAAGACCCCTGTGCAGGCCCCGCAGAACAACAACAATGCTGCCCAGAACTACACGAAGCCCGTCAGCACGGGCCAGATGTTCGTGGAGCCTGGGCTGCCGTGCGACTACTTCGACGACGAGACCCAAAGTTGTTGGTACGACCGGCAGGTTGGCGAGACGCTCACAATCACATTGCGCATAAAGAACGACCTGGGCGTCTACCAGAACATGGAGGAGCACGACTACGACATCCGGTGGCAGCGCCGTTTCAAAATACACAACGAGAAGCGCGTCATCGTAGTCAACCTGGCTTCAGGTAAGCCATTCTATTCACACACATCTTCATATAAACCTCCTGTTGGGTATCCAATGACACGTGGAAAATGAATAGACAACTATATGCAATCACTAGATATGTCCTACTATTTTGCTCCCTCGTGTATTGGTCGGTTATGTTTTTAGCTTTGAGCGGGATTCTTTTGTCTCAAGAAAGTGTTACATAATTTAATTTACACAATACAAATTAACAAAATATTTCAAAAATAACTATTTGAGTTCTTTTAAAAGGAACACTATACAAATAATTGAACAAATGTATAGATAGATGGTATTAGGAAATTTCATAAAATGTATTAGAAATTTTGTTCAAAAATATATAAATATATAGCTTTAATACAATACGGCGTTTGTCCAAGTTGTGCAATCGGCCTCTTTAAGAATTTAAAAAATATTTCGTAGTCTCTATATGTTATCTCGCATTTTCTAATATATTCTACAAAATCTTCGAAGTTGCTAGGATTCTATTAGAGTTTGCTTGCATAAACTTCAGCATAGGTCAGGTATCAAACAGAACACTTAATTTAATAGCCTCAAGACTTAAGATTTTAAATCATTGTTTACTTTCCACAGCAATGCACCAAGAACTAAGAGGACAATGTCATAGTTAATTTTGATATTTTTAATTCAGTAAAATTGGCTATACACGACACACACGTCTATTTTTAAGAACAGTTGCCAACTTTCTTGTTTAAATGTGCATCAAAAACTACGTTTAGTTCATTACCCCAGCACATAACGTAGAGGTGGTGATATAGAATGTGCCACAACTCAGTACATAACGTACAGGTAGTGATATAGAATGTGCCACAACTCAGTACAAAACGTACAGGTAGTGATATAGAATGTGCCACAACCCCAGTACCGAACGTAGAGGTAGTGATATAGAATGTGTCACAACCCAGTACAGAACGTAAAGGTAGTGATATAGAATGTGCCACAACTCAGTACAGAACGTACAGGTAGTGATATAGAATGTGCCACAACTCAGTACAGAACGTACAGGTAGTGATATAGAATGTGCCACAACTCAGTACAGAACGTACAGGTAGTGATATAGAATGTGCCACAACTCAGTACAGAACGTAGAGGTAGTGATATAGAATGTGCCACAACTCAGTACAGAACGTACAGGTAGTAATATAGAATGTGCCACAACTCAGTACAGAACGTACAGGTAGTAATATAGAATGTGCCACAACCCCAGTACCGAACGTACAGGTAGTGATATAGAATGTGCCACAACCCCAGTACAGAACGTACAGGTAGTGATATAGAATGTGCCACAACTCAGTACAGAACGTACAGGTAGTGATATAGAATGTGCCACAACTCAGTACAGACGTACAGGTAGTGATATAGAATGTACCACAACTCAGTACAGAACGTACAGGTAGTGATATAGAATGTGCCACAACTCAGTACAGAACGTACAGGTAGTGATATAGAATGTGCCACAACTCAGTACAGAACGTACAGGTAGTGATATAGAATGTGCCACAACTCAGTACAGAACGTACAGTTAGTAATATAGAATGTGCCACAACCCCAGTACCGAACGTACAGATAGTGATATAGAATGTGCCACAACCCCAGTACCGAACGTACAGGTAGTGATATAGAATGTGCCACAACTCAGTACAGAACGTACAGGTAGTGATATAGAATGTGCCACAACCCCAGTACCGAACGTACAGGTAGTGATATAGAATGTGCCACAACTCAGTACAGAACGTACAGGTAGTGATATAGAATGTGCCACAACTCAGTACAGAACGTACAGGTAGTGATATAAAATGTGCCACAACTCAGTACAGAACGTACAGGTAGTGATATAGAATGTGCCACAACTCAGTACAGAACGTACAGGTAGTAATATAGAATGTGCCACAACTCAGTACAGAACGTACAGGTAGTAATATAGAATGTGCCACAACTTAGTACAGAACGTACAGGTAGTGATATAGAATGTGCCACAACTCAGTACAGAACGTACAGGTAGTGATATAGAATGTGCCACAACTCAGTACAGAACGTACAGGTAGTGATATAGAATGTGCCACAACTCAGTACAGAACGTACAGGTAGTGATATAGAATGTGCCACAACTCAGTACAGAACGTACAGGTAGTGATATAGAATGTGCCACAACTCAGTACAGAACGTAGAGAGAGGATACAAAATGTGCCACAACCCCAGCACATAATGTAGAGGTAGGATACAGAATGTGTTACAAGCCCAGCACAGAACGTAGAGGTGGGATACAGAATGTGTCATAAGCCCAGCACAGAACGTCGAGGTGGGATACAGAATGTGCCATAACCCCAGCACAGAATGTAGAGGTGGGATACATAATGTGTCACAAGCCTAGCACAGAACGTAGATGTGGGATACAGAATGTGTCACAAGCCCAGCATAGAACGTAGAGGTAGGATACAGAGTGTGCCACAAGCCCAGCACAAAATTTAGAGGTGATAATATAGAATGTGCCACAATCCAGTACAGAACGTATAGGTAGTGATACAGAATCTGTCACAGCCTCAGCATAGGAAGTAGAGGCGATGACACAGAATGTTCCATAGCTCCAGCACAGAACGTAGAGGTGAGGGTATAATAGAATGTGCCACAAGCCCTGATTAGAATTCAGAGGTGGTAATAATGTGCCACCACCTGAGGTAGTAATACAGAATGTGCCATAATCTCAACTTCGGAAATGTCAGACAAAATCCAACCTTTATCGAATGTGCAAAAAAGGTATTCACTTAGATGGTAAGACCGTTCTTAAGTCATAAATGATCATTTTGCGGGAGGAAGATATTAATGTGCTAATAAAGATGGCACCACAGCACACACATAATAAATTTTAGGTAAAGCATATCTTAGTTTGAACAGGAAATTTACGGAAAGGAATCAAAAGTAGTAAAGAACAACTATATATATATATATGAAAAAACAATAGGAAAAATAAAAGATAAGTGGGTCAGGTGTTGATATTAAAAATAAAGAAGGCATCTCCTGACCACGAGCACATGTGCTTTTTAGATGGCAAAGCGCCATCTAGTGGAGAAAAATACACTAAATGTTTATTTAGCTTGCTCCGTGATATTTGGCCAACCCAATTCCTTGATAAATCAAGAAAAGCCATCCACGAACGCTTTTCACACTGTTGGCGCTCGACAGCGTGGAGTAGGCTCTAACCACTGCGACCAAAAATATTTTTTGGTCCCAATGGCTTCCCGAGAAATCAAGAAATGGGTATTTAAGGCCAAATTTGCACATGTGCTCGTGGTCAGGAGATGCCTTCTTTATTTTTAATATATATATATATACCTAATAAATAATTAATAAACTAAAATCACATCCTGACACTTCATTTTTAATAGTATATTGATATTCAAACTATTTCACTTTACTTAATATAAAGAAATGTTTGTTTTTTTTTACTTTGAATATGAAATATATATTTTATAACCTTCTAATATAAGGATTACACTATAAAAAAACATGATTGATATAAAATAAATTGAATATAACAAGATTAATATATTTAGTGTAGTATTATGTATATGGGAGTTTATGGGGAATGCGTTCAATTCCCTGATAATAATTCGAATATAATATCAAAATAGAGCGAAGCTCTCAGTTAGAATAAATGATTGATTTTAAATATCCAAACCGAAGATTGTTAAAAAAATGTTTTTTATTATTATTATACCTTGTAGACACATGGTAGAGGCCATGATTAATCATGGTGGGTAGTATTTGGCGACTGATTTCACTGTAGGTTCACCACATGTCTACACACTTGACAAATAATCGATTTTGAACTTTAAAATATGCAAAAAAAGAGCTCTGTTTTGTAACTAGCAATCATTGGTGGGGTTGGACCTTGCAATAATCGGGAGGCAATGGAGAAATTATTATTCAGAAAAAGGTTCCAAATACAGTATTCGGAACCGGGTTGTGACTGTCAATAATCGAAAGTTTATTATACAAGTATATAAAGACCCAGACCTCCTAGAAGCATTTAATAACATTTTTCACCCTCAGGGTTGTTAGTTTTACATAGAATGTTATCAACAACAAACATTTATTTTCACAAAGAAATTATTTTTAACCTACTTGTGAGATCTTTAAACAGAGAGAGTGAAAAATAAACTAAATATTTACAACAAAAGCGCTAACATAGCGTCATGTGACATGATTTACCAAGTAGGGGCTACTCTATATTATTTTGTGATAGTATCATCAATGATAAAACTTCAGAAATTTCCTCATTAAATAATTTGATATTGTTTTTATGTTCGCTAAAACACATATTTTAACGATTGATGCAGGTCACGCTAAAATTGTCATGTGAGATATGCTTGGGTTTAATTTTATTCCCTTTGGTTCCCCTTCTATGGCCTCACTCATAGATAATAGTATCTTAACGTATATATAGGAGAACAAGTCAGTATGAGTTAACACACTCAATATTTAAGAATAGTTTAATAATTTTGTGTGTGGTGAGAAAAGTTATCAATTTATAATAGAATAATTTATATAAAACTCCCTACAATAAAACCTCGCTAAAATTACCTAGAAATATACGGAATATTTTCCTATGATGAACTTTAAATAATTCCCCTATTCCATCTATTATATAAGTCCCATTGGGGTTCACTATAGCCATATATTACTGTATTTGAATCAAATATTAAACTTCTGAATATGATATAGCATTATTAAATAATTTATGAAAATGATAGACACCTATAAAAATAGTGAAAAAAATAATTAAACATAATATATTAAACATGTAAAAAAAAATGAATATGATATATTAAAATAAAATTGAATGAATTAACCTAACTAAAAGTCAGGTTAAAAGGGAGATCAAGAGGAAAGTGGTGAGTTTCTTTATTGAGCTGTACACAAGCTTTCGGACGTCACCCGTCCTTCATCAGGTGTTGACATGAATAAGAAGGAGATGCTATATTTATAAGCGACAGTTTAAAAGTATTAAAAATATTAAAAACAATCTGATGCACGCCCGCGAGAGCACATGCTAATAACAAAATATTTTCAATTTTACTCTGTATAAATATTATTTTGAGTTTGTATAAAGAATATCAGCCCGTTGAAAATCTGTATACCTAAGACGAAGTGAGAAAGGCGGACAACGAGAGGCGAAGACAAAAGCAAGAAAAAACAACATTAAAAATAAAAAATAAAAATTAAAAAAAATCAGCGGAATAAAGATAAAGTTAAAAGTTACGAAGAAGGTGTATCTGAGGTAGAATAAAAAACAGAATATTGGGGCGGGAGGTCAATCTTTCTGTTGAGGCTGGGGGTAGTATTAGAAACAAGGGCCTCAAGAACTAAGCGTTGGTATTTGTTTGCTATATCGCTATAAATGGGGGTTGTGTTGTCGAGATTGAAGGAATGTCCGGACTCGGCGATATGTTGGTATATGAGCGATTTTTTGTCTTTCGAGCGGATGTTACGGGCGTGTTCACTGGCTCTGATGGCGATTGTTCGGCCTGTTTCTCCAATGTAGTGTAAATCGCAATCGTTACAGGGAATTTTGTAAACGGCGTTGGAAAGGGATTGGGGGTTACGTTTGGCGGAGCTTTTTGTGATAGGATGTCTTAAGAAGGTGTGAAGGGAAGGTGTGCACTTGTAAAAAGTGCGAATGCCGTATTTACGTACAAAGGAACCAATACCGGAATTCGTGGTGGAGTATGGGAGGACGCAGGTGCTTTTAAATACAGGAGGTGTGGTTCTTTTTTGGTTGGGTGTGAAAAAATGCCGGTCGATAAAACTGCGTGGATAGCCCGCGGACAGGAGATGCGAGTAGACCGTACGCCTCTCGATATTGTTAAAGAAAGGGAGGGAACAGTGGGTGTAGATACGTTTGGAAAGAGTTCGGACGGTGGTGATCTTGTGGGAGACGGGGGCGTGGGATGAAAAATGTAGGTACGAGGGGGTAAAGCCAGGTTTGCGAAAGACCGTTGTGTGGAATTTAACGCCGGTGTTAATAATTAAAATGTCTAAAAATGGAATACAGTTAGAGCGGGACGGGTTGTGTGTAAAAAGTAGATCCGGATGGTAAGAGTTTAGAGCGGAGAGAATGGGCGAATGATCGGTATCTCAATGCAGGCAGAAAATGTCGTCTACGTAACGTAACCAAGTAACAACCCCCAAATGATCCTTGGACATCAGCCATTGGTCCAGCCCTAGCATGACAATCTCCGCTGCGATTGTGGAGAGAGGACTTAAGTCAGGTTAATATAGAACTTAAACTAGTGTGATCTGCAGGCATTAGTTGCGTGATAGATAGCTGCCCTTCTACTTGTTCGATAAATTTTAATATTTCGAGATATTTTTGAAATCTGTCCATATTTTTAAAATTCCAATTTAGAAGGCACGTTTCTGAGGTGAGATATACTGTTTAAAAATAGAGAGGTTATATACAATGTACCAGGTTCCTTCAATGACAAAGAGTTCTCCTCCAAACTATCAATGGGTCTTCCTCAACCTCCCTCATCTCATCCTAGTTGTTGGAGATAACGTTGTTATCCTTATAGACGGTATAACAAGGGAATCTGAGGAATGGGGCATATGGGGCATAAGCCGATATGATAAAACTACTGGCTTAAGTTTTTGGACACAAATCTTCTCGTTTTGAACTCAAAATAAACATGCCAGCTAAACAATTTTTTAAAGATCTATTATATCCTCAATGGCGGGTACAGACCAGACGCCGTGGAACATCGTGCTGGGCAGCGGAGGCGCAGAGCTGAGGTTCAGCCCATTGACGGACTCCGACATGGACTACAACAGCTTCCGCGTGGAGGTGTTCGATCCGCACCACAAGCCGAGCAAGTGTAAGACCCACAACAAGGAGAAGCGCGAGTCCGACACCTGCCTGGCTGAGATCACCTTCCGCATCAACATCATCCCCATAGGTGAGACACCTCAGATAGCATTCAGCGTGCTCTCTACCCCCCTAAAGCAAATTATACAGTTTGGAAACAAACTCAACTCTTATCAAATTTTAAGTTAGATATTTACTAACGATAATTGTTTGTTATTTTACAATTTATTTATAATACAAAGAACTAAAAGAGAATTTGATAACGGCATTTTATATCAATTTTAAATTTGATATTAATGGCATGATGTCGTACTGGCTTCTGAAGAAAACTCTATAGGTTGGTCAAAACATAAGTAAATTATCAAATCCAATGGCGAATATTTTTCTTAATTTTGAAGAAAATGTGTTTTTATTTCTACCAACTTACGATTAAGAGTATTTCATATATCAGCCATAAACTGTCTTAGGTGGACATTCATAGGGCCGAGGCAAAATAGCAGCTCCGCAGGTTCCTCTTAAAACAAATTTCACAGTGATTATAAAATGTGCAGCAAAATATTTGACTTTTATTTTATTTGTGGAGGGTTCGATATTTTGGTAAATTAATTTTAACCATTTACCAGTGAAAATAGACGGTACCTGACAGTCAGGTAGTTTGAGGAGACGGTCAATAGATGGCGGTTAGTTTTAGGGTCTATTTTGACTGGAAAGGGGCGCGACCTTTATCTTTTTAGATCAATTTACTTCCGGAAATTCTCAAATTTATATTTTTCAAATCTGACAATTAAAGAGAGGCCGTTTGTGAAGTTAAATTTCATCGTTAAAAAGTTAAATAATTGATCCATGGGCTCCCTGGAGTTGTGACATGCTGCGATATGAAAATCATGGGCAATTTGCATACGGCAAGTTAATCTCTTTCACGGTATATTCCGACCACAAAATTCGGGGCTTATCATAAATTATTTGAAACTGTTTTATAACACATAAATATACAAATTTGTGATTCAAAATTTTGACCGCAAACAAAATATGCCGTTTATGCTGTTATTTAAATAATTTTCATATTCTGGAGACGAAGCTCTAAAAGTGATTAACTCTGTCTATATTCTGGTAAAACATTTTATCCAGTAGATCGAATATCATAAATTTATATGCAGTGCCATAGCGAGTGAGCAGGTGAAAATGAAAGCTAAAATGATCAAAATTATATTTAAAAAAACTTTTATTTTTAACTTAAGACGGATTGATTCACCTGAACTGAGAAGACGAATTCTATTTTGAAAAATCTGCCTCTCGGTGGTTTATTAAGTCAAGAAATATAATTCCGGGTTTTAGTTTTTCGTCGATAAAAATATTCGTTCTCCGTAAACATGGGATGTACGTTAGTGATACAGAATTTGCGACCGTATCCTTATGAACATAGTCTGTTCCTTGCGGAAAATTAAAATATAACAAAATATTATTATAAACCATATTTTGAAATGTTTTAAAATAGGTTGGTGGTTTATTTTCATTTAGATATTTTTCCTTGTGAATTTCACCCCCTGCTCGAAATATTCTATTTTTTTCTTATTTATAGAGAACACTAATATTTAGAGTAGTGGAGAAAAAACTTCGGATAAATTATTCACAATAAGGTCAACGATAACTTTATAAAATTATTATTATTTTTTTAATTTATTTAGTGATAATTATTTTTTGCATTTTCCTTCAGAATATAATCATCCTTATGTATAAATTATATATATATATATACTAGCCGAGTGACCCGGGTGGTAAAAATACTTTCTAAGTGAAGCATATACATTCGGTTTGATCTTATATATTTACTAGCGGACGTACCCGGCTTCGCCCGAGGTTTTACCCGAGTAAAGGTTTGTCTAACGAACATTTGTTAAAACAATTCTCTATAAACTTATAAAAAAATATATATATTTTGATAATTTGAAACTCGTATATTTGAATCTCTCGATAAAGTGATCATTTTTTCCCGGTCCCTGTGTGCCGTGTCATTCTGAATTTTGTCTTTCATAATTTTCTACATTACAAAATCATCGTTTTATCTAGTGAACATATTTTCCCGGTCCCTTGAAAAATACTCGATAAGTTGAATAAAATCATGGTCGTGAATCTCTCGATAAAGTGATTATTTTTTCCCGGTCCCTGTGTGCCGTGTCATCCTGAATTTTGTCTTTCCTAATTTTCTACATTACAAAATCATCGTTTTAGCTAAGTGAACATTTCTTCCCGGTCCCTTGAAAAATACTCAAATTATGTTAAACGATTATCGCATTTATATTTATGCGAATTTTATATTTAAACGATACTCATTATTTCTTTTGATTTTTATATATCATATATATCGTTTTGCACAATTATTTAATCTTTTTAAATTTAATTCATTGAATAGAAATTTAATTTTTAGTATCGCATTTATTTTTATTCGAATTTTGTATTTAAACGATACTCATTATTTATTTTGATTTTTATATATCATATATATCGTCTTGCACAATTATTTAAACTTTTTAAAATAAAGTACAATACTTAAAATAAAATATGTTTCTTATACAATCTAAAATTAGAAAATAAACTTTTAAATCGGTACATATATATACCGTATATATATATATATATATATATATACGGTATATAATATAATATTTAAATATATATAATTAAATATATATATATAATTATTTAAACTTTTAAATCGGTAACCTCAAGGAGATAGCACTAAAGCACTAATATTTGAATTAGTTTTACTTAATATATTAGCCCTGAAAGACCCAAGGTCATCAGGTGTGGACCAAAACTTAAGCCTATCTCGGTCTCAATGGTGGCGCTGCTTGCGAGTTAAAGCTACAAATCTGTAAATAACTCTAAGGATATTAAAGATATTCAAGAAATTATTTTTCGTAAACCTTTCCGGGGATATACCTAATAATATCCCAAAATTTCACGGCGATTGGATGTATGGTTTTTGATTCCATAGAGGATACACACACAGACACACAGACATTCATTTATATATATATATATATAGACTAGACAGGTGACCCGGGCTTCGCCCCGGAATTGACCCGTGTGCATATCTACCCGAGTGATATATATTTAGATAAGATTTTTTTAATAATTGTTTGTTATTAGCATTTTCTATTTGTTTGCATCAGCGTAACTTAATCTAATCTTTGATAGAGGGCGCTGTTCGTGAGCTAAGTAGAATAATTTGAATATATAGTTTTAATAATTGATTTATATATTTTTTAAAATAGCCTATCGTCTTCCCCGTATTTTTTTACCTATGTATGCAAATTTTGGTTTGAATTAGTGAACTACTACGAATTTGTATACCGGACATACAAACATTGATTTATATATATATAGATATATCAAAATGAGAATGGAATCATATCCTTATAATCAAACCAAACAAAAATCATTCAAACCTTATAATTAACAACATATTAGACAGCACAGTGCAAAAATGTAGAAAATTAATGTATAGAGCAGTGGGGGAAATAGGTAAATAAAAATTAGACGGATAATCAAAATAATACAAAAATTTCTTTCAGGTGAGAACCTATAGGCATTGGGGCCAATGCCAAAAAAATATATTTAAAATTAAAAAAAAAAATTAACAAATCAGAAAATAAAGTTGCAAACAACACAACTTTATTGAAGATAGGAGAACATATAAAAGGAATGAATTAATTTAAAGGACCTTATTAAAAACTACATTTATAGTTCATATATATATATTATCGGTATGAGAATTTCAAGATATATAAAAATTGTTATTTAGAGTTCAAACATGTGAGGTTTGTTTTTTAATTTTTGGTAATAAATAATTAGTTAAAATATAGTCTTATAAAAAAAAAGTAACTCCAGCAAAGCTTTGGTGGTTAAACGTCGTGGGCTGGGTAAAAAAAAAAGGAATAAGCGAAGAAAAAGTTTTATAGAAAAGCGCAAAGACAGAACCATGATAATAATTTTCCAAATATAAAATTAAGCCAATTAGAGAAAGATAAGTATTTTTTTGCCCTATTTTCTCTCTTGATGAAAGAAGATTGATTTTTTTTTTTTGTGAATTTTTTTTTTATTAGCTTATTTTAAAGACAATCTAGTGTAAAACTGGAGGACACGATATAAGATAGTATATTAATTTAATGAAACAATTAGGAAGAATGAAAACCTTAAAGGTTAGACCAAATAAAAACCATAAAGGTTATACCAGATGGAAAGAGGATGGTACTCAGGCAGGCATCTTCAGATGAAGACCTGAGCAGCAGTTTCTGCCCTACCTACATTACTGCTAAACCATACCTCTTCGACCAACTAGAAAGTAAATTTAGGTTGGAATGGAAATGGGGTAATAGCTAAGATGAAGATACAACACAAATCAACAAATAAAACTGAGCAAGTACCATTTTCTGTTTTTTCAAACCTAATATAAAAAAGTGTTGTTTTTTTTTCATTTAAGAAGTTAAAACTGGAAAAAATAAGATATTAGAACTATAAGTAAAGGATAATTTTTTTATAATACTATCAAAATAAAAATTGTGTGTGTCAATATGGGAGCGGGGAAGCTAAATTTATTAGATCAAAGGACTAAATGCTTTGTCTGATAATTTCAATTAACCTGTCTTTGAAAGGACAGATACTATCAACTTAATCGTATCCAAACTTACATTTACGTAGTTCAAAACTATAATCCAAGATGTACTTTTTCTCTACAATATTTTTTAAACTATGAAAAATAATAAATTCTTAGAACTATAAGTTAATACGTCTTGATCCCCTCAAATCAGATGTATGTGTCAATAATGAATCAAAGAAGTTAGTCTCGACAGACCAGGGATTGAATCGTTTGTCTAATTGAGGTAACTTCAGTAGATTCAAAACAAAAAGAACCAAAAGATTTTTTTTTATAGGATCGAGTCTACTTATACTGTAATTACTATTTATAATCTAGCATGTTCTTATTCACTCTATGTATTAGAAAAGGAGTGAGGAATGAAGATAATTTTTTTTTAAATTGGAAATACAGGAGGGTGATTATAATTTTCTAGAAATATTAGATAATATGAGTCATTTGAAATAGATCAGCATATATATATGCTGAATGAACAGAATATATGAACAGAAATCAACTAAACATTGATTTAGCCTGTTCCCTGATATTTGGCCAACCCAATTTCTTGATAAATCAAGAAAAGCCATCCACGAACGCGTTTCGCGCTTTTGGCGCTCGTCAGCGTGGAGTAGGCTGAACCACTGCGACCAAAATAGTTCCACCAGATGGCGCTCTGCCTTCTGTAAAGCACATGTACTCCTGGTCAGGATATGCCATTTTTAATATTGATTTCAACACCTGATCTTTTTCTTTTAATTTTTCTTTCGTTTTTTAATGTGCTAAGCGTATTTACGCAAGTTTGGCCTTAAATACCCATTTCTTGGTTTTTCGGGAAGCCATTGGGACCAAAAAATATTTTTTGGTCGAAGTGGTTCAGCCTACTCCACGCTGACGAGAGCCAAAAGCGCGAAACGCGTTCGTGGATGGCTTTTCTTGATTTATCAAGAAATTGGGTTGGCCAAATATCAGGGAACAGGCTAAATCAATGTTTAGTTGATTTCTGTTCTACCAGATGGCGCTCTGCCTTCTGTAAAGCACATGTGCTCCTGGTCAGGATATGCCATTTTTAATATTGATTCCAACACCTGATCTTTTTCTTTTATTTTTTCTTTCGTTTTTTAATATATATAAATATACGAGGGCCATCCAATAAATAAGTTTCCCTATTTTTTTTTCTGCGAACGAAACGTTGTAAAAATTAGTTAGTATAGAAGAAATGGTCACTAGGATGCGTTGGAAGCTGGTGACCTTCAAAATCACGCTACTCGTACGCGCAAGTCCGTAGCGCTTCAGTTTCCATGGAGCTACCACTGGTGAACGTGTCCACTTGCGAACTCCGTTCTGTAATTCGTTTTTTCATGGCGAAAAGTGTATGGTGAAGGATGTATGAGCATCCAAATGGTTCGCCGATGGCGTTCATGGTTCTTAGAAGGACGGCAAAACGTGCATGATGACGAGCGAAGCTGCAGCCCCGTTACTGCTACGAATAATGCAGCCGTTGCTGCTGTTCGGAATGTGGTGGAAGCAGATCGCCGCGTCACCATTGATGAAATAATGATTCGACTGCCTCCTGGAATCGAAATTGGACGCTCTTCGATTGGAACAATCATGTCAGATGTTTTGAATTTTCGCAAAGTCTGCGCAAGATGGGTCCCGCGTTTGCTCTTGGAAAATCACAAGCAACAACGGATGGAGGCAGCCCGAGCTTTCCTGGAAATGCATCAAAGAGATGGAGATCAACTGTTTTCCCGTATTGTCACTGGAGATGAAAGCTGGGTGCATCATTCAACTCCAGAAACAAAACGACAAAGCATGGTGTGGAAGAAGCCTGAGGAAAGTGCACCAAAAAAGGCGAAGGTCACAATCTCTGCAGGCAAAGTTATGGCTATGGAAAACTTCAAATGGGAAATTTTCACACATCCACCTTATTCTCCGGAACTTGCCCCAAGCGACTTCCATCTTTATCCAGCACTCAAGTGGCACCTTGGAGGCAAGCACTTTGCGAATGATGACGAAGTGCAGGCGGAGGCGAACCACTGGCTACGAAGAGAGGACACGGCTTGGTACAACAGTGGTATCAAAAAATTGCTACAACGGTACCAAAAATGTTTGGACAGAAATGGTGATTATTTAGAGAAGTATTCTATGAGTTGTATAATGAAAATAAAATAACTGCATAATTGTAGATAATGTGGTTTATTTGTTAAAAAATAGGGAAACCTATTTATTGGATGGCCCTCGTATATATATATATTTAAAATAAAAGCATATTTTGGATCAATAAATTTATTAAAATTCAATAATTCGACGAGGCTGTTCGCCTATCTTCTTCTCGGAAAATTTCAAAAACCTTCTAAGCTTGTTATCCGCGTGATGCGCGCACGAATATATATATGTTATAAATAATTTGTTTGTTGTTGTTAGATAAAGGGTTGAAGGTGCAGTCGTGATAAAAAAAATTATTTACCGTCAATTAGCTTTAATTTTCAATTACTTGAGGAAATATTACACATTAGTTATTTTCACATTATATAGAATTTAAAAAGTTAATCCTATATTAGTGATTTAAAAGGATAGATATGTTAACTACGCATATTTACAACAAAACTGAAAGTCATTCTAAAATTATTGATAACAAAAGTAAAATTATCAATGGATAAAAATAAAATATATATATTTTTAAAATATAGAAACATTTGAGTTTTTATATTATATAATATCTATATATATAAAAATGAATGTATGTGTGTCTGTTTGTCCTTTATGCCTGACCAAACCACTCATTGGAACGCCATGAAACTTCGGGAAGTTATTTAGTATAGTACTGGGAAGGTTTCTAGCAAATGAAATTTTTGAAATAACTTTTCGCCTAAAAATAACCAAGATAAATATTCTAATTTATCTGTTATAATTCAACAATCTGCTCTAAATATTATCATGATGATACGATGATTTTGTAATGTAGAAAATTAGGAAAGACAAAATTCAGGATGACACGGAAATTTATTTGAGACAAGAATAATGATACAATTCATAGGCAAGATACTATTCCTTTAACTTCCAATTACCGAGGGAACCAATTAATATTGATTTGTATTCAACTTATCGAGTACTTTTAAAGGGACCGGGAAAAAAATGTTCACTTTATCGAGAGATTCGTTAGACAAACCTTTACTCGGGTAAAACCCGGGCGAAGCCGGGTACGTCCGCTAGTATATATATATATATATATATATACAGTATAACCTCGTTAATTCGACACATGATATATCGACCCTGTTTTGATGTCCTGACCTACGGCCTATCATATAATAAAACTGTAATTCGACACTATCGATTATCCGACTCTTCCGATAATTCGAACATTTTAAAATTCAAATTTCGACATTTGATTGTTGTTTAAATACAACCTAGCCCCTAAAAGGATATTACAGAGGCGGGCGGCGCCAGCTTAAATGTATCTATAGAGCAGTGGGAAAAATAAGTGAATAAAAATAATTAATAATGAATAGTTTATTAGAAAACAAATAAAACAAAAAAAAATCCTTTCAGGAGAGAAACTATAAGCATTGTTGAAAAGTTTAAATAAATATATTTAAAATAAAAAAGAGATAAAAAATAAATAAAAAATAAAGTTGCCAACTATATTGCAGAGGAGACTACTTATTAAAATAATCAATTTGAAGGACCTCATTGAAAACTAAATTTATAGTTTTATATATACATGAGTTCAACTTTACATGTATGCTATCCAAAGTTCGCACATGTGAAAAAGCCCCATAGAGCTGTCCATGCATAAACACAGGCTCTTGTAGCAAGAGACCCTTTCTAGCAACGGTTTGGCCTTGAGCCTTATTTATAGTCATAGCAAAAGCCAACCTTAGTGGAAACTCTTGCCTCTTCAGAATGAAGGGAAGGTTGTTATCTGAAGGAGCCAAAGATATTTTTGATATCAATACAGTGTGTCCAACATTGGTCCCTGTCAGTATTTGTGCTTCAAGGACATGAGAGCACATGCGCTGTATCACCATACGTGTCCCATTTGCAAAGACGCTGCTCAGGATTAAAATTTCATAGAGTTTAACTTGTGTGGAGGCATTCCTGTGTGAGTAAAGCTATTGAGAAATTCAGTAGGGAGTTATTTTGCTCCTCGCATTCTCACACTCCAACTGTTAACACTTGAGAAAACAATTGACTCATGTTTGGTAAGCAATTTCAGGAAGGAAACTATAGACATTGGTTGCAAAGTTTTGAAAATATATTTAGAGTGATAAAAAAAAAAAGAAAAATTAACAAATCAGAAAATAAATTTGAAAACAACGCTACTATATTGCAGATAAGATAACATATGAAAGGAATTAATTAATTTGAGGGACCTTATTACAAATATATTCCTAGTTTTATATCGAGGCACGATAATTTGACCCTTTTTTGAAGTCCTGAACTATATCCTATCATATAATAAACTGTAATTCGACACTTCAAATAATTGGACCTCATTAAAATACAAATTTAGACATTGATTGTTATTTAAATACAACTTTACCGCTGAAAAGGTATTACAGAGGCGACGGTGGCAACTGAAAATGTACCAAATTTATTAATAGAGCTGTGGGGAAAAATTAGTAAAAAAAAAGAGAAGCCCAAATTCGAAATAATTGAAAATAATTAGTTTATTGAAAAACAAATAGTACAAAAAAAATTCAGATGAGAAGCTATAGGCATTGGTTAAAAGTTTATATAAATATATTCAAAATGAAAAAAAAAAAGGAAGTAGTTATTTTGCTCCTCCACATTCTCATGTTTGGTAAGCAATTTCTGGTGAGGAACTATAGCCATTGGTGAAATGTTTAAATAAATACATTTAAAGTAGAAAAATAAAGAAAATATAACGATTCAGAGAATAAAATTGCAATTTTAGTTTTATATATATGTTTGTTCAACTTTACATGTATGCTATCCGATATTCGCACTTTGTAAAAAGTCACATAGAGCTGTCTATGTGTAAACACAGGCTCTTGTAACAAGAGACCCACTTCAGCAATGGTTTGGCCTTGAGCCTTTATTTATATTCATAGCAAAAGCCAACCTTAGTGGAAACTGATGCCTCTTCAGAATGATGGGAAAGTTGTTATCTGAAGGAGCCAAAGAAGTAATAATACAAAAAGAACGTGTTTTATATATATAAAAAAAAAACAATTCGATGATGAAAAATGACAAATGAGATAAATAACAAATAAGATAAAATAAGCAACATTTGAAGGCAAAAAATCTACGATTGAAAAATTGAATAAATTAAAAAAGAATAAATCTATTAATATTTGAAAAATAAAAATAAAACGATCATGTGAAGCAAAAAATAACGAAATTGTTGATATATAGATGGCTATGTATAGTTAAGTATCTTTGGAGGAGATAGCTTCAAACTTTAAAACTGTAAACTCTGTTAGCCTATAATCTATAAAGATGTGAAAAAATAATAATAAAAATAAAATTGAAAAGGTCAGGTGTTGATATTAATATATATGTTTAATTAAAAAGGCATATATTAAATCAAAAAATAATTTATTTTATCAATATTTTAGTTAAATTAACGCCAACTTATATATATATGATCGGCTTGTCCATAAACTGAAATAGAATTATTTGTTTTCTCTTCATTGCAACATTTAATAATTTTGCATTTAATAATATTAGCAGATAGTTTAATTTACATAGCAATAGTTATTACTTAATAATTTTTTTTATAAATAATCCTAGGTATGCAAAATATTTAACTTATATATGTATATATACATGTCTGATTCACTTGTTTCCTTTTATTCCTGTAGAAGGGCTGCTTGCGCCCGAAAGCTTGAACGATTTTTACCAATAAAGATACTCATCCTTTATGATTTTATTCGTATTTTAATTTTCTTTATATATATATGTATATATTAAAACCAAAAGAAGCATATCCTGACCAGGCTCACTTGAGCATTTCTAGATGTCAGAGCGTCATCTAGTGGAACAAAAATGAAATAAAAGTTTATTTAGCTAGTAGAATTTGGGTTGGCCAAATATCACGGAACAAGTTAAATAAACGTTTAGTTTATTTTTGTTACACTAGATACTCTGCCTTCTAGAAATGCTTATGTGAACCTGGTCAGGATATGCCTTTTTTGTTTTAATATCAACACCTGACCTTTTTTATAATTTTTATTTTTAATTGTTTTTTTTCATATATATTTCTACTTCTACTATAATTTAACAATCGAATATAAAACTGATTTTTCAATATTTGACTTAAAAAAATAATAAGTTTGAATTCCGTTGAAAAAGTTCATATATAATTTTATAAACTAGTCTAAAATACTGAGCAGTGACAGTGTTAATAACTTAGTAAACTACATTTCCAAGTCAATTTTTAAAATAAAAATATTCATTAATTTGTAGTAAAAATTAAAATCATATAAACTATATATATGAGAAAATATGAAATATCTATAGTCCTATATATAAAGGTATAATATAAATGTAGAACGGGGAAAATCTTCCACCTATAAATCAATCGTCCAGGTTTTATAGAACGATAAAAATGTCATTCAGCCAATCAACATAAAAGGTTAACTTCTCCCCCTTAATAAGCTCACTATGATATAAATGAAGCTAAAGTAATTGGAATGTTGGAAAAAATCCATTTACCTTTTTTTTTTTATTTGAAAAATGAGGCAATAGGTTTCCTATTATACACTTTGTAAGACGTATAAAATCATTAAAGCTTTTTAAAGTAACAAATGAACCTAAAAATTACATTTTCTCGCTTAGAATTTCGATAATTAGTCCTTTTCTACATTGAGCTCAGGTTTTTAAACTCTCAGAAATTTGCAAAGGATTCGTCAATCGGGGTAACTACTTTTATAGTTTTTTGGAAGCTGTTTTGCTTGCTTGTTTGTTTCTTTTTTTTATATTTTTGGAGAGATTAAGACTATTTGGCTTCTATCTTCGACTCTGCCTGAACTTAAAATAACCTTTAATAAAAATTTGTTTAATTAGCTCTCTGCTAATTACCCTTTGAATTAATATTTAACAATTTTATAATTCACTTAATGAAGATTATGGTTTCATTTTGTCTCTTTATTGTTGCGTACTGAGGCTGTGGATTATGTATTTTGCCAAACAAAATATGGACAAAAATTTCGAATCTAATATTAGCCTCATTATTTACATTTTATGCATTTATTAATAAACTTTGAATTAAATTTAATATAAAATTCTCTCATATTTAAGATATCAATTCAATTCTGTTCATTTCTTTATATTCTTTCGTGATGAATCTTGGTACACAGGAATCCATAATTAGACAAACTTGAGAGTTTTTATAGATAACAAATTGTTGTTGTCATACTTGGGTGATATATAAGGTATTAAATTCATATATTTAAGTATTTTTAGTATTGGCTGGAACATTTGTTCTAACCCGAGTGTATTATTATTTATATTTTTGACCCGCCCCCCAACATACTTTGTTCTCTTTATCAGTTTGTTTATAAGATCTGTTAGAGTAGAACAATTTATGGGCTTGATTGAAACGGTCCTATAGTTACATGGACAAATTTCACATATAAAACTTGAAATATATTGGTATTTATATCTTCGAATTCGGAAAAGATGTCTATTTAGGTGAAAATAGAGTAAACCCCGTATTAATGAAGTATTAATGGCGCTAATGCCTTTTATTTATGGCTTTACAAGATTACGGGGATTCCTTTTATTGATCAAAACGATATTTACGATTATTATACGAACGTTCACTTAATAAGCATGTATTTTGTTTGGCATGATAGAGTCAGAAATCTTGTATAGTCAGAATTAAAATGTTTCAGCTTGATATATATTTAATTATAGTTGATTCCTCACTGTGGGGCCGCAGACATGGGTCCAATGTTCTCGGGAGAAGAGACGCTCATCAACATCGAGAACTACATCTCGTTGCCCTTCGACGCCATCGTGTTCGACTGGCAGTTCGAGCGAGTGGACTCCACTGCCCTGGCACTGCCCAGCAACATGAAGGTTAGCCCCTCGGGCCGCTCCCTGGCCATTAAGGAGCTCCGCGAGAGCCAGCACGGCATCCTGGAGTGTGCCATGTACTCTAGCAAGGGCATGTTCATCGCCAAGCGTCGCTTCGCTGTCCACCTGCCTAGTAATCCTCCTTTTTTCTTCTTTTCCCTCTTTGAAAACTTTATATTTTGATATTTTCACAGAACACTTTATTTTTGAAATCAATCACTAATGTAAAATTAATATATATATATATACTAGACGAATGGCCCGGGCTTCGCCCGGGATTGACCCGTGTGCATATCTACCCGAGTGATATATATTTAGATAAGATTTTTTTAAAATAATTGTTTGTTATTAGCATTATCTATTTGTTTGCATCAGCCTAATTTAATCTAATCTTTGATAGAGGGCGCTGTTCGTGAGCTAAGTAGAATAATTTGAATATATAGTTTTAAGTTTGGCATACCCGAGACATTTGGCCTATATTGGCAGATGAATCAGCTTTATAATCAATATGGGCATTATACTGCAAACCTGAAAAAGGCTTATGAGTCTAAAGCTGAATACGCTGAACAGGAACTTGCATAGTTTGTGTAGCTGCGACGCGGGCTTCAGAATACCTAAGACGGCGAAGCGCACGACGCGTCTCACTTTGAAGTGGTGTCTCAATAGCTCTAGCATTCCTATATCTCCTGGAAGCAGCCGTATTCCTACCAAGTAAACGTCGGCTGTGGCGAGGCATATTCTGAAAAAAAATTAGATTGAGATTAATAACAAAAGCTTCAAAACCAGCAATTTCTAAACAAAGCATAAAAATTTCCTGTCTTTTTGAGGTAAAAATCAAAATTTTTAAATTTTTTATTCAAAATAACCTTATGATATGTTAAAAAGATTTTAAAAAACTAAAATCATAATATTATATTACCAAAAAATTAATGTACAAAACCAGTTATCATAAAAAAGCTTCAAAAATAGACCAACCGCTGGATACGGCAATGAAAAAGCATGCTTTTTTGAGCTAAAAAATATAAATAATTTTCTAAAATACAAAATACAACCCCTATATGTTAAAAAAAACTATAAATAATCTACTTTTAAAATATCTAAGCAATTAATTAAAATTTTGTTAAGGTCCTCAAAAAAGACATAAAATTGAGCACATTAATGAAATTTCAAGCTTTTTAGTGGAAAAAAATAGAAATAACCCAAATTTTTTTTACAAAACAACCCATATAAGTGGAAAACACCATAAATAATCTGTTAATAAAATATCTAAACAATTAATTAAAATTTTTGTTAAGGTCCTCAAAAAAGACCTAAAATTGAGCACATTAATGAAATTTCAATCTTTTTTTGTAAAAAATAATATAAATAACCTTAGTCTTATAAAAATACTAACCACGTAAGTTAGAAATAGCATATATAATATGTATATAAAATAAAAAAGAAATAAATTAAAATTAGCCTAAAAATTTATCTAAAATATAAAATTGATCTCATCAAGTAAGGTTTCAACTTTTTTTGGTATAAAATATGAAAACTATAAAATAAAAGTATCTTACCATGTATAAAAGTTATTAAAATATATATAAAAAAGATTAAAACTAATTTTTCAAGAAGTTCAAAAGTGTAAACACTTTCGAAAAGCCTAAAAATTTATCTAAAAAATAAAATTGATCTCATCAAGTAAGGCTTCAACTTTTTTTGGTATAGAATATGAAAACTATAAAATAAAAGTATCTTACCATGTATAAAAGTTATTAAAATATATATAAAAAAGATTAAAACTAATTTTCAAAGAAGCGCTAAAGTGTAAACACTTTTGAAAGTGTAAACACTTTAACTCTGTTGAATTTTCTTTTGTATTTTATCGATAACAGCAAAGTTATGTATGTTAAAGTTAGGAAAAATATTTTGATGTTAAGCAAAACCTGCTCCATCTCGTTTTACATAAATGTTGAAAATTTGGTCGAAATTGATGCATTGTAACGAAAGTTTTTAGTGAACAACACTTATGAAATTTCCATTTTATTAATATAGATATATATATATATATAGAAGCAATGGGCGCTTCTCCCGTCAAAATAAACGTCAGAACCTGACGCCATCAATTGACCGTCGCCGCAGACTGACGAGGGCCATTAGCTCGAAACCATGGTCTCTAGGTGGATGCTTCTCAGTTGGCTAAAGCTGGTGTTGTAGCTTTGTCACCGACCCGAGGCCGCTAGTTGCTGCGACGGTCAGCCGTTGCTGTTTTCTTGCGCCATCTATCGGAATAAATATCAACTATTCTCGTTGTTTTTTAATTATTCCAGAATTGGCCAAATACCTATTCTTGATTAATAATTTATGCACCTTATCCCAGTACAATATCATATTTGTATTATTTTCTCACATATATATATATATATATATATATAATAAACGCCAAAAGTATGCGCGAGGGCGTTTAGAAAGGTATTTTGGGTTTGTCCAAGCTCTGGTTCTTGCTGGCTCAAGCCTGAAATATTGCTGGAAAGTCAATAAAAAGCACTTTTGAATACTGTTTTGAAGGAAATGTTGCCTTTTCAATGAGATATATCAAAGCTTTAAAATTTGAATATATGTAGTTAAATTGTTCCGAAATATAAACAAAATATTATTGCATTTCACTAGTTCAATATAACAATAGAACATGCCTTCGCAAAAAAAAAACTAAAATTGATTTCGTTTTAAGCGAGAACTCGTTAGGAGAGTAATGGTACACGCTGTCGATTTTGGAAAGCCACGACGACCCAGGTTCGAATCATGAATATTTACTTTATTCGGCTCCAATGCACCCATTCCTATCCTTTACTCCAAATTAATGCACAAGTCCCACTCCATCAGTGGTCAAGTAACCAAACGGAACTCTGGCACTTTATAAAAAAAGGAATTTGATCTGCTTTACACATATTTATTTTGCATTCTACGTGCTTATAGTGAGAGTCTGATTCTTACTCTAAATAGATAACATTTCAATATGTGTAGACATGTAGTGCACTTACAGTGAACAAAGGCTGTGTTTAGCTACCCACTATAATTACATTGGTCTGTATACGATATTCAGTTGCTTGAGATAAATCAAAAATACAAGTTCACTTTACTTATAATACTTTAAAAATTCGGAAGGTTGAAAATATCATATTCGTACACTCTCGTACTCGACTTTTGAACTTGCACTATATTCCATAATGTAATTAAAAGAAACAAGTGGATTACCTTGTTAAAATATCAGAATCAGTTCCTCAGACATATAACCTAATTCATAACAACAATGTATAAATTACAATCATCAAATCAGAATAGTCTGAATGGGAGTGAATTAATATGCCATTAATTGTTAAAGTTTACAAAGAGCTTAAAAGCATGCTAGAAGTAGAGACCAGGGTGATATAATAGACTGAACCTGATCGTGTAACTCTTTACAGATGATGGCCAACTCTAAAAACTGAAAATTTCAACGGATAGTTGATATATTTTTCATGAGATGGCAGAGAGCCATTTGTAACAATCAGTAGCGCGTTCTGGAGGCGTTCGTTTATTATACTCTATTAATTGCTTAATAACTAGCGCTTTGAATTTTCTTATATCCATTAAAACAAACCTATGCAGTATAGTTGCTAAACCTACGAATTATTATAAGGATGTAGATAGGTAAAAAAAGGTAATTGGCACACTGATAAATGAGAGCCACTGATCACGTGACAGGCTTTAAAAATATTTATTGATGGATCACCTCCTTAAATAAAAATGACGTCTCTTTATTTCTAGGATTCTCAAAGAAGTTATTGGCTCCGAAATTTATACCTGTGGAAACTTTTATCTTTTCTTCTTTATCCAATTCATCATAGTAGCCTTGAGTGCCTGCAGCTCTAAATTTCACCTCGTGAAGTTGTATATATATTTGGGGTTTAGATATAGCATTATATTCGAAGATATTTTATAAGTTTATATAATTGAATAATTATAAATAAGAACTTCAATGATGCTCGAATATTATTTTGCTAGAATAGCAATCTACTTAACGAACGGTCTATATGACAACAGCCAATCGTTATTCGGTAGTAAAGTTTCTTCAATAAAGATATATGGAAATATGTATGTGTAAATTATGTATTTCTCATTATATTGATATTATAACAGGTTATTCAATTAATGTATCTTTTTTGCTAGTTTTTGGATCAAACCTCTACGGCTATTTGAGAAATAAACCCTGAAAATTTGCCTAAAACACTCCAAATTTCCACAAATGTAGATCGATTATCGTCCCAATTGGAACCAAAGTACCCAAATATTTGATTGATTGAAAAATATTTAATTGAAAGTAGAGTTTACTGTAACTCTCTCTCTCTCTCTCAGCGTCTCAGCGCCGCGCTCTTCAGCATCGGAGTTGGACCTTTGCTACGCCGCCTCGAGAGGACCTTGGGCCGCGGCAACGTGGTCGCCTATGCGGACGACATCGTACTCTTCATCAGGGACGACGCTCAGTTTGAGCTCGTGCCCCTGATCTTTGAAGAGTTCCGCATGTCCTCCGGGGTGGCTGTCAACTTCAAGAAGAGATGCGGGCTCTGGTGCGGTTCCTGGAAGCACCGGACGGATTCTCCTCTGGGAATCTCCTGGACGTCCGAGTCGCTGACCGTCTTAGGCTGCACCATCACCACCAGGAACACCGTCGCCTCCCAGGCCTCACACCTGATGGGGCTGCTGGAGCGAGCCATCGCGAGGTGGTTGCCCTTCACCCGCGGACTGTCGCTGGTGGGTCGCGCTCGCGCGGCCAACAGCCTGGTCCTGGGTTCCATCCTGCACCACCTCCATGGCTACCTTCCACCTGAAACCACCATCGGCCGGCTGCAGGCGCGGTTGGCGCGCTTCGTGTGGGGTACGAGCCGAGTCTCGTGGCTCCCCGGACGCATTCTGGCTCGTCCAGTCTCCGATGGTGGCGTCGGCCTGCTTGACATCGCGGGCCAGCTTCGGCTCGCCTGCCTGAAGGGGGTCCAGGCTTCTCTTCGCGGCGCCGCCAACGGCTACTCTTGGCTGGTCCGCAGCCGGGCGTGGCTGACACCGCCGGCTCCTGACGTCTGGCACTCGCCTAGGAGGAGGAGACTACTGAGCCTGTGGGAGGCCGCGTCCAGCGTCCTCGAGCTTGACCACCGGGTTCTTCATCCCGCCTGCCTGAGGTCCCTGCGTCTTCGAGGTGACAGCAGGTTCCTGCGGCCGCCCGACTTGCTGGCTCCCGAGCGCTGGCTACAGGCGACTGTCGGGGACTTCTCCGATGGCGCCCCTGCACTTGCGCGCTCAACGCGGGCCGCGCTCCTAGATGCGCAGCACCTGGGGGCCTTCTGCCAACGTCTCCTGCGGGAAAACGCCAGCTCCAGCTATCATGCGGAGTACGAGGCGGAGACCATCGTCCTGCGGGGATCGGCGACCCCCATCACCCGCCTACCCAGCCAGAGGCCGCGCCGGGCATTGGACTCGGCACGGCTCCAGGCCCATCCTACTGCAGAGCTGGCTGCCCGGTGGACCCCCACCGTGGATGTGCCCCGCTCCATCCCCTGGGCCGACCTGCGTCGGAACTGCTTCTCGGGGCACGACGCAGATGTCGCCCTACGGCTGGCCCTCCATGCCCTACCACATCCTGACCATCCTGCCTCGAGGCGTGCCAACTGTGCCGCCTGTGGTTCCAGCGACGGGTCGCTGGCCCACAGATATTGGAGTTGCCGAGCCGTGCGAACCCTGCTCCGGGAAGTGTTCGCTTCCTGCGACTTTCCCCTGGATCTGCAGGCCTGGCTCTTCGGCGTCGGCCTCCATCCCGAGGCAGTGAAGCTAACAAGTGTGGCAAAGGCTACCATCTACAAGTACCATCTTGGTCTTGAGTTGGGTAATGCCAGCCAACACATCGACCTGCCCACCCTGTGGGAAAAAACTCTCGCAGTCCATCGGTGGCGGAGTCTTTCTCGCGGTGGGCGCCACCAATGAAGACCTTGTATATATTTTATATATATGTATATTTATCAATTGCTTTATATATTTATATCTATTTATTCTTGTATTTTTCATTATATAATCTTATTTATTCATATTTTTATTTAATCTGTATTTAATCTTATATAATCCTATATGAACATTATAATAAATCAGTTTCAATCAATCTCTCTCTCTCTCTATCTCTTTGTAAGGTAATTTTAAATATATTGTAAAAGGCCCGGGTGGTTGAAGCTCTGCACTCCAGTAGAGGGCCTAGGTTATAATTATCTCTCTCCATAATGTGTTAATCTCAAAAGTAAGCCTACAAATGTATCGATATATGTAATAAAATCGAACTACTCTCACACCGCTAAAATCTTTCAGAACAGAATAAGACATAAAAGCGCCATGTCCTTTTTTAATACAAAGAATAAATATAGATCTAAAATCAAAATAATAATTCTTAAAAAACCAAAACCTTTCGGTGCTGTGCAGAGTCTAACTCGGAGTACTACAGGGGAACTCACAAGAAACGAAGTAAGTCACTCAAGAATTTTCCAAACTTCCTGTGGACACCTTTTCGTGAATACAGTATATGTTTTAAAAATGGCCGAAATAGTATAGTACCTCTCAATATAAATGAAATGTATATCGATGTTTAGTGTCGTAGTAGCGGATTGTCTCGTGGGAAGTTATTCAAAGAGGTGCCTTGATGTAATATGGACCCTGCTTCTGTGGTAACGGTGTGCCAGTCACTTAATCGGGGTGTCGTTTTCAAAACCTTATTCAACTTGATTCCATGTCTGTCTGCCCATCTGTCTTTCCACAACAGTGGTAATCATTTTTTTTTATTTGCTTAAGAGCACCTAGAAGTCTGAAATTTGGTACACATCAAATCTGATGACATTGTGTATTGACAAATTTTGTGCTTCTGGGTTTTCGGCGCAATGGACTAATTTTAATTTCTATATTTACTTCCAAATTATATGATCAATTTAATTATACCTCCAGACCACACAGAAGTATGAAAATTTATCGATTACAATGCGAGTTGACAAAATTAAGACCTCTGGCTCTTCGATGAAGGACTACCTTTTTAAAATTACCTTTAATATTTTAGGATCAATTTAAAATATACTTCCTGACACGTATAATTCGATATTTTATAGACTAATTCATTCCTACTAACACATTACAGGTGTACAAAATATTAGACTTCTAGGGGCTGTGGTGGTCGGGAACTGACTAGAGAAGGGAATTTGTATAAAACCTTTATTTAAAAAAAAAAATGCTCGAGCTTCATTAAAAGAGGTCAGGGTGGCCGGGAGAAGACTAATATTTCAACATTTCAGTTTAATATATCATACATTTTTAATATACTTCTAGAATACATAGAAGTCTAAAATTTGTACACTCGCTGAATCTAGCTATTAATGAAAACTACAAATTTAAGGCATCTGGGTTGTCATAAATGAACTAATTTCAATATTTCTTTTCAAATTCTGTTATCAATTTCCAATATATTTACAGACCACTTACAAGTCTAAAATTTCTTATACTTTCTAAATCGAGCTAACAACGCAGGTGCGTACAAAATTTCAGACTTCTTGATAACCGTCATGATCTGTAGGGAAATAGACTATCTATATTTCTATATTTATAAATATATATATGTAAACATATTAAATTGAGAAAATAAGCGTAGCCGTGTTTGTGACTTAATTAACGACTGGAATTCCTAAATATAAATCGGTAGTATTAACTAGAGCTATAAATACATTAATTATGAGGAGGATAAAGGGCCAGAAATATATTATCATCAAAACAATCAGAATACATATTACCCAAATAAAAAACTGAAAATATAGCAGTATATTTATATGTATTTATATGAAAAATAATAACGAAATATAAACATAGAAAAAAGGGCATTACCTGACCGCTCCCGTGGGCATTTTAGATGGAAAAACAGAAGTGGAACAAAAATCAATTAAACATCGATTCAGCTTGTTCCAAAGTTGTTCCAAATTCTTAATATATCAAGAAGAATCTAACACGTACGCGTTTCGGGTTGTTGGCCCTCGTCAGCGTAGTGCAGACTGTACCTCTACGAACAAAAATTTGATTCAATGCTTTCTGAGAAATCAAGAAATGGGGGTGTTTAAGGCCAAGTTTGTGTAAAAATATTTTCATGTGAAAACATAATAAAATATATATAAATTTAAGAAACTGGGTTGGCAAATACTATCGGAATATGTAATTTTGTTCCACTAGATGGCGCTCTGACATCTAAAATGCTCATGTGATAGGTCAGGAATTGTCATTATTGGTTTAATTATCAACACCTGACCATTTATATATTTTATTATATATTTACTTATCATTATAAGTGCATTTTAATACAAATATTTTTAAAACTTAAAAAATATATATTAGGTGTATTACTTTTCGCGATATATGAAATAGCCTTGATTTTGGTGTTATTCTCGTCATCGATTTCGTCTTGTTGCCAAAGTTTTTTCGTCAAAAGAAAAGCTTTTTAACTGCGGTTCTCATCGTTGGAGATTATAGCTGGGGTTCTCGTGTTGAAAATATCGCATTTTTTGCTGGAATTCTTCTTGTATGCGGATATCATAGCTGCTAGAGTTCTTATAGTTGGTGATTGTCCTGTTGCTGAACTTCTTATTGCTGGGGATTGTATATTTGCTAAGTTGTTTTTGTCATTGAAGTTATTCTTTTTGCCCAAATTGTCTATTTCGGGATGGTGTTTTGCTAAGGTTGTTATCGCTTGCGGATCGACTTATTGCTGGTGTTCTTGTTGTCATAAAAGTTTGTTCTGTTTATGAAGTTCTTCTCTTTCATGGAAATTTCCTCATTGATAGATAGATATCTCAATTAACTTTTATGTCATTGAACAGGTTGAGAACATTGACATATTATCTTCATTCTGATTTAATGAATCAGGAATCAAGGTGTAGGTTCAGCCAGGTTTTGGCTCTACCAATCATATTCATGGCAGCATAACGGGATATAATGTAGTCTGCCCAATGGTACAGGAAGCTAATTTCTTCAAGAGATTCAATCCATAGGCGAGGGTCTTCCGTTCCATCATACTTGGGGATGTCGATGTTGGGATTCAGGACAACTGGGTCGGAACTTGCATCTCGACCAATTGTTGCACCAGGTTGCAGCTTGGCAGACTCTTCAACCTTGATCCTCTCCTGTGCTGGGTCTTGCATCTTACGAGAGCGTGTTTCAACCATCCTACAAATATATATAAGCGAATAATGAGATAACTCTACTTTGAGTAGCCTCCAGAATCCTTTCTTTATTTCTCACATCAAAGAGAGCAGTGAAGTCACACAGTGTACCTAAATACAAATGATGATTCTATAATACATATATTCTGTTTATAATACATATATTCTGTTTAATAAAATAAATAAATATAAAATATAAATTTGAATTTAATATATATGAGAAAAATAATATTACAAATTAAAATAAAATAGATACATTATCAATGATGCAACAATATATATATTGAGTATAGAGCAATCCATATGAAACTATTAATTAAATGGCATATTTTGGATCAAAAATAAAACAAAACATTTTATTAATTACAAATGCCAATATTTCAATAGGCTAAACGCAAAACTTCGTCAGGGTTTTTCTTGTTTTTGAACTGCTTTGGTTCATCACGCGATGCCTTCACGCGACGATATATAAATATTTACAACTCTGGGGCTAAAATTTAAAATATATACTAAACAAACAAATATAAATAAGAATAAACTATATATGTACACTAGCGGATGTGCCCGGCTTCGCCCGGGTTTTACCCGAGTGAATGTTTGTCTAACGAACATTTGTTAAAACAATTCTCTAAAAACTTATTAAAAAAAAAAGATATATTTTGATAATTTGAAACTCGTAAATTTGAATCTCTCGATAAAGTGAACATTTTTTCCCGGTCCCTGTGTGCCGTGTCATCCTGAATTTTGTCTTTCCTAATTTTCTACATTAGAAAATCATAGTTTTATCTAGTGAACATTTTTTCCCGTGTCACATTGCCGTGTCATCCTGAGATAATCTTACTTTTGATAAATAATATTTAAGATAACAAACTTAGTGATAAGAAAACTTGTTAACATCGTCACAATGGGGGCGCTGCTTGCGAGTTAAATCTACAAATCTGCAAATAACTCTAAGGATATTCAAGATATTCATGGAATTATTTTTCAAAAACCTTCCCGGTGATATACCTAATAATATCCTAAAATTTCACGGCGATTGGATGTATGGTTTTTGAATCTATAGAGTACAGACAAACAGACAGACATTCAATTTTATATATATAGATTCATAAAATTTTAAAAATAATATATGATTCCTAATAAGTATAATAAAAGAATTTTAAATCGATTTAAACTGAAAAAAATAACGGAGGGATGTCAATTTTTCTATTAATACTGTTGGTATCTTTCATTGAGGTCCAACTTTCTAAAAAGTCTTTAATGTTTATCTTGAATGTTGTTATATATAATTTCTATTTTTTCAAAATTTGGTATGTGGTCCTTTTTGAGTGCGTGATCTACTAAAAGTGATAATGGGCTATGGTTTTTAAAAGCTGTTTTGTGTTGATTTATTATTTCTTCAAGAGTTTTACCGGTTTCTCCTATGTAGGTTGCAGAGCATGATTTGCATGGAATGCGATATAATATGTTTGATTTAAATTCATTATTGCTATTATGTTTAGTGTTAGGATGGCGTAGAATTTCTTATAGATTTGCTGTGGTTTGGTATCGGGTTTTGATATTGCAATTTTTAAGTATTCTTGTTATTCTTTCAATGCCATAATTGTATGGCTGTGCACAGTATTTATTCGATACTTCACTATTGTTTGTGGGATTGTTGGTGGGTCTATATATATGTTTCTTGATGAAACCTGGAGGATATTCATTATTTTTCATCTCATTGTAAAATGTGTTTCGTTCAGCTTTAATATTTTTAATATTTGAGGAGCAGTGGGTGGAATTTCTTTTAGATAGTGTTTTTATAACGGATATTTTATGATTAATGGGGCCAAATGAATTAAAATTGAGATATTTGCCTGTATGTGTTGGTTTTCTATATATACTGGTTTCTATTTTGCTATTTATTCTGGTAAGCTTGATGTCTAAGAATGAAAAAGAGCTGTTATTTTCTATTTTGTATGTTGATCGTTGAGGAAGGTTAGAATATTGTCGAGGTTGCTATTTTCACTGATGCAAATGATATCATCAATATATCGTTTCCAGGCTATCATTTTGAAATGTTTTATTTGACAATATTATCATTGCAACCAAGCCTACAGTCAACCTAAAGGATCGATTACATCACAACATATATATGCTAGCAATTAATGAACAAATTGTTTTTTTTATCTCTCTTTTGAATAAATAAGTAAAACTTTTTAAATGCGTAATTTGATGATGCGCTTTTTTCAATAAGTCGGATGCTTCCTATTGCCTCACTCATCTAATATTTAAAAATACTATATCATTTGAATACTTTTGCAATGAGAGAGTTAAATATTTTTTTGAACATCAATAAATATAGAATTTATTTCAAAAAAGCGTCTGTTGACTTAATTTCGGATAACAGAATATGTCATTTAGGGCTTTATTTTAAGTGCATCACATATGTTCAAAAGAAACACATTTATAATGATGAAAACAATTAAATATTACATATTTTGATAATCTTTACCCATAACGCGTAGATTCTTATCGGAGCTAGGTGCATAAGGCTTTATAAGGATGAGACTGGATACAAATGTGTAATTTTGGTTTGAAGTTTCTTCAAGAATTTCTATTGTATGTGGTTGAGGTTGTTGTTCAAACCGTACCACCTTTCTCCTAATGGTCGTTCCTGAATTCACGTAACTAAAAATGCTTTCTAAGAAAAAATATAGTTTTCTAAAATTGTTCTAAGGATAATTATCTAAAGATATTATCTCAAGTTTTTTTCATTAGAACATTTGGGCTGATGATGAGTTAACTCTTCAAAACCTTTTTTTAGAATAATAGAATTACTTGCGGCTTAAAACGTTTTATTCACCTATTGAAAAATTATATTTGAGGTTTCACCTCTGATCTATCTAAATACTATCTTTAAACTATACTTATCGACGAATCTATCTGAATACTATCTTTAAAACCGCACTATACTTATCGACGAATCTATCTAACCGTCGGTTTAGTTGTTTCAGATAGCGATGTTTACAAGGGAGCATCCATCAAACTCAATATAGGTGAGTTGAAATGTCTCTATAATGTTGTATATATAACTTTATAAAAGGATCTTACCTAATATTACCTAACATTTTGAGAATCGTATTCAACGTGTAAGACGTGGTGTGCTCGCGCGCATTCGAACAAAATACTCCCTCCGCCTTATAGAATATTTCTTTGAGATTAGTACACAAGAGGCATTATTTAATTTGAATAAATATCTTTAAAAACAGAATAGATATTCAATTGAGAAATTTACATGAACTATCTTATAGGCCTAAATGGAGAGGAAATTATTGTTAAAATCATTGTTTGGGCACCTACACAAGGTAAAAGGTATTTATCAATTTTATCAGGAACTGCAGACATGTAATATGTAGTATACATGTTTTAAAGATCAGGAAAACAAAGTTTTCATAGAGAAAGTTTCAGGACAAATCCAAGAAGTTGAAACCAGCGTTCTTCCAAGTCACGTATTAATTTTCACGGCACTGTAAGTCGATCTGATGAAGAAATACATCCAATTAGCTCACAGACTTACCAAAACCATAAACATGAAGCCTTCCGTCTGGATATAGCAGAAATTTATTTTGAGAGTTTAGACTCAAAATGGGACTAAATTATGAACTTAACAGTCACGGCAGACAATGGTGTTTCCTATTCCAACTATAAACATATATAGATAAAATAAATAATGTGGCTCTGTAGAGGGGAGTGTCCTGTAAATTTCAATCAAAATACGAAAAAGGCTTGTTGAAACGAACCGGGGAAAAACAGCGAATATTCTATTAAACTGAACCTTAAAATAATTTGATTTTTTAATAATTTAGTGAATCACATATGAATTTTGAGAAACTATTGCTATAGTGAACCAACAGGTGAGTCACTTTGGGTTCGCTATGACGAAGTTTGACTGTAGATGACAAACAAACCAATGAAAAGCCTTAACTTTGATCGACATGGTATCGTTCAGAGCAGGTTCTTGCAGAATGTTGTAGAATAAACTAATTTAAAATGGACACTATTATTTCACGCAACAATATTGAACGATCATATGAGTTTTCCAAATTTACACTTCTATAGCCTCCCCACACGTTGCCAAGAAGAGGGATAAAATAAAAAAAGTTATTGTGAAGAACTACCACACACCTCATTTATCCTTTAAGTTTATCTGAGAGAATTTCGTTGAATTTTCTTATCAAATAAGTATCTGAAGGTATAATAATTTCTTCAGAACACACAGATATAAATTTAACGATAAAGAACACGTTTAGGCAACATTTACTCCATTAGATAGAGCTTACTTATTCCTCAATAAAATATAATGTATATGTTGAATTTAATAGTATAAATATTATATTTTAATGCTTTTTATTCTATTCAATTCTTCAATAGACATTATTTGATAAAGGTATGACAATACCCAGAGTTAAAGAATAGTCCTGATGATATCGAAGCGTTCACATAATCTATAAGCGTACATAAAGTTGCATCTTTTGGTACGTATATTCACATATAAAATAATAGAAGCTTCGGTTCTTGCTATTCATCGTGCAATTTCAGTATAGTCTGGTTTGGAAAAACAAAATTCGTTCTCCTTTCAACATTAGGAAGTCACACAGAGATACAGCACATGTTAATTTTGGAAAATTATTATCTCTTGGATAAAAATATGATCGTTTATTAAAAATCTAATATTTTGACTAATCGCGCGTTCTTTTTTTCAGGAGAACTTCGTCAGGGACAAAGAATAAGCCTCGCTATAGCAAACCTCAATAGAGATCATTTTTGATTCACTATATTCATAGTGTGGGTTATATGTTATAAAATATTGGGAGATAAATTTAGGCTCGTTATAAGGGAAGGTTCTGTATATCCCCAGATCGTTAAAACGAGGTTTTCCTGTAAGTAGGCAGACTGACTGAATTGCCTAATTTTTCAATCATTGTTATTTCTTAATGCAGTATTCTTCGTTGTGTAAACAGGTTTTACTGTATGCCAAACATAAAAAGACAGAAAACTATATTTTATGGAGCGGCAAAAATTTCTAAAATACCACCTCCTTGCCAACCATCTGAAATTTACTGAAGGCTTTTCGTTTCTATAGGTGCCGCAAGCTTAGCAACGTTCAGCTGCACGATCATGTGTATAATTCAGATGATTCCAACAGTTACCAGAGTCTTAGTTTTGCTATTGTCCATTTATGGTTTTCCCCAGAGATCCTTTTAGTTGACTCTATGCAGAACAGCAGGTGTTGTGGGAAGCTAGGTTATGAGGCACATTTTGAGAGTCTTAGTTTTCCTGAAAATTAAAGAGTCTTCAGGTGTCCTGTTCGTAATATAAAGATTTTAGTTTTTTGTTCTCTTATTGTGACTTTGAAAGAATACATTTGAAGGGAATAGGTGTATACCGGGGATGGCTGAGTAAAGATTTCCAGAGAGATTTTTTTGTACATAGAAGAAGCTTCGAAATGGGTTATTTGTGAATTTTCAGGTGGAAATTTGGTCAGCCACCTCGTTGGCTACAATAGTAACGTGGGAAGAGATCCTTTGGAATTTTAACTGATTTTCTTTTGGAAATCATTTTGAGGGTTTCTATAATATTGATATTATGTGTGTGGTTTTGGCCTTGGCAGAGGATATATCCTGTATGTGATATGTGGCACTGAGGCAGTCTGAGAGGATCCGAAAATTTTTGTTACTGTTTTTGAATTCTGTAAGACCTTTTTAATGGCTATGAACTCTGCTAGAAAATTGGAGCAGTTGTTTTGATTTCTGTATTTATTTTTTATTTATGTTTAATCGATAATAAGGATTGTACTTGCATATGATCCGTCCTCTCTCGATTGTGCTTCCATATATATGTATTTTAATGGTGTGATGGGAGATATTTCGTTGATAGTTTCGTTTTTTTTACCACAAGGAATGTCTGAAAATAGGAAGAGTTAGGAATGTTGTTGTTAATTATTTGAATTCATATCTCAGTCTCTGCTTATTTTTCTAATGTTTTTCAGAGTTACTAGTTCTGAGATGAGGTCCATAGCTACAGATTATTTTAGGTGTTTATTCATCAACATGTCTCTTCTAAGGTTCAGTGGGAGGAGGTCAGCCTCCTATTCTGATATGTCATTGTTACAGGGGTGTTTATTGCCTTTTTATATTTTTACTGCTGCTTGAACGTTGAATAGACATTGGAGGTTTGAGATAGATGCGTTGGGGGAGATTTGTAGGTCATATTCCAATTGGTCGAATAAGGGCTTGGTATGTGATTTTTAAGGTTTCAAGATTATTTCCCAAGTTTTTCTGCTGATATATTTTAATCGTATTTAATCTTGAACGGGCTTTTTATATTTTAAAATTTCTATATATTTATAACATATTATTTAAGGATATAGTATTATACACAAGTTATTAGGGTTTTCATTTATTATAAGACGAATGATTTGCTGAAGAATATTTTAAGTTTGTAGTTCTATAGTGTTCTGTTTCTGGTGAAGATCCGAGTTTCTGTTTCGAGTGTAGTTTTGGCTAAACTCTGTTTAATGTTACATTTTGAAGGTCTTCGGGGTTTTTTTTTATATTATGGTAACCATTTCATACAGTTATATCTGCCCGCAATAGTTCAATTATAAATTTTTCGCTTATGACTATGTTTATATCCCTTCTATATAAATTGTGAATAAGATAAGGGTTAGAACTGTGCCTTGAGAAACTCATTGTGGAAAATAGTATTTTTTAAAAATATTTTACGTTTGCGTTTTGATTAGGTCCCTGATATAACAGAGCCTAAATCCATCTATGTCGAATTTCTTGAAGAGTTTTACTCTCCGTGATATAAGATATATAAACTAGTTCGGAGGCGTATGATTTTTTAAAAATTAAAACAATTTTCTCTTGCCCTTACTGCGATGATACAATAAGAGATAAAACGATTTATAGTTGCAGTAAAAGCATTAGAAAAATACAGGGGCCACTCCAAAGATTTTTGCAATCAATTTCGAATAATTAAAATATGACAAAAATAAATTATACCTTTTAAAATCTACATGCATTTTCATCTAACATAAAATTTGCATAAAATACTAACAACAATGATCATAGAGGGCGCGACTTTGTGCGGTAATTTCTAAACATTGAATCAGACACAATGGAGTTGACTAGTGAGAGTTTACGCGCCATTATCTTTATGATTATAAAGTAATTTAACTTCTGAATAATTCCATGAAAGATTGATGAAAGCTTTAGGAGATAGAATTCCTTCTATTAGAACAGGTTTTAATTGGTTCAATGAATTTGAATCTGGAAAACTAACCTTGAAGATGAATCTCGTTCAGGTCGACCACCAACAGCAGTGACCCAAGAAAAAATAGAACTAGTAATATATTTACTCAGAGACGATCTGAAAATTACGTAACAGCAGTTTGAGAAAGGTGTGGGCATTGGATCGGCAGCAATCAACACCATCATTAATGAACATTTAAAATACAAAAACCTGTTAGTATATGGATACTTCACAGCTTGTCGGAAGACCAAAAACTTGGTCGCGTTAAATGTTGTAATTTCATGTTGAAAAAATTTGATGAAGGAAAATCAAAGGCTGTTTTTAATATTATTACAGGTGATGAAACTTGGATTTACAATTTTGATCCAGAAACAAAACGACATTTTACTCTTTGGTGCTCTTCAAAATCACCTCCTCCTAAGAAAGTTCGCAGAGCTCGAAGTGTTGGAAAACAAATGGTCGCTTGTTTATTTTTTTTTTTTTAGAGAAAGTGGTTTCATTGATATTGTGAAGTTAGAAGAACGAAAGACAGTTATTAGTGACAGGTATACAACAAAATGCCTTCCAGCAGTATTTGAAAAAATCATGCAAAGCAGAACAAGAGCTCAACTTAGAGGAGTCCACTTAGAGGAGTTCTTCACCATGACTCTGGTGTTCAATTAGGCATTCATCCACCATATTAACCAGAGCTAACATCTTGTGACTTTTATTTTATTTACAAAAGTTGTGTCATTGTTGAAAGGAATAAAATTTGACACTGATGATGAAGCACTGCAAGCCTTTATCAATGCCGTAAATTCCATCCTCGAATATGACTGGTGTAAGTGCCTTGATAATTGGTTCACGGATGAAATCTTGCACAGGTTCTAAGAGTGAAAACTTTGAGACATTCTGAAATTTGAGAGTTTCAGCTTTAATAAAAATAAGTAATTGCAAAAACTTTTAGAGTGACCCTTGTATTTTTAATTCAAAAATGATCTTACGCGTAGAAAATAGTTAGTATTCCAATAACAGATTTGGTGCGCTAAGGCATTAAATTAATAATTTACTATCAGTTTGCTGTTCCATACAAGATCAAATGCTTGGAAAAGGCCAACGAAAGCAGAAATGGTGCTGTTGGTTGGAGATTTATTCCGACTGCAAATTGAGTGAAGTAGAGAATTTGATCAATCCTTGAGTGACTCGGGTGAAGCCACTGTTCGGAGTGAAGCCTCCTTGTGTAGAACGTCTCGTTTTTATAAGTGAAACATGAATTTTCTATGTAATATATTTTCAAAGATTTAGTGAGGAAGATTGACATATAACTTAAAGCAGATTGTCTGTTTTTTATTTATTATTTTAAATGTGGAATTACTGTAGTTCAACTTCTATTTATCTGGAGGTTTACCTCTTTTTCAGAATATTTTGAATATTCCGAAAAACCTTTTTTCAGCTTTAGAGCTGATGTTTGTCAGAAGGTGATCATAAATTAGGTCAGAGCTTCGAAACCCGTTAGGATTTTTTTTTATTTTAATGCTTAAGGTATATTGATGTGATAGAGTCATGGAAAATAGTGTTTTCGCTAATTTTATTGCATCAAAGATCAGTTATTAATTTTTGGATTATCGTGCAACTTTTCGGTTTGTATGTGTGTGTGTGTGTGTATATAAGGCTATTTGAATTTTGTAAATGTGTATTTTTAAGTACTTCGATGATTTCGGTGTTGTTTCAGGTTTATGATCCATTTTGGTTTAGTTGGGTATTTGTTGGAAAAATGCGTTTTATTCTTGATCAATCTGCTTTGCGTGTTACTAGAGTTTTGTATATGGTGCCCGGGATTGAGATTTAAACAAAGTTTCTCTCAACCTTCTCTTTTGGAGTAGACATATGTGGCAAAAATCTTGGCTGTAACCTTATTGAGAGAAGGCCTTAGGGAGGGGGCAGAAGACGTCTTCATTTGGTTTGCAATTTTATTTTTTTCTTCAATGAGAGGGATAAAATCTGGTTAAGGTTTTTGGTGTAAGAAAGGATTCAAATTTTATAGTTCCACCAGGAATATAAGCTTTGCTTGCGCAATGGATGTTTTTGAATTTTCCTATATATTTTTCATGTCTGAATTTCGGAATGGTGAATCGATTAGCTTTTCAATTTGGTTTTGATTGAGTACCCAATTTTCCTTTTAGTTTGTTCTATAATTTTTCGATTGGCAGGTTTGGAGATGTAGACCAATTCTTATGTGAATCTGGTAATGATCTAATTTAATGCTATTTTTTAGAGTTTTAAAATGAGCTTAACAAAGAAGAGGTCTGGTAAAGCAAAATTGAGAAATATATACACATGTGTATATATTGATGGAAACTTTTCCGGTAAAATATTTATCCATTGAAAAATACACCTCCCTTGTCAAAATATACACAACACCTATTCGACATCTATCGACCCACCCTGCAAGCTAGAAGTCTTTATGATTTTCTATATGTATGGTTCCTCATCCAAATTTCAGTCATGTGCTGGAGTTGGAGCTACTAGCATGAAGACAAATAAAGACCACACTCATAAGATCATAATTACCTAGGTTAAGAGACGCAGCACCAGGGAAAGAGAGAGTGTAACATGGAGAGTCTAGGTAATTCTGATTAATTTGGCAGCATCTAGACTTAACTGCACCGGACGTTTGGCTGCTGTGCCTGCTCTACAGCCGCTACTGCACTGTGCTCTAGTGGGTTCAGAAACAATTCAGCTTATATGCTAATAGTGACGTCAGAGAAGGCGGACTTTGTTGTCTAAAAAAAAAGGACTGGCATGGCCGATATGTTTAGAACTCCCTCCCTCCCCCGAGTTTCTTGGAAAATATCAACAATCTGCTATATTAGACCTTTCTTTGTACCTTCCTTCATTTTCTGGTAGTATTTTCATGAACGCCATTTTTATTTACATAAGACCTGTTTTGAGTTACCATCAGGGTTATTGTTTCTATGTAAAACCTGTTGGAATATTACACAGAGTAACAATGGCTATAGATGAGCTCGTGTTTAAAAATAAACTTGTACATATATAATAATTATTGTTTTTGTTGTTTTCATGTAGACATATATACCAAGATTTGTTTGTATAATTGCTATTAATAATAAATTATATGCTAAGTTAAATTGGTTACGTCCTTCTTACTTACTTTAATTGTATAACAATGATTATGAGACTGAATGTTAAAAAAAAAAACAATATTTAACATCGTCAGGTAAGAATTTTGATTGTACCTTTTAAAATAAGTCATGGACAGAATAATGTTTTCAAAGTTAAACAACTCGAATTATGATATTTGGAAGTTTAGAATGAAAATGCTTTTAATTAAAGAAGGCGTTTGGGATATTATAAATACGCCTAAGCCTGAAAAAGATGATCCAACATTAAATGAGTGGAATGCTATGGCTGATATATGTCTTTTAGTTGAAGATACCCAACTGGTTTATATGATGAAATTGAAGACCGCTAGTGAAATTTGGAATGCTTTAAAGAGTTTATATGATCGATCAAATTTGTCGAATAAATTATTTCCATTGAGAAAATTATACAGAATGAAACTTGAATCAAACTCAACCATGCAAGACTTTATTAAAAATACAATGGAAATAGTTGAAAAACTCACAAATCTTGGTGAAGAAATTGAAGATAATCATATAGTTGCTATATTGCTGTGTGGATTACCAGAAGAATATGAATCGTTGATTACAGCTCTAGAAGCTAGGCCAGAAAGAGAAATAACTTTAAACTATATAAAAGGACCGCAGAAAAGAAAGAAGTACATTTAATCAAGGTTATTATGAGAAAGCAATGAAAAGTGTGAATAAGAAACGCCAAACTATACCATTATTGCCCAAAACCGGGTCATATCAAAAAGGAATGTTTTAAATTTAAAGCTGATCAACGTGAAAATCAAAATAAAAATAGAAGAAAAAATAATTATTCATATTTTTCCGCAAATAAACTGCCAAGTGCGAACAAGATCCTCATGATAAATCACCCTTTTGTTTTAATGCTTTAATAGATTATACAAGTAATGGTTGGTGTATTGATTCTGGTGCGTCAATGCACATGACTGGAGATAAGTAATTTTTAAATAAATAATACCAAAACAGAGAGGATAAAATATTTCTTCCAGATGGGAAATCTATGAATGCTCTGAATTAATTGGAGAAGGCTACATCACCTGTGTATTGCCTAATGAAAGTTTAAACAGAATTTGTAAAGAACGTCCTATATGTGCCAGGAATGGAGGAAAATCTACTCTCTGTTAATAGGTTAACTCAATTGGATTTTGAAGTTAATTTCAAAAGGAATGTCTGCGAAATCAAAAGAAATGGGGAATCAGGTAGTTTGGGAAATAACGTCTCAAATATATATTTATTGAACCCCGGAGAAAGATTAAATTTTGTGAGTGATGGTGAATGTAAAAATTGCATTCATATATGGCGCAAAAGATTGGGCCATCGAGGATCAGATGCAATTGAATTTCTAATGAAGAATAAAATGGCAAGAGGAATTTGCATAAAGCCATGCAAAAGTAATAGAAAAATGCATAAGTTCCAAATTAACTAGACAACCGTTTCAAAAAGAAACACAATTTGAATCTACAAAACCTTTAGATTTAGTGCATACAGATTTATGTGAACCTATGCAGGACTCCCGGGAAAAAAATATATATTTTAACCTTTATTGATGATTTTTCCAGATACACAACTATTTTTCTTTTGAAAAATAAGAACGAAGTTTTTAATAAATTAAAGGACTACTCGGCCTTTGTACAAAACAAGTTCAAAACAAAAATTGAAACACTTAGGTCAGATAATGGCGGTGAATATCAATCAACCGCTATGGAGGAATTTTTGAAACATGAAGGTATTTGCCTCATATTTTCGCTCCATATTGCCCACAACAGAATGGAGAGCTGAAAGAAAAAATAGATCTTTAGTTGAAATAGCAAAGACAATGCTAAATGAATCTGGTTTAGATTTTAAATATTGGGATGAGGCAATTTTAACTGCTAATTATTTGTAAAATAGACTTCCTACCAGAAAGCTCACAAAACTCCATATGAATTGTGGAATGGTATAACTCCAAATTTAAATCATCTGATAATTTTTGGATCGAAAGCTTATGTCTATAATACAAGAAGAATTAATAAGTTTGAACAAAATGCTTTGGAAGGCATCTTTGTTGGATACTCCCAAAGATCTAAAGCCTACAGAATCCTCCTTCCTGAAACCAACAAAATAACAATTAGCAGAAATTCAGCATTTATTGCATATATAAACTTTGATAGAAATTCTGTGAAAGATATAAATGGAGACTTCAATATTATGGACCTGAACCTTTTCAAAAAGCCACAAATAGAGGAAACTAATGTTCATCATGTAAATGAAGATGTACATGAAGATGACATACAACCTTCAGTGTCAGCTTCAACATTGAGAAGATCTCAGAGATCAACCAAAGGAATACCTTCACAGAGATACAGCCTTCACGCAAATTATGCATCTATTAGAGAACCTCTCAATTGGAATGAATTAGGGAATCTTCCCTTAGACGAGAAAAAAAGAATGGCTGAAGGCTTCAGAAGAGATGAAATCCCTTATAAAAAATGATACGTGCACTTTGACTGATTTCCCGCCTGGACAGAAAGCAATAGGATGTAAATGGAATTTTAAAGCTAAACACAATCAAGATGGAAATGTTGAAAGGTTTAAGGCAAGATTGGTCGCTAAAGTTTTGATCAAAAATATGGTGAAGATTAAAACGAAACCTTTGCCCCTGTGACAAAATTGACTACATTAAGAACTATGTTTTCTATCACTGTATCTAAAAAATAAACCATTAGATATTATGACAATAAAACGGCCTTCCTATATGGGGAGTTGATGGAAGAGATATATATGGATCAACCAGAGGTATATATATATTCATATTAGGAAAGGAAAATCTAGTTTGTAAACTTGACAAATAATTTATGGCTTAAACAATCAGCAAGATCCTGGTATCATAAAATTAATGAAATTTTAAAGACTTTAGGATTTTCTCAAGCAAAGTCGGATCCCTGTCTTTATACTAATAGACAATTTGGAGAAATGATATATTTGCTCATATTTTTAGATTGGTTTTTGATTTGTTCAACCTCAAATGATTATATTAACGAGGTCAAGTCAAAGTTTCTGAACATATTCAATTGAAGGATCTGGGTGATGCCCCCCTACTCATTATCTAGGAATTCAGATTGAAAAAGATATTGATGGGAACATACTACACACACACTGCATCAGAAGTTGAAAATATTGAGAAATTTAGACAAATATGGAATGAACAGTTCTAAGGGCGTATCCACTCCTATGGAAGTAGGATATTTAAACATAAAAGAAATTTGACTTTTACCGTCAAATGAGAAATATAGAAAATTGATTGATGAATTGATGTATATCGCCAACTGTACCAGGCCCGACATCTCTTCTGCAATTGGTATTTTGAGTAGTAGAGTAGTCAAACCTAATGAACATGATTGGAAAGCGCTTAAGATAATTTTGGGGTACTTGAAAACCACTTTGGACCTAGTATTGGTGTTTGAAACTTCATCTTCGGTTGACCTAAATAGATACACTGACGCAGATTGGGGTAATGAAATGGACAGAAAGTCTAATACAGGATATATTTATAAATTGGGAACTAATATGATCACGAGGGCTAGCCAAAAACAAAATTCAGATTCCCTTTCTTCGACAGAAGTAGAATATGTGGCAGCAGCAACAGCCGCTCAAGAAGCAATTTGGTTTGACTTGCTGATGTCAGATTTTGGATTTGAAATTAAATAATCTATTATCTTAAATGAAGATAATCAGAGTTGTATAAAATCATTGAATTCAGAAAAAGTAACTGCTAGGACAAGGCATATTGATATAAAGTTTCATTTCATCGAGGACTTAATTTCTAGTAATTTTCTTTCTCTGAAATACTGTCCAACTAAAAAGATGTTAGCAGACATCTTGACCAAGCCACTTCCTAAGAATGAGTTTCAAGAGTTGAGACAAGGAATTGGTCTCATCACCTACAGCCATTGAGAAGGGGATTGTTGGAATATTACACAGAGTAACAATGGCTATAGATGAGCTCGTGTTTGAAAAGGAACTTGTACATATATAATAAATATTATTTTTGTTGTTTTCATGTATAGACATATATACCAAGATTTATTTTGTATAATTGCTATTGATAATAAATAATATGCAAAGTTAAATTGGTTACGTATTCAACCTTCTTACTTACTTTAATTAAATAACAAATCCTTCCTATATACAATATATAAAATACGACAGGAAGCATCCTGGGTTTTAGGCAATGGCTTTCTTCAAGGGCTCTTGTCTTTTTCCCTGACCCGCGTTATTCCGGGAAAAAATAAAAAATATACTATAACTTAAAATATTATATTTATTATATTATATTACACTCTCTTATATATTATTCAGATAATATTCAAATTGTGTTTTTTTTAAATGTAGTGCGGATAATAATGATAATTTCATAAATATCAGCAGATACAATTTCAGGATGCAACACTGTCAATAACAGTCAAAGTGTAGTCTAGAATGACCGCCGTTCACTGGCCAATAAAAATAATCTCGTCCATCCTCTCCTTACAAACTCCCTATCAACTTCGGTCAAAGAATCAGGACTTTGAGAATTGTGGTAGAACCAATTGAACTGTACTATCCTAGGTGTATCAACTATAAAATATTTTGAAAGTATAGAGAAACTATATTGATTTCTCGTGGGTAAACACCTCAGTAGAGTTTGAATGAAAATCGACAGCGGGTTTCCAGCGAAGCCACCCATTTCGCGGTCTACGAAGAAGGCGTAGATCGCATGCTTTCACCACTGAGAAGGCGTTGACATGTTTCTCGATCTCCACTTCGAAGAAAGTGAAAAATATTCAAGTTTCAGATATCTATTTTTGTAAGCTGTATATGAGTTAATATATAGCATGTCATATACATGAATTTTCCGTTCGGCCAAATGGTTTGCAGAAGACAATTCAAAGTTAATACATCGTTGATGAGAAGATGCGAAAAGAAACATGGGCAATATTTAGGTGAATCTAAGAAATATTCCGTATGTTATTTATTCTCGACACCAGGTCTCGGCAAACTGCGGCTCGCTAGCCACATGCGGCTCTTTGGATGTGGAGCTCTTTATATAGTTCAATACGCAAATATTATTTATGCGATTATTATTTATTGTTGATAAGAAAAATATGTGTGGCTCTCTAAAAATTTCCAAATTTTGTAAATTGTAATCTTTGACTATTCCGACGCAAAAGTTTGCCGACCCCTGCTCTACACCATTAGTCTCAATACTAACCGCGACCATATTGTCCTGATCAAATATCTAGGGCGGTGTAAAACATGTACAGTATTAATTAATGAACAATAAGGATTTCAGAGGAAAATAGAGAAAATACTAAACATTCCACACTTACACGTATCATGTTTCAGATAAACCTGTGCGGAACAAGATAGGCCGATCAGCAGAATGTGCTGCAACAGAGCCTAATCACAGGATGCGTCGCGTTTACTCGAGGAAGGACAACACCACGGAGGTCACGACTGACGTTCCGCCGGTGAACGCCTCGCTCTTCTACGCCAACCTCCAGACGGAAGCAGATGATGACAGCGATGATCAGGCTGACGAGACCGTCGAGGGAGAGGACGTGGATGAGGTGGTCAATACGGACGAAGAAGTCCATGACATCAAAGATGACCAACAGCTTGCGAACGACAAGCAACAGTTTCCAGAATTGGTCGAACCCGATACGAGCGAAGAGGATTTCAAGGAAGAATATATAATGACAAAATGTGGCTCAAAAATCCAGTGTAGTCCTCACGCAAGCTGCATTGAATGTGGACGATCCAAACAAGGGTTTTGTCATTGTAACCAAGGCTTTCACGGTAATGGCGTATTTTGTTGGGAATCCCAAAGATGAGTCCTTGGATTTGGAGGAAATGATTCCGAATAAAGCGAGGCAGTCGTGTAAGCGTGAGGTAATAAATCATGTGATTTTATTATAGATTTCCCTAATAACATTGCAATCCTACTATACAACAGCTCTTCCTAGGTAAAATTGTATTCTTAATGTATCCATATACTTTTTTATAGCTAGGTAATTTTCTTCTCAATCTTTAGAGGCGTTGCTTCAAGTGAAATGCGAGATAGAAGATGGAGAAATACACATTGATATAAATTCCCTTACTACTGTATTTTTCGAAACAAAAACATTATTTTTTCTATTCAATTTTTGACCACTCGAAACACCTCTCACTTCAATGCATAAAAATGCAAAAAAAAAATTCTACTTTGTTGAATAGAGAAATAATCCAATACTTTTATCGTGGTTTTGAACAATGTTCTTCATCAGTACAGGGACAGCTTCAATTTCATAACATTCAGTTAAAGGATTATGAAATCATTCGAATTTCTCAAAATATTAATAACTGTATGTTCTGTACTGAAGGTAAATGAACAAATGCATTGTTCATATGATTTATGAAAGGAGAAATGACTATTTTGGTACAAGAATACTATTCAACCGCAATCTAGCATTATAAAGTCCTCACGCAAGTTGCATTGAATTTGGTCGATCCAAAAAAGGGTTTTGTCATTGTAACCAAGGCTTTCACGGTAATGACGTATTTAATTGGTAATCCCGAAGATGAGTCCTTGGATTTGGAGGAAATTATTCCGAATAATTAAAAGCTCTTGATATCAAAAGGAACCCCATACCATCCTTCCAGGTGATGGGATAGTATAGCGATGTCGAATAGAGCTGGCAATAAACCTTTTATCACGATGGTGCCAAACATGGATGTGGCCATCATTGTGCTGCGAAAAGAACTTGGATTCGTCTGAAAATAGACCACGACATTCCTGCCTCGAGATTAATCGTTTTTCCCTATATTGAAAAGCTCTTGTCTATAATGTAGCGTCAAGGGTAGCCTAAGCCATGATCGCCGAGCTGTTGTCCATGATGCTGCAATCATCGTCGAACTGTTCATGCAGACAATTTCTGACATACAGACGACCCCATTTGTTGACTCATGGTTTTTGACGTGGTTTTACGATTAATTAACGCCATACGATTAACATTTCGCTCTTTTCGGCTGTCAGTGATAGAGGACCGCTGAGATCCGGTAAGTATGACCGTCCTAAAACCATATATTCTATATTCAGCTAACAGTTACAGAATATAGACCAATGCTAACAGCATTACTGCGGTACGGTGAACCGAATTCCCGACAGACTATATTCCAATTTTTTTCAGATTCAGAAACGTTTTAGTAAGCATTTATATTTCTTACACGAGGCATCAGGCCAAAGTTTCACAGCAAATACATTTCAACACGAAACACGGCTTGAAAAACTCCAATATATGTGGGTCAGCGACCCGTCGCTGGACCCACAAGCGGCACAGGTAGGACGTCTCGAGGCAGGATGGTCCGGATGGGGTAGGGAGTGGAAAGCCAGCCGTAGGACGACATCTAGGTCGTGACCCGAGAAGCAGATGCAACGCAGGTCAACACAGGAGACGGAGCGGGGCATATCCATGTTGGAAGTCCGCCGCGCAGCAAGCTCGGCAACAGGATGCATCTGCTTGCGTGACAAACCCAGTGCCCGGCGCGCCCGTTAGCTAGTGAGGTAGGTAATGGGGATCGCCGATCCCTGCAGGACGATGGTCTCAGCCTCGTGCTCCACATAATGGTTGAAGTTGGCAGTTTACTGCAGGTACACAAAAAATGTCTTCCAGGATTATTTGAAAAAATCAAGCAAAGCAGACCAAGAGCTCAACTTAGGAGTCCTTCTTCACCATGGCAATGCAAGGCCGCACACCTCAGCCCAAACATTAGACTTTTTAGCTAACTATGGTGTCCAATTATTCACTCATTATTCACTCTCCACACCTAGCACCTTGTGACTGTTTTATTTCCAAAAGTTAAGTTATTGTTGAAAGGGTTAAATTTGACACTGATGATGAAGCACTGCAAGCCTTTATCAATGCCGTAAATTCCATCCCCGAAGATGACTGGTGAAGTGCTTCGATAATTGGTTTTCACGGATGATATCTTGAATAGGTGCTAAGGGTGAATACTTTGAGAAATCATGAAAATTTGATAGTTGCAGCTTTAATAAAAATAAGTGATTGCAAAAACCTTTGGAGTGACCCTTGTACATAAAATTTGAAATAAAGAAATTATTACAAATAATCTAATTATGTGAAATCTATATTTGAATTTTGTACTACAAAGGCGTAGAGTCTGAATAGTAATTATTTATTTTTGCTTAAAAATCTGTCTAACAAACGCGTTGCATTTTTACACTATTAAAATGCTTAAATTCAAATGAAATTTCTCTAAATGTAACTTTAATTATAGGATCAAGGCAGGTTTGATGACCCATATAATAATATTAAAAAAAAAACAATTAAAAAACATAGTTAAGAACGTTAGCACACAACACCAAGGCACTATGGGTAGACAACTTATTGATCGACCCTCTACTGCCATCTGTATTTTATTTTTGGAACTAATTTACTTTTCGCAATATTCTCTTGTCTAAATTGTGTTATTAATTAACTAATTGAAACTTCAGGAGACTTATTACATGGTTTTAAATACACTTTTTAAAATAAACAATATTTTAAGGTAAAATTCAATGCGGGTTGTCCAACTATGCAGTTATGCCGCAACCGCTCTTCATCCGATCGATTTTGCGAACCAAATACGATTTATTTTATATTTACCCCGGATGGGTTTTATTTCGAAGAGATAAACGCGAGTCCCTTTTTCAAGTCCTCGTTAGCTGCGGATATCGAATGTACTGCCAAACTCGCGAATTCCAGTGTTCTGTTACATGGATAGTCCTAGAGGTGGCATCATCAGTTGTATTCTGTTTGACTAATGGTAATTATACCGATGAGTCGCTCATGGGATGTTTGTAATATAAGCATCCTCCAGACAATACGAATATAAAAAACACTACTCTAACTTTGTCTCAAGTCTAATTTGTCAACATGACTTATAGGCACAGGTTTGGGCATCACACCTGTGTGAATTGTTATGAGAAGAAAGATACCAAACTACTGCTAAAAATGAAATTCTTATTATGAAAGATCGAGAAAATTAAGCGACATGTCTAGGGTGTGGATAATTGGTATTCTAAATGAGAAAGTTGAAATTAGTTATTGTCTATAAAAAACTATTGATAGAGAATTGAATGCTTATTTAGGTAGCTATTAGTAAAGTATATGAGTCTTTAAAAAAGGACAGTTTATTATATACTTGTAAAGGTAAATATATTTGAAAAAGTTGTATTGTTTTAGACCTTGCACCTAGCAACGAATTTTAATGTATTTGTTTTTCAAAATAGTTACCTGACATTTAATAGAAATGAAATACATTTTAGCTTGCAAAATCTAAAGTTTTCGAAAATAGCTCAATATAATTTTTATCACTGGAATTATATTTATGAAATGGCTCGAGAAATGATCGAGACACCGCTGAAATTGTTAAATGTGACCGTTGTCTTAGAGAGGTCCCATGTTACGAAAGCTAAAGATCAGACCACGGCTGCAAGAACTGATCGGTGGTTTTAGAAGCCCAATTTTCAAAGGCTCGAGAAATTTATCAGAGAAGCACCAAGGCTGCAAGATCTGATGGTTTTAGTTGGCCATGTTTCGAAGTTTCGAAGAATTGAGGTGGTCGGTACTACGGCTGAAATATCTGATCATTCGTTTATTAGGCCACAATTTTAAAGGGTAAGTAAATGTGTCAGAGAAATACATCACAAGTTCTGTGGAGATATCCTTTTCTCCACTTTATGGAAGTAAGTAGAAGTCATTGTTCATTTGCCAAACATATTTTCTATGAAAATGAATACACGCCATCTGAACCAAATCGCATTTAAACGTTATCACAATATTTTACTTTTACTGCACAACAAGTCATATCAATATTGCCATGTGGAAAATTAGGGAAGACAAACTTCAGGATGAGACAGCAATTTATTTAAGGCAAGAACAAACCATTAAAAAAAAACAAAAGATAAGCAACGAAGGGAAGTTCACAGAGTAGTAAAATATAAGCATAAAAATGATAATTTGTTAATACTAGTGTAAAATAATAAATGCTGGTAAAATAATAAATACTTTGCTACAATATTTATTATTTTATATATTGGTAAATATCAGACCCCATATTGAAACGTTGATATATTTTATTATATATATGGTAAAATATAAAATTTTGTATAATATATTGCTATTTATATTTAAAATAGAACTGTCCAAGAATCGAACCTTATACCTTTTTTTCAGGCACTATACATACATATATTCAGGCTCCATCCGTTCTTCTAGAATGTAAATGGACGGTGATGACGTAATAGGGGGCAGGGGAGGTCAAAGCCATTACCAGAGCTTGTACCAATATTTCCTTCTGAATTTTTTACTTTATTTTTAACCCTAGGTATCGTAAGAAATGCCTTATGGGTGTTTCACTTCTCTGTGCATCATGAGTTTATTTTAAAATCTAGAAAATATATTAAACCACCAGGGTTGATAGCAATCTATTTATCAATGAAAAAACTCGAAATCGATTTCAACTATTGATGACAATTTTTATTCATTTTATCATTCTAGAATATTAATTTTATATATTGGTATTTTTTTTTCTCAAAATATCATTACACTACAAGCTTAAAAACACACCTGCAATGTATAGCTGAGCAGTCATTTTCCCTTAAATAAAGACTAAAGGTTCCTACTTTTATAGCTGATGGCACCCCACGACAGGAAACCAAGAAATCATGCTGTATTGCCTTTCCACAATAGTCCTGATGGGATCTTTTTTGAGGTCTACGTTTAACATGTATCTTGCAGTCATGAACTCCAAACTGAATCTGTATTCATCAGAAAAAAATGACAGAATGCCATTCTTGAGCCCAAAGACGTCTCTCTTCACACCAGCTGAGCCCTTCGCTTCTGTGCTGGCAGAAAGTGGAATTATTAATAAAGGCCGGTGACTCGGGAGCTCTGCTTCGATTTAAGACTTATTAATGATGTTTATTGATGGTTCAGATTCTCATTCTGTATGTGTAGAACTGGCTGAATAATTGGCACAGTTGTTGTCCTGTCTGCTATAACCATCCTTCGAATCATCCTATCCTCTCTCTCTGTTGTGACTCTAAGGCGACCTATTTTTTTTCTTTTCTAAGACCAAATCCTTACAACAGTATTTCGATTGCAGCCTACTTACATAGCAATGTCTATATATATTTGTGGTATTCTACTATGTTGGGAAACCTTACTCTTGGTGTTGAAGGTTGTTGAAGTGGTGACGCAGTCGTGGTGAATGATGCAGTCGTGGTGGATGATGCAGTCGTGGTGGCTGAGTGAAAGGATTACACACAGGGGAAATAAGCCGGGACACTTGATGGTTGAAAATATAAGGCAACGGGTTGGAGGAAAGAAAGCTTTTGAGAAAGGCAGAGCGGTTTTTGATGATTAATTAGTTGATCACATGTCGATGATTGGATTTAGATGAAATGAGCGGAGAGAGAGGTCTCTAGTGAGCAGACATTACCTTGGTGGGGTCGAGTCGATGACTGGGTCTGAACTCGGTGGGAGTGAATGAAGAACTGTAGATGTTGTTCAGATGGGAGCCAAAACACTACTAGCTCCGAACTCGGCGAGAGCGAGTGAACAACTGACCATTCTTGCTTTTCGATTTAACACCAAGACTCAGTTTCTTTTTGATTGGTCGAGAGATGTCACATGATCTTTTCCTATTGGTTGACCTACTTAGTGGGTACTTTCTAATTGGACCGGCGGCTGCTTTGATGGAAGATACCGCCGATCTTGTCATGGAGTGTCGGGTGTTATTTCGACCCTATTTACTTCCGCGTTATCAAATACGTCCGGTCTTGGGTCGGAAGTATGGGGTGTCTCTCTACTTTTATAACTTCTGGTCACCAGATACGTCCTGCTTTGCCGGAAATATTGGGCGTTAGCTTAACATTTATAACTTCTGCGGTCACTAGATACGACCGGTCTCTGCCCCTGCAATATTGACGGGGGTGCCAAGAATAGTCGTGCCAGCTTTAGGCCTACTTCCTATGTCTTATTGCTACTTGCTTTCCTCCAGTTACCTTATTCTTTATTAAATCTTTGAAAATCATACATGGTACATACATAGTGGGTCGGGGGTGCATTTAATTATATACAAATTATGACATATTTATATTTTTTTTGTTACGAATAATATTTGAATACAAACATTTAATCTGGTAAAACCCGGGCGTTGCCCGGGTCATTCGGCTAGTTCTTAATAAAGGCCAGTTACTCGGGAGTTCTGTTCCGATTTAAGACTTATTAATGATGTTCAGTGATGGTCCAGATTCTCATTCTATACGTGTAGAACTGGCTGAATAATTGTCACAGTTGTTGTCCTGTCTGCTATAACCATCCTTCGATTCATCCTATCCTCTATCTCTGTTGTGACTCTAGGGCGACCTAGACCTTTTTTCTCTTCTGAGACCAAATCCTTACAATAGTATTTGGATTTAAGCCACTTTCATAGCAATGTCTCTATTCGAAATTCCTCCTTCTCTGAGCCTAGGATTCTGCTTCTTGTAAATTCAGAACTTTACTCATATGACGTCCTTTTTTCTGCTTTGGAAATACTGAACTTAAGAATAGAAAAAGCTAGATATTTCAATGGTATACTAGGAGGCTATTTAAATACCCTTTAATGAATAAACAAGGCTATCCTTATGTCCCCTGTATTTTACGTAGTTACGGTGTCAGAAAATTATCATTTGCATGCCTTAATGTTTTTATTAAGTATGCAAAATATTTGAAATTTGATAAATTATTTATAAGCGATGCAATTTTCTGTGACAGGTTTAATGAAGCTTCTCATAAGATAATAAACTTCTTGATATATATAAAAAATTATATGGAGATAATAGACTTCTTAAAATATTGAGTGCGTAAAAATGACTCCGCATTAAAACCTCTTACCCATCGATTTCTTCATTTTAAACTATATCTATTTATATGTAATACTTGATAAAGAATATTATACGCATATTATAAGCACCAAATAAAATTATACCCATTTTCTTATCTTTATATATTCACTTTGATCTTAGCCAAAAGGTCAAAAGAATAGATTTATGAATAAACTTGCACGATTTTATGTATTAAACAAATTTTATATTGTTCAATTTATTTGCAATACATCCAAACACATCATTCTACCATCAATTCAGCTCGTCGCATAAATTCTAGATTCGTCTGCACCGTAATAAATAGTTTAAGAAGGAAATAAATCACAATCCATATTTTGTTTCAACAATAAAAGCACACATTGTAAGAATAATTGTTTCTCAATGGTTTCTATATATAAGTGAAAAAACTTTTTTTAAATATATATATTTGATAATTTTATTTTTATTTATTTTTTCACATATACGTATATTTATTTAATATAATTTTTAAAACCAAACAATTTCAATTTATGCATTATTTCCTTTTCACCAAAACGACAAATTTTCCAAAAGTTTAAAAATGTCTAAAATGAAAGAAATACTATTTAAAATAATTTATAAGTTTTGGTTTTTCAAGGTTCATGTGATAATAAATTATGACCTAATATTAGCTTCCTTGTGTCAACCTCTTTTTAATTATTTCGAAGGGTTTATAAAACTTAATTTTCGAATTAAATTTAATTTGGCATTAATCAACGATTTTCGACAGACAACACGACTCTGTATCGAATCCCACATGGGCACTTTTTCTGAATAAAAATAATTGCTTCAATAGGCTCAATTCTTGCTAAGGGTAAACCCCACCAGTGAACCCCACCCCAACCCCACCAATTAACTAAACGGGACTCCGGCAATTTGTAATTGCAGAAGTCTAGCTCCTTTAAAAATGTGTAGACATATAGTGAATTTACAGCAAAAGCCGTCTCTAACTGTCCATCATGATTAGCAGAACCAATACCACGTGTACTTGTGGGTTTAGTAAAGAATAAACAAAATCTACAGTCTATAACCTAGCAGCTGTCAGTATATACTTTGTGAAAGATCCTGTATCTCAGCAAATGAAATTGAATTTCTATTTTTGGCCTGCCATTCTTGGTATTGTTCCCCATACAGTGATACCTCATATTTACAAATCTCGTAAGTGACAAGGGGCTCATACAAGTACAATAATACCTAACTAAAGTACCCCCAAATTGGACCAAACCTTTGTTTCAATATTGTTAGGTACATATTATAGCCATGGTTTATTATATTATTGGATCAGATATTAAGTTAGGTTTGATACTAGGTTTATTGACACTGAAATAATTTCATATTTCATTTAGAGAGATATGGCGCGCTAACTCTGAACTAAACATATATTATAGAGATTCTCTCTTCACATTTTTTCATATGAAGATAATTTTTATAAAGGTTTTGATAGGTGTTACCTGACTAATATCCCTTCTCAGTCTAATATTTATCTTAATTTATATCATAGTTCATTTTGTTCTAGGAGTTAGCGAGTGCACATAATGTAACTCTATTCATAAATTTCATTATTTGAACTTTACTTTACTAACGACAACCATAATTTAAAAAAAAAATACATTCTATCTATATCTTTGTTATGTTTTCCAGAAAAACTGGAGCTATAATAATGATCAATTTTCAATTAGAGATATTATCACCAAATATATTTACATATATCGGAAATACACCTAAGTGTGAGGAGCTCTCTTATCACAGAGTTGCTAAATATTGAAAATGATAATTTTCCAATGAAAATTGTACTTGGAAAAAGATATATCCTCTAGCGCGAGTGTCCTCTCATGGAGATTCTACTGTATATGCGAAAATTTTATTTCCTTTGATGGGATATGCGATTCCTTTTATATATATATTTTTTTTTCAGATTGGAAACCTTTTTGTTTAGAGGGCGCAATTTAGAAGTCATGTATTGCATGAACGTTTTTATTGTGGCATCTATAAAACGACTATAGGAAATGAATATCTTCAAGGTATCTTTTGGTTTGGACAAATATAATGTTTCATAGAAGAATGTAAGAAATATTTTTAATTTATTAAGAATTTACTAAGCAAATAATATTTGTTGTAACCCTTGTAATATTAATTTATTTTAGATATAAAAATATATTATATATCTAATAGCTCTTGTGTGTGTTGCATCACATTCTTATAAACAAATGCGTAGTCTCATCTCATTTTTTTTTTAAGAAATTAATTTTTATATTTACAGTAAAATTTCGCTAAAGCAAACAGAAAATTAGCGAGCATTACCTCTTATAACGAACTTAAAATATTACCTATTACTTTTTGTCTATATAAATTTTATAAACGCTTTCGATTAATATACATGTAAATTTGTAAATATATAATTCTAAGTTTTAATTTTGTCAGTTTTTTTGTTTGTTTTCTCTGTAATAGGCGCAAATATTCCAATATCGCGCCTGGTTGATTAATAAAATAAGGAAGAAAGATACCTATTTAAATTTTATAATATAGTAAACACCCAATGGCCTTAGTGAAACCCTAGCTATAGGACACCAAAGATTAAGTTACAATGGGAATTCGCTAAACCGAAGTTTTACTGTATTCGTAGCTGTCTACTTTGTTAGCCTTATGAAATAAATAGGGGGCAGACAGAGTATGGTCAAACTATATACGAATAATATACTCGTAATTATACATTTTTAGCAAAATGTGTGGGTCACTCTTTTGATACTTGATTTTACAAATAATTATATAGGCTTGAATATTTCATATATGCATAATTAAAAGGGAATAATTTAGGCAATATATAACCTTTGTATCAATGAATATAAAATATATTCTATCATATATAATATTTATTGTTTATATGTCCGTTTTTTTTCAGTTCTGAATGGCTGTTCACTGTCACATGACCTTATTCAGCAATTCAGCGTTAGGTGCATTAGAAAATCGGCATATAGTATTTCTTTAGCTCAGAGGGGGTTGTATTGAAAATAAAATACACACACAATATTATATATATCATATATATATAAGATTGTGTAGGTTAATTCTAGGAAGTTTTCATTTTGAAAATTAGAGCTATTCTTATTTAATTCTATTTTTAATTTTTAAACAAAGTTATTCTCATATTTTATTTGTATACGTTTATCTAAAACACAGTGAAACATTCAAAATTATATAGGATCAAAACAAGGATAAGCAATGAGCATCTTTTATTGAGGTAAATATCAAGCTGAGAGGGCTCTTTGACTTGATTACATCACTAATATAAGAATATAAAAATTCTTTATTTCATATATAAATTTTCAAGGAAGCTATTTTTAAACTCTTGTATTTATAATTTACATATATCTTCAGATATATAGTAACTATGACACTTGAAGTTACACCGCATTAGTTTCTTTTAAACGAAAAATCAAATTTTTATTTCAATGTAAAATATCTACTATTTTTAACCTTTTGGGATGAGCTATGAAAGGGTGAATTATGATATAGTAGGTAAATAGTCGATATTTTACCTTGAAATAAAAATTTGATTTTTCGTTTAAAAGAAACTCATGCGGTGTAACTTCAAGTGTCATTTTACAATCACAGGCCGCAGTGTATTATATAGTAACTATGTCTCCTATATAAAATTGTACTTAAAATATGTTGTTTTATACTCTTATATTAGTGATTAAAACCAGTCGAAGAGACTTTTTAGCTCGAAATATCTCTCGTTATATCGAACTAAGTAAAATGATACTCATTGTAAGTCCATTTTATAAGGTACTTTCTTTAAATTCCCGGAGAATGATTCAAATTTTTAAAATCTGACCGTGGACCGAAAAATGGAGCACGTGTATATGTATTTATTCGTGAACACAAACCACAAGCATTATTTTTAGGAACATAATTACGTTCGCCTAAATTAATATTTTTGTTTGTTATTATACAGTGTGTTATTGGCGATTTTCTGATGTCTGATATTTCTGAACAACGAACATGCATATTTGGTTCGGTGTGAAAAATGAAATTTCAGTTTCATAAACGTTGTTAATACTTCGAAAGACATAGAGAGAGACATACCTAGAGAAAACACAGTTTATAAATGGTATAGACGCTTTAAAAGTAGACGAAGCTTAATCAAGATTATTCAAAAGTCGAAAGACCTATAGAAAAGAAATCAGGACAAATATCAACAAAATTACAAGGAAAATAACTGGGAATTGATCAATTTGAACACGGGTATTTTTCGGAGAAAGGAGTTCAATCAATTAATAATTTCCGAATTTTTCCCTAGACATCTCATAATCGAACAGAGACAAGAGTCTCCGGAAAAAAATAAGACTCTGCGTGAAATGGTTTAAGATGATAATGAATGGTTCAAGCAAAAATTATTGGAGAATATGACGTGGGCATATGTTTATGATCCGGTACCAGACATCAATCAATAAAATGGCATGGTAAATAAGAACTAAACCCAAAGAATGGATATTAAAATAAAACTCAAAGAACTAGTCTATCATTATTTTTTTTCCGAATAACAAATCAAAAATCAAAATAATTATATCGATATTTATTGGCGGCTACGAGAAGCTATAAGGAGATAACGACTAGGAAATTGGACTTCTCTAGATTGGTTTCGCCACAGCACGACAGCGGCAGACCTCACATTATTGTTGCCTTTTTGAATTTATTAACAAAGAATATAGTTTCTATATTTTCCCAGGCTCCATACTCGCCGTAACCTTCCCCAAATGATTTTTTTCTATTCAGTAAAATGAAAATATCTCTTAAAGTACAGCGATTTGAGTCAAGAGAAGTTATAATATAAATACCGCCGAAGTTCCTCAGAGGCTTAAAGGAAGACGAATGTAAAAATGATACGAAATTTGGAAAGCACAATGGTATAGGTTTTAAGATACGAAAAATATTATTTCTCAGATTATCAAAGAAAATAGTCATTTGATCTTGTATTATTTTTGATTTTCAAAAAATTCGGGAATTTGATGAAAGTAACTTATATAATCTTTGAAAATCTTTCCTAGTATAATTTTATGAATTTAAAAACTATAATATTTTTGAAATGTGTTGACACATGGACGACATACCAGCATCACCATATTTGTGTGGGAAACATTTCACCACTATTGAAGAAGCGTCCCGTAAATATCCTCCCACGTGGAGTCGCCGGTAAACACTCCGTCCGATCAGATCGATGGGGGGTTAAACGTTGGGAGTAAATTGATAAAATAATTTGTCAGTTGTAGAGAGGACATGTAATAATCCTGTTATCTATGAGGACAAGACGTGTGACAAGCGGCTAATGGCCGAGTAATCTCTCACGTTGACAAATGTGCAGTCTTTGTCCAAATAAATACTCGGCCCGAGACAAATTGGATTTCCTTTTCCCGATCCTTTTCCTTGCATTAGCCTTCCTTGAGCGGAGCTGTCCTTGACATCGGCCACGCTGGATCACTGACCTAGTGGTGCAAGAAACATCATTCCTGCAGGAGGACATACTTTTATATATAATATCTTTAAAATATTTTAAGCTATAAATATATGCTAGTTAATATAAAATTTAATAGGTTTTTAAATATATATTTAATAAATAATTAGGGAAACTAGAATAGAGAAAAAACTCCAGGGGAGCTTTGGCCGTTACGCGTCATATGCTGGGTAGAAAAGAGGATAAGCGAAGAGAGAAGTTTATAGAAAAGAGCCAAGTCAACCATGGTTATCATTTTTCAATAATTAAATACAATCTGAGGTGAGAAATAAAATAATAATTTTACCATATCCTCTATTGAAGAGCGATGATAAAGTTTTGTTATTTTTTAAAATTTAATTTTGTGATTTTTAAAACTTTTATCTAAAAACAATTATAGAGTAAAATATATATAATATAATATATGTAGTAAACCCGATGTGGAATGTGCTGGGCAGTCGTGGTAGTGGGTGCGTGATGGGATTCCCGCACTGGGACAGCAAGAGACAGAGGCAGGTCTAGATGGTAACTTCAAGAGGAAGAGGTAGACCACGGACGAAGGTAGTCGAACCACGGGTGTCGCGGACGCCTACATCGCGGATAGGGGTGAGAAATCCAACCGTATGACGGCGTCGCTCTGAAAACAACTAACTGACTAACTCCCTTTGTCCCATTTCTGGGCTCTTTATATACTCTGGGACGCTCGCATATGTGGCGATTCCTCATTGGCTACTGTAATCACGTTACTTTATGGCGCCAGGTTGTTTTTCGTCTGGCCTTTGTCGTCTCTGGTCTACCTCCTCTTTGTTTTATTGTCACTTCCATTGTTCGATACATATTTTAATAGATATGGGGTTATATAATGAATATCAGAAGAAGGTTGTGAACCATATAACTCAAAATATACTACATATATATTTAAATAGTTAAAATTATTTTAAAAATAAGCTTATTTAAAAAATGTCTTTGTAAAGCGCAAGAAATGAGCAGTAGCTGTGTCATACGTTATTGGGATTATTTTTCTGTGATATTTTTGATATAATAATATTCTTATAATATATATTTGAATAAAAATATCGTTTTAACAAAATTTCTATCATTATCCATCATTACCAACTGAACACCTTTTTAGACAATTCAGAAAATGTATGAATTCTTTGTGGATATCATTAAACCAAAAAACTCCCTGCACCATCAAACCCATAGGCTCCAGGTGGGCTTTATGAATTTGCTAAAGCTGGTGTTGTGGCTCTTTACTAACCGGAGTTGGCAGATGGTAGACTCTGGAAATATATGGCGAATTGAATTGGCGTCTTTTTGACAGAAAATGTGGCCGTTTTCAGACCAATTTTCTTCATCCAAAATCAATAAAATATAATTTTGATGGATTACGTATGCTAAGAAAAATAATATTTATTTTGAATGGATAATTAAATTTTTGATAATTATATATTTTTATAGAATAGTTCCTTTAAAAAAATAGTAACAGCCATTACGAGGGTTAAATGTGAGAGGGACAAGAATGGCGTGGAAGGTTTACTTGGAGCCAAATAGTTTAAGCCGTGCCTCGCCAAGTAATGTTTCTTCCTAAGCTAACAAAGGAAAAAGTTGTAAGCAATTTAAAAAGTTGAGAATTAGGGTTAAAAGTTGCGCTGAAGTCTTAAAGATGGAATTTAAAAGGCAGTTGCAGGGCAGAGTCAACAGGGAGCGTGACCTCGCAGCTCTTAGCCGACTTTTACGGTGTTTACTCACCTTTATGAAAAAGGTCTTTCGGGCAAGAATCTTCAAACATTTTGTTCTCGATATCCTACACGTAATTTATAAAAGGTTATATTAGGGTTTAATGGCAGATATTCTTCAGTAAATTAATAAAAATCGTATATTATTTTTAAATTAGCATTCAGGCCAATACAATAAATTGCACGTCGACGGTGAACGCAGAATAAATATAATATTTTTATAATGCATGCTGTTGAATATTTTCTCGGAAAAGGCAAAAATAAGAAAAACGGTTCAAGTGAAAAAAATATTCATTCTAAAAATACTCCCCTTCCGTATCTAAACACAGCTTCCATCGTTTCTCCCATGCTTCAAAACAGTTACAAAAGTCGTTCGGGATGCTCTTCAATACATTTTTGGATTGCGTAATGATGGTTTCTCTGATGTCAAAAACCCTCCCTTTCAAATCTATTTTGATATTCGATAATAAGAAAAGTCAGTGGGAGCTAGATCTGGAGAATAAGCAGGTTGATGAATTATTGTGGTGTCGCTTCTGGCAAAAAATAAGCACAGATGTAGCAGTGTGTGGCCGAGCATTGACGTGATGGAGAAACCAATTTTTGGAATCCCACATTTCCTTGCTTTTAAGGTGAATTTATTCGCTTAAACATCTCAGAGTGTTTTTTTTTAAATCCCTTATTTATAGTTTTCCCATCTAAAGGTATTCATAGTGTACAATCCCTTTATGTCGAAGAATGACACAATTAATAACTTGGGGTTTGACTTACAAAACGGCATTTCTTTGTTATTGACTCATATATATTTTTTCCACTCCATGAAATGAATTAAACTCAAGTTTTGTCCCCAGTTATTGTTCACTTACAATTAGGGTTTTTTTCGACCATTTCAAGCATTTTTATTGAAGCATCATTTTTTCTGTTTGGATGTAAACATTTTCAGAACAAATTTGGCAGGTTTCTTGATCAACTGCAGATATTATTTGATCGTAATTAAAGAATATCTTCAATTGGGGAAGATACATGCCAAATAATTATCATTCTCAAATTTTCAATTTTTTTTTAGGAATCCTATAAAGGATTGGCCGGCCATCATGCATATCATCGTCTATAATATTAATTTTATATGTTTTTCTCATGTTATTTGATTTTATTTTATATATGTATAATATAAGTAGTGGAGATTGTGCACTTATAGCTATTTGACAAGATATCAATTGTATCTTTCCTTCATTTTGAGGTTCTCCCTTTAAACTCCAACTCTTGCTGTATGTCTTCAAACTTTCTCTACGACTGCTCAACTCATATTAATGAACTATATTTATGATTGAATTTTATATTTTTTAAATGGTTAGAATTATTCTCATAAAAATAAAAGTTTTATTTTATAGTGTGCACTATTTTTAAATGTTATTCAATTGATTATATTCATTTTCCACGAAATATCATTAATAAACTTTTAGTAGATGTGAATTATGATGCATTTTCAACTTTATATATTACAGAAAATTGGCATTTTCTTTGTTTTTTTAAGGACTTAAAATAATTTTAGTTCTCTCTCTTTATATATATGATATTATATATTTGACGAGATAGATATTATTTGCTTTCTTTTTTGTATACATAAACATTTTGGGAATAGTATGCAGTATATAAGTTTTTTATGATATTGTTATTGTTGTAGTCGTGAACTTCTCAAAAAATACAACAAAAATATTTAGATCACAAATTGCTTTAAATATGTTAATGAACTATAAAATACATAATTTTAAAAATTACTACCTGACTTTTATATATTTACATAATTACAAAATATTTGAACCGGCCAAGGGGAAAAAACGACAATGAGTATATAAAGAAAAACTGCGACATATCGAGGTCGACTCTACCGAGTAGTTTGTTCTAGAATTTATAAAAAATATAAATAACATAAAAAATATATATTATCTAAAAAAACAACAAAGATAATCGTAGATTTCTTATTTATCCAAATATTAAAATATCCAGCTACAATTTACAGCTTTGGTTGGTATTTTCATTATTCATCAAGTATTGTATGAGAAAGCAAGCGCTGCAATAACCAATATTGAGTTTGAGGATTGAAGATTTGAGAATTAATGTAAAGACCTGGTTCATCAAGTTCCCTACGTATTCTATCACTACACTATTGTTTGGGGCTCTCGAGCTTATATAGCCGATTCTTGATCAAGGTGTTATTGACCTAAGTTTTGAATCTTCTAAGGGATGTCCCACCGTTATGAAGAAAGAAAAAATCCATAAGGCAATACCACGGCCTTGGTATTGCGGAGACTGATAAATTAATTGACTTCTGGGTTTAATTGAAAATTTAAGTCCAGAAAAGATGACCGAAACAAGTAAACCTGATATTAAGAGGGATGAGACTAAAATACCATACAAAAGCTACCAAGTTACGCTTTTTCTGACAGAAGAATATAGATTCGTCCAGCCTATGATGAGGTGGAAGGGAAAACAAACCAAAAAGAGAATTCGCCAACTAATTATAAAATACCCTCAGGAACAAAACTTAAGGAAGTTGTACCTTTTTTTAGCATGATAATGTCTTGCTTATTCCTTCTTCGAAATACAGACGGTCGGTGACATTAAATATGAAACTTTCTTAAATTTTGTCTAAGAGTGTATACCTACAGCGTTTTTTCTTTTGGGGAGTCAATTTATCCTTACTGGAAATATTAAGGGGTGTAAGTTGGATTAATAATTTTTCGTCCTCGCTCTTCTTATATATTTCTCATGAAAATTAAACCTGATCTTATTGCAGAATATTTAATATAAATATATGTAAATATTTTTGTTTAAAATATATTTTTTCTGCTATTTCAGAAGTCTGATAAAGACGAACTTCTGAACATCGAAATGTCTCATGAAATAGACATGATTTACAAGGGCCATCCAATAAATAAAGTTTCCCTATTTTTTAACAAATAAACAACATTATTTACAATTATGCAGTCAAAACATTTTTTGTACCATTGTACCAAGCCGTGTCCTGTCTTCGTAGGTGCAACTTGAGTGCTGGAAAAAGATGGAAGTGGCTTGGGGCATGATTCGGAGAATAAGGTGGATGTGTGAAAATTTCCCATTTGAAATTTTCCAGAAACGCTTGGGTCGTTCGAGCTGCGTGAGGGCGAGCATTGTCATGGACGAGTAACACTTTCCGAGACAAAAGTCCAGGATGTTTCCGTTTTATTGCAGCTCTGAGTTTAGTGAGGACTTCGCAGTACCTCGCAGCGTTAACCGTAGTGTTTGGGGGCAGGTAGTCAACCAATAAAACACCCTTACAGTCCCAAAAGACGATAGCCATAACTTTGCCTGCAGAGATTGTGACCTTCGCCTTTTTTGGTGCACTTTCCTCAGGCTTCTTCCACATCATGCTTTGTCGTTTTGTTTCTGGAGTTGAATGATGCACCCAGCTTTCATCTCCAGTGGCAATACAGGAAAACAGTTGATCTCCATCTCTTCGATGCATTTCCAAGAAAGCTCGGGCTGCCTCCATCCGTTGTTGCTTGTGATTTTCCGAGAGCAAGCGCGGGACCCATCTTGCGCAGACTTTGCGAAAATTCAAAACATTTGACATGATTGTCCCAATCGAAGAGCGTCCAATTTCGTTTCCAGGAGGCAGTCGAATCATTATCTCGTCACTGGTGACGTGGCGATCTGCTTCCACCACATTCCGAACAGCAGCAACGGCTGCATTGTCCGTAGCAGTAACGGTCCTGCAGCTTCGCTCGTCATCATGCAGGTTTTGCCGTCCTTCCAAGAACCATGAACGCCATCGGCGAACCATTTGGATGCTCATACATCCTTCACCATACACTGACACTAAATTGCGATGAATATTGACCGCAGTTTCATTTTTCGCCGTGAAAAAAAAAACGAATTACAGAACGGAGTTCGCAAGTGGACACGTTCACCAGTGAACTGAAGAGCTACGGACTTGCTCGTACGATTAGCGTGATTTTGAAGGTCACGCGCTTCCAACACAACCTAATGACCATTTATTACTGTTGAGATTACGAGAGGTTAAGATTGAAGAACCTTCTCCCAACAAGTAAGACCCTCACCTAGAGTCTAGATATCAGTTTGGACTGCCTTGGGTGATCAAGTCAGGAAGGAAAACAACGCAGGCAGAAACCAGCGGCTACTACACGCAGAAGATCTCGCTCTAGTAAGACACTCTCAGAAACTCTAAGAAAACTCTTTATTTCCACAACACGGCTCAGTTATATACAAAAGAAAATTTACATAATAACAATTCATTCAAAATATATTTGACATAATAATAATTAATTTAAAAGAAATTTACATTCCAGGTTATACACTCAAAAGAGATATTTACATAGTCTATGCCACGACTTTTAACATACCCCCACCTTTATTTTTTGTAAAAAGAAAAAATCCGGCATACTGCGGCACCCTCTCCATACACACCACCGGAGGTTGCCCCTTAAGCGTCCATCTTTCTCCTCCAAAGAAATCGGAGGTAGTCCCAATCATTTTCCTTGATGGCCATTACCTGGAAATATCTCCTCATGTCGGCCAAAACTCCGTACTTATTTTTCCGAAGTTTTATCCCTATTTCCGGGATTCTCCTCAGTAGAATGGGTCTCCTCCTCAAATACCGTCTTAAGGCGAGTGCGCCGTGTTCTCGACAGGAAGCGTCGCCAAATACTGGCCGCATAGGCGTAGCCCTGGACCCATTCCTAAACAAAAGGTGACGAGGCCAATAGTATCCTTCCACCTTTGATTCAGTACCTTGTTCTGCATCTAGGTTTTCTTCCACCTTTAAATCAGTACCCTGTTCTGCATCTAGCTTTTCTTCCACTTTCGAATCAGTACCTTGTTCTGCATCTATATTTTTCGCTTCATTTCTATCATGATCTGTTCCCTTGTTGTATTTATCGTCCTTACTCTTAGCAAAATCAGATTTATTTATGGTTTTCAAATCTTGGGATTCTGTTTCTTTATAATTATCCTTTATTTTAAATTCCGCATCTCTCGTTGGTCCTACTTTCACCAATTTCCTCGATGCTGGAACTCTGACAACTCCTTCCTCATTTTCCTCATTATCATCAATCGATTCAGTTTCATCTGAAATCTTTACTTGGTCAGCGCCTTCAGCTACCGCTCTAGAATTGTTTACCGGTTCATAACCTTTAATTGCCGTCTCAGAATCCTTCACTCCATCGCCCTTAGGCTTCGCTTCAGAATCTTCCCTATCCTTTAAATTTGCATCTTCATATTTTTCATTGGCATTATTTCTACCAAATTGCCCCCACCTTGAGAGCCAATCCCCTGGGTTGCCCTTAAGTTTTTGTAGATCTCCCCTATTCTTTATCTTAGATTCCGTATCTCCAGTTGGTCTTGCTTCAGAATCATTTACTCCGTCGCCCTTAGGCTCATCTTCAAAATCCTTTACTCCGTCGCCCTTAGGCTCATCTTCAGAATCCTTTACTTCGTCCTTAGGATTCGCTTCAGATTCCTTTACTCCGTCGCCCTTAAGATTAGCTTTATCAGGTTTTGCTTTCGCTTCATTTGCTTTGTTTTTAGCCTCAGCTTCCCTCACACCTACATAGCTATCAACTGCAGTTTCAGAATCCTTCACTTTATTGCATTTAACTGCCACATTCAATTCCTTTTCTTTAATAGCACTCATAGCACCCTTTTTGCCCTCATATTCAATATCTATTATAGAGGGAGCTGAACAAGCTTCCTTTAGCATTCTAGCTTTAGCTTGAGCAGGCTTCACCTCCGTAGCTCTAGCAGGTTTTACAGAATCCTCTTTTTCCACGCCTTCAATTTCATTTTTCATGGACTCTTCCGGGCTTTTCGATAGAGACGTAGAAGTAGTCTGAAGTTTGATAACTTTCTGATTATTGGTTTCTGAATTCGGAGAGGCACTAGACGCCCCTGGTGGAATTTGAGAAGTCTTGGCCTGAGCATCCCTATCCTGCTCACGCATTTCGCGAATTCTGGCCTTTAAATAATATCTCTCCATGATGTAGACTTCACACTCCTCAAATTCTTTATCAATTTCATCGTCAGTCGCCTCAGCTTTGGCTAATAAAATTTCCTGGTATTGTTCGTTCAATACCACCAGATCCAAATAGAGAGCTTCCAATCTATCAAATTTGGCATATATGCCACTTTTGTCAATAAGAGGACTCCTTAACTCTGTATTCATATCATTTACCACTTTGGTAAAAACGCCTCTTATCGCCTCTCTACGCCTTCTGCTAACATCCTCCATCTCTCCTTGTAGTTATCCTTTCGCCTTGTAGGTATCCTTTTTACCTTGTAGGTAGCCTTTCACCTTGTAGGGATCCTCAACTTCTTTCCCTTTGAGCTTCTTTAAACCTTGAGCTTCACTGAGCTCTTTTTAACCTTTAACAAAGGGCCTTTTGAGCTCCTTTAAACCTTGAGCTTCACTGAGCTCTTTTTCAACCTTTAACAAAGGGCCTCTTGAGCTCCTTTCAACCTTGAGCTTCACTGAGCTCTTTTTAACCTTTAACAAAGGGCTTCTCGAGCTCCTTTAAACCTTGAGCTTCACTGAGCTCTTTTTAACCTTTAACAAAGGGCTTCTTTTGAGCTCCTTTAAACCTTGAGCTTCACTGAGCTCCTTTTCAACCTTTAACAAAGGGCTTCTCGAGCTCCTTTAAACCTTGAGCTTCACTGAGCTCTTTTTAACCTTTAACAAAGGGCTTCTCGAGCTCCTTTAAACCTTTAACAAAAGGGCTTCTCGAGCTCCTTTAAACCTTGAGCTTCACTGAGCTCTTTTTAACCTTTAACAAAGGGCTTCTCGAGCTCCTTTAAACCTTTAACAAATGGGCTTCTCGAGCTCCTTTAAACCTTGAGCTTCACTGAGCTCTTTTTAACCTTTAACAAAGGGCTTCTTTTGAGCTCCTTTAAACCCTGAGCTTCACTGAGCTCTTTTTCAACCTTTAACAAAGGGCCTCTTGAGCTCCTTTCAACCTTGAGCTTCACTGAGCTCTTTTTAACCTTTAACAAAGGGCTTCTCGAGCTCCTTTAAACCTTTAACAAAGGGCTTCTCGAGCTCCTTTAAACCTTGAGCTTCACTGAGCTCTTTTTAACCTTTAACAAAGGGCCTCTCGAGCTCCTTTTCTCTTGAGCTTCTTGAGCTTCTGGTCCCCCGAGCTTCCTGAGCTTCTTTAGCTTCTTGTACTCTGAGCCTCTTTAGCTTCTTGTACCCTGAGCCTCCTTAGCTTCTTGTACCTTGAGCTTCTCTAGCTTCTTGTACCCTGAGCTTCCCTAGCTTCCTGTACCTTGGGCTTCCTTAGCTTTCTTGTACCTTGAGCTTCCTTAGCTTCCTTGTACCCTTGAGCCTCCTTAGCTTTCTTGTACCTTGAGCTTCCTTAGCTTTCTTGTACCTTGAGCTTCCCTAGCTTCTTGTACCCTGAGCTTCCCTAGCTTCCTGTACCTTGGGCTTCCTTAGCTTTCTTGTACCTTGAGCTTCCTTAGCTTCCTTGTACCCTTGAGCCTCCTTAGCTTTCTTGTACCTTGAGCTTCCTTAGCTTTCTTGTACCTTGAGCTTCCTTAGCTTTCTTGTACCTTGAGCTTCCTTAGCTTTCTTGTACCTTGAGCTTCCCTAGCTTTCTTGTACCTTGAGCTTCCTTAGCTTTCTTGTACCTTGAGCTTCCTTAGCTTCCTTGTACCCTTGAGCTTCCTTAGCTTTCTTGTACCTTGAGCCTCCTTAGCTTTCTTGTACCTTGAGCTTCCTTGTTGCTCGGGAGACAGCGCCTACAGGTCTTCCCGCCTTCTGTTCCTCGGGAGACAGCGCCTACAGGTCTTCCCGCCTTCTGTTCCTCGGGAGACAGCGCCTACAGGTCTTCCCGCCTTCTCTACTTGACCGGCCCACGCAGCCCACCCGGGGACGCCACTAAATGTTGAGATTACGAGAGGTTAAGATTGAAGAACCTTCTCCCAACAAGTAAGACCCTCACCTAGAGTCTAGATATCAGTTTGGACTGCCTTGGGTGATCAAGTCAGGAAGGAAAACAACGCAGGCAGAAACCAGCGGCTACTACACGCAGAAGATCTCGCTCTAGTAAGACACTCTCAGAAACTCTAAGAAAACTCTTTATTTCCACAACACGGCTCAGTTATATACAAAAGAAAATTTACATAATAACAATTCATTCAAAATATATTTGACATAATAATAATTAATTTAAAAGAAATTTACATTCCAGGTTATACACTCAAAAGAGATATTTACATAGTCTATGCCACGACTTTTAACAATTACACTACTAACTAATTTTTACAACGTTTCGTTCATAGAAAAAAAAATAGGGCAACTTATTTATTGGATGGCCCTCGTATTTTTTAAATCAACATGTGCCGTCTTTTTATTTGAATGTTGAATTTTATGGATTGCGATATTTTTATAAAAACCGCATATTATCTATATCCGCTATTCAGGTGGTCGCCATCAAAAAATATATATATTATTTTATATCACACACCAATTGATATCCAATTTTTTAAATGACAAACTGTATCGATATTCCTGTCAGAGTTTCTCTTTTCTACTTTTATCCATTATTACATAACGATTGGATCTCAATATTTGTGTAAAGGTTTTTGTCATTTTATTATTATTATTATTATTATTATTATTTATCTAATCTTGGTCTGTTTAAGAGAGAGAGAGAGAGTAACACTTACATTTAGCGATATATTGAAATTTGAAATCTTAATTTGTAAATAAATATCATACTATATTTGATGCTAGTGTTCAGGTATATACAGTATATCCTTATGATAGACGAGGCTGAATTTGTAAACTAATTTGTGCAACTATGGTTCATATTACCATGGTTATAAAATATTAGAAGGATTAGTTTAGGCTCGTAATAAGAGAAGATTAGTTTTATCTGAATCTTGTGCTCTATAGATATTGATTCATATTTTAAATAATAATCACAAATTTAATTATTTTATATAATTCACAAATATTTTGTGTGATCTGCGAATATCACTCTAATTACCGTTGACTGTGGGGTCATAAATTAAGCTTTTGTATATTTTTAAGATAAGAATATGTGATTATAACAGTATACACATGTAGTAGAGTGCGTATCCCCTATCTCTATAGAAAGAAAGAAATTTTAATTATATAAATAAATAAACGCCGTTTTTATTAGAGGTAAAAAAGAGAAAATAAATAATGTAGCCGTCTTTGGAAAATCGTTTAATTTGGATATGTAAACAGAGGCTTCCATTTATCTGAGGAAGAAATAGATTTCGTCCTTTCATTAGCGCCTAAATGGCTTAATGAAAGAAAATGGAGAGTGGAGTGTCCGTCCGGGGCGCGTCCACTTGGCAATTCTATTTAAAGTTTGTGAGAAAAACCCGGGTTCGTTCCCCAGGGTGGGCGTTAATTCAATTGTCTCTTTATTGATTGTCGCTGATAGTCGTCTCAGATCAATTAGCCAACTGACAACTGCTTAATCCATCTCCGACCTCGGGGATTAAAAATAAAATCTGTAGCTTTGTTTTTTTTTTCTTACCCCAATTTGCCCAAATGTTTAGTTTTTATTAGTGTCCGTGTGTTAGTCCGCGGTGTGAACTTCTGTATTTTATTTGTTTTATAAAATATCACAATATGTTTTATAACATTATAATATTTATAGTACCTATACCAATATATAATATTCTGAAAAAATATGGTGAAATAATATATATATTATTTTATTAATATTAATATAATCTCTTATAATATATATTTGTTATAGAGAGAAAGAGAGAGAGACATAAATTACAAATAACATAGTTTTATTGACATCCCGTCAATTATGCATTTCAAACAAATGAATGAAAAATAATGTAAATTTTGCAATGATTTATGAATGAGGAAGGTTCCACCATCTTGATAGGGTCCTCCTCCAGACCAGGAGAGGGTCTTCTTAGATCCCCCGCAACATCATGGTGAGGAAGTGCCTATATATCCGCGCCTTTGCAGACGCGAGGATGGCCAGTGCGTCGTCCTCAGGACCTGCCCGAAGATCCAGCCCTGTAGGACAGAGAGCTGCTGGATGATGATGAAGGCCTCCAGGATGACAGGCCTTACCGCCTACAGGACCAGTAAAATAACAATGTATTATGGAAATTACAAGTTTATTGTAATGTATTTTACCATAATGGTCTAAATACTTAAACCTGGAGCAACAGACCTATTTTGTGCTGAACATATTGTAGGTTTCGCACTCAATTGCTATATATATATGGCTGGATATAGAATACAGATTCAAACAAAAGGCTGTCATCTGTCCATCTTTAAACTTTGGATATTATCCGGAGTTTAAGAAGATACCAGAGGTTATCTATATTCTCTTAATATAAAGATAATGAATTTTACACACTTTATAGAGAGAACTAAACAAGTTACTTTTTTTATTATTCCATGGGTAAGATTACACCAGGTCATGAAGGTTGAAAACTTTCTACTATAGTTTTGGGGTTCTTGTATAGGTCTTCCTTCTTAGCTCTAATACAATCCAGGATATGTGCTGGAGTTGGAGCATTTTGAGCAGACTGGAAAAAAATTCTCCATTAATGAACATAATGGGTCTAGTACAAGTCATGTTAAAGTTAGAACAGTATTTTCAGTTTCAAGACATATATAATTGACATTTTACTTTGCTACTCGGAATAAACTAGCTCAATACTTCTCTTTCTCAATACCCACGTAGCTCTGGAATCTTTCAGTTTCACTCACTGATGGGATTGTCCTTGAAGAATCGCGGGTCATGAAGCAGGACTACTCAAAGATGGGATTTTTTTACGGGTCTTAGTAGTGTAACTTGAGGGGTAGGGGAGCATTACCATATACAGGATCAAATCTAAGGTAAGGACGACATTTTTCACTTTCATCGGAATATTAAAAACCATTTAACTATAGATTTTTAAAAATCTTTGGCCTCCCATTATTCAATTAATAAATAAAAGAATAATGAATTTATAAACAATGTCTACTATCAAACATTCTTAAAACGATACTTTCAGTTTTAAAGCGCCTTTACAAGATATAAAGAATTGATTTGCATTACCTCACAAAGAGTACACCCTGATACCATGCTGAAACTCATCACAAGAACAACCCAAGATATTAAAATTCTAAATGCTGAAATAGGAGAAAAACACAACAAAAAGCTACAGTTCTGGTCAAAGAAGTATAAAGTCCAGCTTGGCACATTCACCCAGAAAACCAATATAGTCAATCTATCAAAAACAGATCTCACAATAGAAGAGATAAAATACCTTTCCAAGGGATTAAAACACAGGATGCCGATAAAACTGACCACCTGAAAACCATTGCAGGAATTGAGACTGCTATCAGCGGACTTAATCATCAAACAATAGCCAAAATAAGAAACATAACCTCATCTGCTTTAACTGAAACCACGGGCCTTCCAAAGATAAACCCCAGAAACAAAATTATAGCCAAAAATTTAAAAAATAGAGAAGAAATTCTTATAACCCGATCAGACAAAGGAAACCAAACCGTAATCTTGGAAACAACAGAATATATCAACAAAATGAACAATATTCTCACAGACCGGAACATCTTCGAATTAATCCCCGAAGCTGACAAAAGAGCAGTCTACAATCAATACAAAAAAGATTTAAGAAGCCTTCAAAGGAATAACACCATCACGGCAGATGAACTTAGGGATTTTCTATCAAATATAAACTCCGATGCATATATATGGACTCCCAAAACTACACAAGCCAGGTAACCCTTTACGACCAATAGTAGCATACTATCTATCCCCAGCAGCTCCTTTAGCTAAATTTCTAGCCAATCTCCTCATCCCCTTACTCAAAGATAATCCCCCCAAAACAACTATTATATCCACGCCAAAATTCATCAACGAAATTTTAAACACTCCCTATAGGCCTAACCATAGTATGGTATATTTTGATGTCGTTAACCTTTACCCTAGCTTACCACACCAATTAGTCATAGAATGCACAAAACACTTTCTTTCAGACCATAATATAACCTCCAATATATACACAAAAATAATTAAATTAATAGATATATGTTTACATATCAACATATTTTCATTCAATAACAATAATTACAAACAAACCAAAGGCTTCCCATTCTCCTTTAGCAGAAATAGTAATGCAACATATAGACCGGCAGATTACTAACCACTTTCCGACAGAAATTCAAATATGGGGCAGGTATATAGATGATATATTCTGCTTATGCCATACAGAAGCAATAGATAGTATTTTGACCAAATTAAAAGGCCTACCCAAAGAAATAAATTTCACCCTGGAAAAGGAAGCCAATGGCACATTGCCTTTCTTGGATATATTTCATCACCAGACAAAACCAGATGTTCAACACCACAGTTTATTATAAGCCCACTTTCCTACCCAATTACATACACTACTCCTCATATTGCCCTTTAAACCATAGAATAAACACCATAAAAACCCTCACAAAAAGGATCTATACCCATTGTTCTAATCGAACATTCAAAACAATAGAAACTCAAAATATAATGCAAAACCTTCTCATAGCAGGATACCCAAAAGATTTATATTAAGGCATTTTTATAACCCTTCTACAATCAACAATAACCAGACATACAGATCAACATGCATCATACCATATTCCCCCAATAACATCAAAATAGCCCGAGAACTTAAAAAACACGGAATCAGAACTTTTTATGAAAATACCCCAAACATCGGTTCTATAGTTAGAAACACCAACACCAAAAACAATAGCCCTAACCTACCAATATACAACAGACAAGCCATCTATTCCGTTAAATGTAACCAGTGCAACAGTGTATACGTTGGAGAAACAGGCAGGTTAGTTAAGAACAGAATCAACGAACACAATAGAAATATAAAAAACAAAGACAATAGATCACTTATTTTTCAACACATTGAAACAACAGGCCATACTTTTGACTTAGCCAAACCAAAAACCTACTACACCAACCTAAATAATAAGCATAGAAGACTAATTCTTGAAGCCATAGTATCCACGAAACACCAGAGCATTAATATACATATAGATATCCCAGAAGTATACAATAGTTTAATACACAATCCTGATACATAAAACTACATTCCAGATAAACAATAGTATATTTCTCACTTGTTTTGTATATATAAAATATAAAATATAACTCAGGCATAAAATATTCATTTTAATTAAAAAATATTTTTGCACATTTTTAAATATGTAAATAACATACCATATAAAAATAACAGCTAAAAACTGTGATTCATTTCGTCTTATACACTCCTGTCGAAGGGTTTACGATACCCGAAAGCTCGAGATATCATTTATGGAATAAAGAAACTTATCCTCGCAGTTTTCATGTGTTACTGCAACAAAACTTTATCTTAAATTCCTCCCACGAATTCAAGATTTCTTCGAGGTTTTCGAACCAGCACTTCGCTGTGCCAGTGAGGTAGAAGATGACGTTGGCCAGACACATGGAGTCATCCCACTTGTTGTAACGTGCCACACGCTGGAAGTCGCTCAGCCAACGCTGCGAATCTTCCCCACACTCTCCCGAGAAGACAGCCGGATCTCTTCACCGATGGCAGAATGGTCGGTTTTCTTCTCTCTCCATTTTATTCCGAGCAGGAAAAGCAAGCACTGTAAATAGCTCTGGTTGCAATCCTTGAAGGCGACGACTTTGTCTGGTGACTGTCTCGTTACCCGGCGTATCCACCCCAATTGTCGCGAGGAAAAATAATTAACTAGGCTTCCGAATTACTTTAAATATTTATTTAATTAGTTATATGAGATGTTTTAAATATAAAATAAGAGTTACTATTTACATGAGCCAAATCGACCCAGCAGTTAGAGCCAGAGGGAAGAACTGAGATCTTTCCCCCTTTTCCGTGGCGCCACTGTTTACCACGACCGGTCGGTCCAGTCAAGATAAGAGGGAATACCAGGAAACTCTGGATTATAAGTATATATTATAATATATTACAACATATATATATATATGACGAACACATAGAGTTAAGTCACAAGCCTTGTAGATTCCTTGTACGTAGCCAGAGTAAAAAAAGCAATTGCTTGTTAAATATTGAAATTTTCTGTGCCTTAAAGTAAATGAGGCAAATATGTTTCTTTCCTGATCACTCCGAAATTAGAAATGAAATTTTTCCACAACGAACATGAAATAGTAATTTGACACTCTAACATATTTAATGTGAGGATGCAAAACAATTACGTTGATATTTATTGCATCATATTCCCTAATTTTTTTTGCGAGAATAAAATATTAATCGAATGATATTTAGTGCAGGAAAATTCCATTTCTGTGACCCATCTGCTGAGTAACCGCTTTCCTCATGAACGACTACTTTTGTAAAGGACAACCTTATCTAACCCAATCTCCAATGGGAGAACACATTCAGGAAATATTTTATTCTTCTAGGCTATGTTCTCTCAATGGATGTTCTACTGTATTTGGTATTATATTGGCCTAACCACCTTTTTTTTTTTGAAAATTTCGAATATTTCTTAAATCCCTCATCAATATCATGATATCCCAGGCCGCGCTCTTCTGAATAATAGCCACAGCCCAAAACTATGGCCTCCTGGCGAGCGTTCTGAATTTTCGAAAGTTGGTCTAGTAACTTTGGCATCGATTATGCTAAATCGCAGAGACGTAAATACAGAGAGTGTTCACACTTATAGGAAACAAGTTATATTATAAAATATTAAAAATTAACACCATATTTGAAAATTTTCAAATGTTCTATTTGAAAGCCTTTTTGTTTATTTACAGAACGGCACCTGATTTTCCACGATAGCAGACACTTTCTGATCATGGTCATACTCAAAAGATCCCATTCTTCCTTTACCACTTTCCAGAGCTAATCTTACCTATTTGGACATAATTAAAATATGCAAACAAGATGATATCAACATTTCTAAAAAAAGGTATTTATAATATTATTCACGACAAAAATATAAAGTTTTTATTCAAAGCACCTACGGAGAAATGGACAAAAGATTATCACCCTATATCTGTGAGAACTCCTGCAACTCTCAAAAAAAGTGAAAAAATATATTACAAAAGCCAGAGCCATATTAGTAGGATCTGTAGTAATTCTAATGACGTTTTTTCTTCAAGCTTGGAATAATTATGATTTGTCTTTCTATTTAGAACATACGACGACCTCATTTTCACCTAGTACCTTTCCAAAGTTACATAATAAAAGTCTTGATAATCATGATCTTCTATATAGATAATACCGTAACAGAGTTTTCCATTGTAAAGTCCTGAGCTATCTCCTCCGAAGATTCTGAACTACACATAACGATCTATATACCAAAATTTTCGTTATTTTTTTCTTCGTATGATAGGCCTGTTTTTATTTTCCTAATGTTAACAGTTATTTTTATTTTTTAATTTAATCTATTTTACAATCGTAGATTTTTTGCATTTATCATCATCAATTCGTTTGTTTTGAAATGCGTTCTTTTGTCTTATTACTACAACCAATCGTGATGAAACTTTGGGAAGATGTTTAGTATACTACCGGGATGGTTTCTGGCTAATTACTCTTTAGAAATAACCTTTCGTTGCATTTTTATTTACGATAAAACGTAGATTCACTCGCAATCAGCGCCCCCTCGCGGCAGAAATATGGCCTTAAATAGCCTCGCATGATCTTATTTGTAACGTCAAGCTTAGCTTATAGGTTAGGTACACAGCTTCGTACCCCCGCAACCTAGGTTCGAGGCTCAGCGTGGGTGTTTTTTTTTTTTTCATTTCTTCAATTATTGTAGCAAATTATTAAAATATATTATTTTATTTAAAATGTAGGCTTTTTAAAATAAAAATTAACATACACAATTTTTTAATAATATTTGTAACAAACCTAGGTTCGAGGCTCAGCGTGGGTGTCTTTTTTTATTTTCGTTTCTTTTATATTATTGTAGAAAGGTCTGTTTTTACAGCATTATTATATTTTGATTGGTTTATTTTAAATATGTTTGTTATGAAGGCTCTATGTAATACTATTTAGAGCACATTTTACATTTTAAACACCTAAGCCCCCCTCTTTTTAATATTGTAGCAAAGTATTAAAAGTATTATTTTATTTTAGATGTTTGCCATGAAACTTTGGAAAGTTGTTTAGTATACTATCAGGACGATTTCTGGCGAATTATTTTAGAATAATATTTATAACAATAACTATAGCGAAATTAAGACATAGTGATTATATTCTGTGTTTGTGCATATATTAATATTTAACAGAAAATGTTAGAACGTTCTATTAGAATATCTCGAAAACAAAAAACAATACATATAAACGAGTTCACTGACATTTATTAATGCAGTGATTATAATCAATGATTATAATGAAGGGCTATATTATCGATATATAAAAAAAATCACTTTCAAATTTTAACGTAACGTTCCATTCTCAATCCCGTAGGGCTTTAGATCGGCTAAAACATTTTTATCTTTATAAGTGAATATTAACTTTACTGTACTGAATAGTTTAGTATAATGTTAATTTAACATATTACAATTTAGCCACAGCAACGCGTGGCCGGGTTCGCTATTTATAATATATATTTTTGATTCATTTGATTATGATTATAATTTGTAAGTACTTTGTTATAGTTTTTCATTTAAATAGAGCTCAATTTTTGTGTATGTTTTCTATTTGCAGTATCTTTCCTAATGTCTTTGGCAACGTTTTTTTTTTCTCATAAATAGGCTGAGGTTATATTATTTTTCGAATTGTAGATTGAATTATTACTTTTATTCTATAATAATTATCTTTTATAAGTGTTTGTTATAGTTTTTCATTTGAATTTAGCACAATTTTTGTATCTGGATATCTTTTTTGGCGTCTTTTCATCTCTCTTTGGCATCTTTTTTTTTCTCATTAATAAGACCTAATCCAAATAATTTAATAGTGTGTGACGTTTCAGCAACAGCATCAGACAAAAGAATAAATGAACTAAAGAATAAAATCTCATTTTTTCTTTTGTCTGATGATGGTGACATTTGGATTAGGTCTTTTTTTTTTTATTAATTTGTTATAGTTTTTCATTTGAATTTAGCTCCATTTTTGTGTCTTAATTAATAAATGAACTGAAGAATAAAATCTCATTTATTCTTTTGTCTGATTTTTGTGTCTGATTTTCTTTTTTACAGTATCTTTCATAATGCCTGATTTGATTACTTGATCTGTTATAGTTTTTCATTTAAATTTAGCTCCATTTTTGTGTCTGTCGTTTTTTTTTCCTTCTCATAAATAGGCTGATGCTGTATTTGTGTACTCAATTGTTGCTTTTTGTGTCTGGTTTCTTTTTTGCAGTATTTTTTTGGAATCCTTTTTTTTTCATCAATTGTTTCCTCACATGCTTGGAATTTTCTTTTTATGCCTGTCCTGGCTTTCAGTTTTATAGTTTTCCTCTGCTTGGTTCTTATTTTACCTTTTTTTTTTCAGCGTCTTCTGTCATGCCTCGAAAAGGCCGTGGAAGACTCACTCCCCTAACAGCTAGGCGTGCTAATATGACTCGCCGCAGACACAAAACCCCAATTGCTATTTCTCTTGTTTACTTTTTTACCAATGCCTATAATTTTTCACCTGAAATATTTTTTATTTTATTTGTTATTCAATAAATTATTATCACTTATTTTTGGTCTTCTTTTTACTTACTTATTTTACTGGGGGTTGGTGGAAGGATGGTCTAAGCCGTTGGTTTTCGACCGCTACGACCCGGGTTCGATTCCCGCATTGGGCACTTTTTTCTGAAAAATAAAAAAAAATGCTCCAATGGCTTCCGATTCTTGCAAAAGTCCAACCCCACCAGCAAGCGCAAGTAATCAAACGGGGCTCTGGCACATTTGTAAATGCAAAGTCGAACTGCTTTTCACATGTTTAGACATGTGGTGTACTTACAGTTAAAGCAGTCGCCTACTCTACCCACCATGATTATCAAGGCCTGTACCACGTGTACTAGGGATAAGCAAAAAAAAATTATTTTACTCATTGATCTATACATACAATTATTTGCATACAATTATTTACATACAAATATATGCATACAATTATATACATACACTTTTCTACATTTTTGCACTCTGCAGTCTAATATGTTGTTAATAATAGGGGTTTTAGACAAATATCAACTGTTGAAATTTGATTTTCCAAAATAATTGAATTATCGAAAGTGTCGAATTAGTTTGTCATATGATAGGCCGTAGGTCGAGACATCCAAAAATGGTCGAATTATCGTGTGTTGAATTAATTAGATTATATTGTATATATAAAAATATAGAATTGTTGTTTTTAATGAGGTCTTTTAAATGAATTTATTCCTTTAATATGTTGTCATATCTGCAATTTTTTTTCATTTCCAAAATATTTATTTACACTTTCACCAATGCCTATAGGATCTTTGCGATGGAACAGGTATGGTGTTCTAGCGCATGTGCTCTCATGTCCTTGAAGCACATATACTGACAGTACCCAAAGTTGAACACACTGTATAATGTCTGAAATATATGACTATAAAGAGGGCTCAAGGCCAAACCTTTGCTACAAGAGCCTGTGTTTACGCACAGACGACTTTATGTGACTTTTTCAAGTGAGCGAACTTTGGTTAGCATACATGTAAAGTTGAACCCAAGTATATATAAAATGTAGTTTTTAATGAGGTCATTTAAATGAATTCCTATTATAAATCGTCTCCTCTGAAATATAGTTTGTAAATTTATATTCTGATTTATTTTATCCTTTTTTTTTCATTTCCAGAATATATATTTACACTTTTCACCAATGCCTAAAGTTTCTCACCTGAAAGAAAAAAAACTCCGCCTTTGCCGGTCCCAAGCCAGGATGAAAAAGGAGGAGGGGGAGCAGTAACAAGCTCACTAAAAAAACCTGGGCTCAGCTGGCCCGGCTGATAGTACCTTGTAAGGGCTCCTAATCCAGGGATACATTCTTTTGGAGCTAAGTCAGTGGCCTGCCACTGAGTAGTGCTCCCAGTCTTGATGACAAAGGCAGACGCATTCTACTTCACCCAATCATGATGGTTGTTAATTTCAAGCTTTACAAGCTTGACACTCTAATATGATTGAGTGAAGATAAGAAAGGAGAAAAAATATTTTTTGTATTTTTTTTTTGGCAATAATCTATTTATTATCAATTAATTTGATTTTGGTCTTTATTTATTATTCCCCTGCTCTATACATACATTTTGTACATTTACAATGTCAGCCATTTTCTCTGTAATACCTTTTCAGCAGTGAAGTTATATTTGAGCAACAAACAATTGTTGAAATTTAAAATGGTCGAATTATCGATAGTGTTGAATTACACTTTGTTATATGATAGGCTGTAGGTCAAGACAGCAAAACATGGTCGAATTATCGAGGTTATATTGTATATATAAAACTAGAAATGTAGTTTTAATGAGGTCCTTTAAATATTTTCATTCCTTTTATATGTTGTCTTATCTGCGATATAGTAGCATTTTTTGCAATTTTATTTGCTGATTTGTGTCATTTTTTCACTCTAAATATATTTATTTAAACTCTTCAACTAATGCCTATAGTTTCTTTCCTGAAATTGCTTAGCAAACATGAGTTGGTTGTATTGTTATGCTTCGGATATATTTTAATCCTAAGCAGGGTCTTTGCGAATGGTACACGTATGGTTACACAGTGCATGTGCTCTTATGTTCTTGAAGTAGTGTAGATGTGTTGTTTGCACTTTTATTTTCTGATTTGTTAGTATTTTTCTTCTTTTTTCATTTTAAATAATTTTTTAGGCATAGGAACCAATGCCTATAGTTTCTCACCTGCGGGCCCTTCGAGTAAACCCGGGGCGTTGCCCGGGTCACTCGGCTAGTGTTTTATATATATTCCTTAGCTCAATTAAAGAAATCTCTAATCAAAACTACTTTTAGTATCATACTTTCAAGATTTTAACCACGACTGCATTACCATAGCATAATCCTCAAACTACAATGAAAAATCAACAGAAATATAATCTTTTTTATAACATACTAGACGGGTGACCCGGGCTTCGCCCCGGGATTGACCCGTGTGCATATCTACCCGAGTGATATATATTTAGATAAGATTTTTTTAATAATTGTTTGTTATTAGCATTATCTATTTGTTTGCATCAGTATAATTTAATCGTTGATAGAGGGCGCTGTTCGTGAACTAAGTAGAATAATTCGAATATATAGTTTTTTATTAATTGATTTATATATATTTTTTAAAATAGCCTATCGTCTTCCCCATATTTTTTTTACCTATGTATGGAAATTTTGGTTTGAATTAGTGAACTACTGCGAATTTGTATACCGGACATACAAACAAACAAACAAGCATACAAACATTCATTTTTATATAGAAGATATATATATTTAAAAACTATGTACATAAAATAGTTTAAACATTTACACGCAAATGTCCACATAGGATATAGCGTGTGTTTTGCAATAAATAAAATTTTTAAAAAATAATAAAATCCTCTTTGTGTAACTTTGTGTTGTATTCCGGCCTGAAAATCAGCCCTTGCTACTTTACCAACTTAAACATCTGTTTGGTAAATTTGACCGATTTTATAACTTCTCTCGTAGGTTGTTATCAAATCGAAGCCGTCCCTGTACTGATGAGGGCCATAGCCTGAAACCATGGTATACTGGTTGTTGACTTTTTGTCTGAATTTTCCAAAACTGGTATTGTGGCTTATTTTTTATCCCCATCAATACGTTATGACGGGGGTGATAACCAAAAAGGCATTGGTTTAACGTATTTTAAAGGGAGAGGTTCCTCTTTTTCGATACATGAATACCCTTCAACCACAACTTTACGTTATAATATTGCATATAAATATTGTTTATATAGCGTAATATACAGAGCATCACATACGCTGTTTGTAAATAATAAAAAAAAATGGTAAACAATCACAAAAATATTTTAATGGAATTTTTTAGCGACTGTGTTTACAAATTGATATTTCTAAATTTCTAAGATTCCCCCATTCAGAGAAATTTGATATATGTAACACTATCGAATATACAAAATATAATTCCTCATAAAACTGTGTTTTAAAAAATAATTTAAAGATATTAAAATAGACATTGTGAAAAATTAAAATTGTGAAAAATAGACACCTTGGCCAGTTAGAGTTGTTTATTTTCTCATTAAAAATAAAGAATTTGGCAAAGCGTTAAAAAAGAACAATTTTTAACGCCTTGCTAAATTCTTTATTTTTATTTATTTCTCCTGACGAATAAAAAAGATTTTTGTTGAAACGTAGAGAAAATAAATAACTCTAACTGGCCGAAGTGTCTATTTTCACAGAACTATGAATGCCGGCCAGGCAGCCTCTATTTTCAGGATATTAAAAACTAATTTTAGAAAGTGTCATCGCGCGTTCATTTCTTTCCTCCATTTCGGTTGAAATCCATCTCGATGCCCAATACAAGTTCTCAAGCGACCTTGTCAATTTCAGATTACAAAGCCGAAGAAAGTAGAGGATGTATTCATCAGGGCAGTGCTAATTGGATTTTTCATCCTTCAGCTAGTGTATATATAAAGCCGGAGCCATATTCGTCAGCGACACACTATCAGCAGATATTTTTATGAAAATTTCTTGGCTGCTGATAGATGGAAATTTATTGTTACATATGACGAAGCATGGGTATATTTAACCGATTGCGTCAGAAAAAGAGCTATATACTATCAAAAAAGGGTGGAAAAATCTAGGCCGAATTGGGTGAAGGAATGTGCCGAAAGTTACCCCAAAGGATTTATGGTGGCATGCGGTATATCATATGAAGGAAAATTAAAAATAAGAAAAGTTGAAAGAAATGCCAAAATAAACTCGGAGTACTTTCAAAACAACATTTTGGAACCTATATTTTTAAAGGATATTCCCTCTATCTATGGAAAACAGAGCAACAAAGTCTGGTTTCACCATGATAACGCCACAAGTCATACCTCATCTTCTTGGAAGATCTAAGGCAAAAAACAGGAATCAACACTATTCCAAAGAACAGAACCCCTGTAAATTCTCCTGATATAGCCCCGATGGATTTTTGCATTTTTGGATGCCTTAAAAGAGCACTTGGAAAGAGACACCCTAGGACAATTGAAGGTCTCTGGAAAGTGGTAAAGGAAGAATGGGATCTTTTGATTATGACCATGATCAGAAAGTGTGCTATCGTGGAAAAGCAGGTGCCCTTCTGTAAATAAACAAAAGGTCTTTCAAATAGAACATTTGAAAAATTTCAAATATGGTGTTAATTTTTAATATTTTATAATAAAACTTGTTTCCTATAAGTGTGAACACCCTCTGTAGATGGCTTGTAGTTTTCCGTCCATTTTGACGAACATTCATTGTTGAGATCAATTTTTTCCAAAATATATTCATTGGTAAATGTTATTTTCATTTTTTTTTAAATGAAAATCAAGAAATATATCTACTTCAAAATATTCCACCACTAGTAAAAAAGTATATTAAGATATGAACATTTTAATTAAATTATTGGTTCATTATTAACAATCAGATTTACCCCAACCATAATATATCCCAGATTATTTCCTCAAGATCTATCTGATGTAGTTATGTAATATGGCAAAAATGAATCAAATTGTAAAAGAAAGGGTAATATGATAAAAATAACGCTCATATGCTTCTAAGACATTGAAGATCTGCCTGCCTGAAGCTGAAGAGATAATCAATTATCAAGCAAGTTTGATTTAGTAGATATATTCAAAAGGCATTTGGATTTGATTTTAGTTAATAAAGAACATGATCTGGGGTATATTTTGTTGAAATGTGCCCTCTGCAAGCAAATTGATTTCAAGATAATAAAAAATACTCCAAATATGTGGTGAAACATATGGGAATCACAAAAAAAAAAAGACAGTTGGTATTTCAATGTTGTATACTTTCGATTTTAGACAACAACGACTCGGGATTGAATCCCATACTGGACACTTGAAAACTATAAAAACAATACTTAAATGATTCCCTCTTTTATATGAATCATCTTTCCACCAGTGAGTACAAGCAAACAACGGAGGCTCTGACACTTTTTAAGTGCAAAGGTCGAACTAGGACTTTACATGTATACATGTTTAAGGTAATGCTGCACATAATTTAAGAACCGGCTTTATATATACATCATGATTATCAAGACTTTTATTATGTAACTTTGGAAAGGTACTAGGTGAAAATGAGGTCGTCGTATGTTCAAAATAGAAAGACAAATCATAATTATTCCAAGCTTGAAGAAAAAACGTCATTAGAATTACTACAGATCCTACTAATTTCACCTAAAAAATATAATTACGTATCAAATCATACAAAATTGTATATTTTGGTCAATATTTATATAGAAAAAACTAAAACCTGATTTTTACTTCAGATTGATTACGCAAATTTGTGTATGAGGACTTTCTTTCAAGATGAATTTTATGTTTCGGCCCTCTCTCAATTATTCAATTATTTTAACTTTCAATTTCATCTAATTTGGCTAATCATAAGATGTCTTTTCACTGTTTTTCTCTTCCACTTCTATTTTTCAACGTCCATATATTATATATTTTGCTATAAAACAGCTGTCTCCTTGGAATGCCTCCATAATTTCGTTTAACTTAGGAATTGGATAAACATCTTCTACTGTGTCACATTGTTTAATTCTTTTTGTAGCCCAAATAAAATTGGTATTTGTCATCAAGTTTCTTAACTAATATGACAGAAAAATGTCAGGGGTTGAAATATTTTCTAAAATCTACTTATATAATTGCCTTATTCTGTCTGTCTGTCTGTCTGTAAGTCTGAAGCTCACGGATAGAATGCGCGCCCATTGGCTGCCAGGGAACACGTGTCCTCCCTGCCCCCCCTCTAGACAACCCTGTTATCAGCAGTGTGTTACATCCACCTGTCTATAGCGGCCATTCTAGACAACCCTGTTATCAGCAGTGTGTTACATCCACCTGTCTATACATGTCACCCTGTCTATAGCGGCCACTCTATACACCCCTGTTATCAGCTGTGTGATACATCCACCTGTCTATACAGACCACCCTGTATATAGGGGCCATTCTAGATAACCCTGTTATCAGCTGTGTGATACATACACCTGCCTATACAGACCACCCTGTATATAGCGGCCATTATAGACAACCCTGTTATCAGCTGTGCGATACAACCACCTGTCTTTACAGACCACCCTGTCTATAGCGGCCACTCTAGACAACCCTGTTATCAGCTGTGTGATACATCCACCTGTCTATACAGACCACCCTGTCTATAGCGGTTACTCTAGGCAACCCTGCTATTATCAGTGTGTTACAATCACCTGTCTATACAGACCACCCTGTCTATAGCGGGCACTTCAGGCAACCCTGTTATCAGCAGTGTGATACATACACCTGTCTATACAGACCACCCTGTCTATAGCGGCCACCCTAGACAACCCTGTTATCGGCTGTGTGATACATACACCTGTCTATAGCGGCCACTCTAGAGAACCCTGTTATCAGCTGTGTGATACATCCACCTGTCTATACAGACCACCCTGTCTATAGCGGTCACCTTAGGCAACCCTGTTATCATTAGTGTGTTACATTCAGCTGTCTATACAGACCACCCTGTCTATAGCGGCCACTCTAGACACCCCTGTTATCAGCTGTGTGATACATCCACCTGCCTATACAGACCTCCCTGTATATAGCGGCCATTCTAGACAACCCTGTTATCAGCTGTGCGATACATCCACCTGTCTTTACAGACCACCCTGTCTATAGCGGCCACTCTAGACAACCCTGTTATCAGCTGTGTGATATATCCACCTGTCTATACAGACCACCCTGTCTATAGCGGTCACTCTAGGCAACCCTGCTATCATCAGTGTGTTACAATCACCTGTCTATACAGACCACCCTGTCTATAGCGGGCACTTCAGGCAACCCTGTTATCAGCAGTGTGATACATACACCTGTCTATACAGACCACCCTGTCTATAGCGGCCACCCTAGACAACCCTGTTATCGGCTGTGTGATACATACACCTGTCTATAGCGGCCTCTCTAGACATCCCTGATATCAGCTGTGTGATACATCCACCTGTCTATACAGACCACCCTGTCTATATCGGCCACTCTAGACAACCCTGTTATCAGCTGTGTGATACATCCACCTGTCTATACAGACCACCCTGTCTATAGCGGTCACCTTAGGCAACCCTGTTATCATTAGTGTGTTACATTCACCTGTCTATACAGACCACCCTGTCTATAGCGGCCACTCTAGATACCCCTGTTATCAGCTGTGTGATACATCCACCTGTCTATACAGACCACCCTATATATAGCGGCCATTCTAGATAACCCTGTTATCAGCTGTGTGATACATACACCTGCCTATACAGACCTCCCTGTATATATCGGCCATTCTAGACAACCCTGTTATCAGCTGTGCGATACATCCATCTGTCTTTACAGACCACCCTGTCTATAGCGGCCACTCTAGACAACCCTGTTATCAGCTGTGTGATACATCCACCTGTCTATACAGACCACTCTGTCTATAGCGGTCACTCTAGGCAACCCTGCTATCATCAGTGTGTTACAATCACCTGTCTATACAGACCACCCTGTCTATAGCGGGCACTTCAGGCAACCCTGTTATCAGCAGTGTGATACATACACCTGTCTATACAGACCACCCTGTCTATAACGGCCACCCTAGACAACCCTGTTATCGGCTGTGTGATACATTCACCTGTCTATAGCGGTCACCTTAGGCAACCCTGTTATCATTAGTGTGTTACATTCACCTGTCTATACAGACCACCCTGTCTATAGCGGCCACTCTAGACACCCCTGTTATCAGCTGTGTGATACATCCACCTGTCTATACAGACCACCCTATATATAGCGGCCATTCTAGATAACCCTGTTATCAGCTGTGTGATACATACACCTGCCTATACAGACCACCCTGTATATAGCGGCCATTCTAGACAACCCTGTTATCAGCTGTGCGATACATCCACCTGTCTTTACAGACCACCCTGTCTATAGCGGCCACTCTAGACAACCCTGTTATCAGCTGTGTGATACATCCACCTGTCTATACAGACCACCCTGTCTATAGCGGTCACTTTAGGCAACCCTGTTATCAGCAGTGTGATACATACACCTGTCTATACAGACCACCCTGTCTATAGCGGTCACTTTAGGCAACCCTGTTATCAGCAGTGTGATGCATACACCTGTCTATACAGACCACCCTGTCTATAGCGACCACTCTAGACAACCCTGTTATCAGCAGTGTGATACATACACCTGTCTATACAGACCACCCTGTCTATAGCGGCCACTCTAGACAACCCTGTTATCGGCTGTGTGATACATACACCTGTCTATAGCGGCCACTCTAGACAACCCTGTTATCAGCTGTGTGATACATCCACCTGTCTATACAGACCACCCTGTCTATAGCGGTCACCTTAGGCAACCCTGGTATCATCAGTGTGTTACAATCACCTGTCTATACAGACCACCCTGTCTATAGCGGTCACTTCAGGCAACCCTGTTATCAGCAGTGTGATACATCCACCTGTCTATACAGACCACTCTGTCTATAGCGGTCACTCTAGGCAACCCTGCTATCATCAGTGTGTTACAATCACCTGTCTATACAGACCACCCTGTCTATAGCGGGCACTTCAGGCAACCCTGTTATCAGCAGTGTGATACATACACCTGTCTATACAGACCACCCTGTCTATAGCGGCCACCCTAGACAACCCTGTTATCGGCTGTGTGATACATTCACCTGTCTATAGCGGTCACCTTAGGCAACCCTGTTATCATTAGTGTGTTACATTCACCTGTCTATACAGACCACCCTGTCTTTAGCGGCCACTCTAGACACCCCTGTTATCAGCTGTGTGATACATCCACCTGTCTATACAGACCACCCTATATATCGGCCATTCTAGATAACCCTGTTTTCAGCTGTGTGATACATACACCTGCCTATACAGACCACCCTGTATATAGCGGCCATTCTAGACAACCCTGTTATCAGCTGTGCGATACATCCACCTGTCTTTACAGACCACCCTGTCTATAGCGGCCACTCTAGACAACCCTGTTATCAGCTGTGTGATACATCCACCTGTCTATACAGACCACCCTGTCTATAGCGGTCACTTTAGGCAACCCTGTTATCAGCAGTGTGATACATACACCTGTCTATACAGACCACCCTGTCTATAGCGGTCACTTTAGGCAACCCTGTTATCAGCAGTGTGATGCATACACCTGTTTATACAGACCACCCTGTCTATAGCGACCACTCTAGACAACCCTGTTATCAGCAGTGTGATACATACACCTGTCTATACAGACCACCCTGTCTATAGCGGCCACTCTAGACAACCCTGTTATCGGCTGTGTGATACATACACCTGCCTATAGCGGCCACTCTAGACAACCCTGTTATCAGCTGTGTGATACATCCACCTGTCTATACAGACCACCCTGTCTATAGCGGTCACCTTAGGCAACCCTGGTATCATCAGTGTGTTACAATCACCTGTCTATACAGACCACCCTGTCTATAGCGGCCACCCTAGACAACCCTGTTATCGGCTGTGTGATACATACACCTGTCTATACAGACCACCCTGTCTATAGCGACCACCCAAGACAACGTGTTTAAAATATATTCGCACTCGGGTAACCCCGGGCGTTGCCCGGGCCATTCTTCTAGTAAGTCTATAAGCATCTTATCGATTAAATTTTGTATGATGCTTCGCTCTTTAACCGCCATCCTGAAGTACTTGTGTTTTTTATTTCGCAACTAGCCGAATGACCCGGGCAACGCCCGTGTTTTACCCGATTGAATGTTTTGATTCAAATACTATTTGTTACAATTATAAATTGGCGCCTTATATAAATGCATATGTTAGTTAATAACTATAGCCTATGTGCTTTATCTGTCTATGTACTGTTGGCTTCCGTAGGCGTCTCTTACTGGGAAAAAGAAAGAGAGGATTCCATTTGGTTATTAACTAATATATGCATTTATTTAAGGAGCGACCCGCTCCAACACAATGGTTACAAAAACGAAAAAGCGAGTGGGGTGGGGGGGGGGGGCAAAGGTGGCGTGATCGTAGCCGACCAATAGGAGGGCGCCATTCCAAAAAAAAAAAAGCAAACGGGGACAGAGATGACTGGTGAAGAATGACGCTCGTAACTGTATATAGAATTCTGTATCAATACGATGTTCTGAAAAGTGTGCTCTGCCTAATACCGAGAAAAATAAATCCGCGTACTTTTCCAACATTTTCATTATCTCATTCCATTACATAGATGTAATCTTTGTGGTATTGAGGCTTCACGTTCTCATTGTGTTGCCATTTTTCCATGGACGGCTTCCATAACCCAATGTTTACTTTTATTATTTCAAGGGCCGAGGATAAATGTTCTTTATCCAAATATGTGCTTTCTTATTTCAACAGTAATCGGACTTCTTTCTAATCGGGCTCTGTTCACCTCAATGATATATTCGCCCTCCTCTGCTTTTATCAATATAAAATTATCCTTATGGATTTTTATTTTCTCATTTATTATTTTATCATTATTATTATTTTTTTTTTGAAAATCTTATTTTATTATGTCTTGTTCACAATCAATTTCCGCATTCATTTTCTTAAGGGAATCTCGCCCAACAAAAAGGGTCCTAAATGAGTTTATATTATTATATAATTTGATGTGATTTATTTAAAGAAATACTACCTACGATGTTCAATTTTTTGCCATCAGGTTCAGAATTAACTAATTGCAAAAGAATTGAACATCGTAGGTAGTATTTGCAGTAGGAGTTTTAGTGAAAGTACTAATGTCACAGCCTATATCGAGGGCTGATCTAAGGTCTATCACCGAAAGATGAGTGCCTGTATTAATCAAAGCTCCTAATGAAATTATTTTGTTTACTGTAGTATTCATTTTACCTTCAAAATACAACTCTTTAATGAATTTATTGTTGGCTCTCTTTGATTGGTAGAATTAGATTTGAATAATTTGAATTTTTCAATAGAAAATATTTATTTCGTGATGTAATGTTTATGCTTGTGCTATTACAAACATCAGCGTAGATCCGAGGCCTTGATTCATCTGTTATCCTTTCTAATCGGATTTTTATTCGAATTTGTCTTGAATAATTTATAGGTCCACTTCCACGATTCCCACAGACTTTAACCTATGATATAGCGCCACGTGTCCTGGCTTTTTTCATTTTAAATAGCTTGGTCTTTCTACCTCCGTCTTAATTTTGTTAGCTTTAAGACTGTTGTTGATAGTTCGGGCTTAGCCTAAAAAACTTGAAATTTAAGGATTTATAGGGGCAGTGAACTTAGGTGGGGGTTGGTCTAAGAATGCCTATGAGCAGAGAACTGGGACGGTTAAGGGTTCTGGTAGTGCCTTGTGAAAGTTGAAACTTTCTTGTTGTTCTTTTCGATAGGGTCGTTAATAGCGTGATTTATTCTAAAAAAGTTCGAATTTTTTTAAACGTTAGTGGTATTCCTCGAATAAACCCACATTTTTGACCATGTGGAAAAGTTAGTTGATGTTTTGTTTTGATAAAAAAAGCGCCAGAAAATATTATTTTTCAAAACCTCAATAACGAATTTTATTTTCGTTTCTTCTTCTATTATAGTTAACCTTGTTGCACAACAATCAGGTTCATCATCCGCGAGCCTTTATTTAGATGTGGTGTCAATGCTGCATCATGTTAAGCCTCATTTTCATCACTTCTTTCTTGGTAGCTGAAGAGATATCACGAATAAGAAGCTTTTCAAAGTTTTCCGGCTAATAAAGCTAGATTTTAGCAGGTTCAACCAAGTTTTAGTGCTACTAGTCATATTTATGGTTGTCTAAGCGTAAAATTATATATTCTGCCCAGTGGCAGAGGAGTCCAATCTCTTCGAGAGACTCAACCCACGGACGAGGGTACATTCATAATTGTGATATTTATTTATTTCAATTCAAAACGCTATGTCTCCCTAGGGACACTTGCGCTAAATGTACATACAAATATAACAAAGAAAATATTCAACATGGAAAGATACACAGAAAGTAACTTAGAAAGATTCATAAATATTATTTACATATAGAGATATTCTTTGAATTTTATTTACAGTTACATCATTAAATTTTAAATATATACATATATACACACATATACACGCATACACCTATATATTGTATACAACCATATAATATGTCCAATATTTATTTGAGATCGTTACATCAAAGACCATTTTTCTTAATGAAATCTAAAATATATTTACAAAGGAAATTAAATTTTATATATGCCTTACTTGAAATTAAATCGCTAGGGCCTAAAGCTATTAAATCGTTGTTGACTCTGTAATCTTGAAAGACAGGGCACTTTAGCAAGAGATGTATTGAAGTTTGTTCCCCCAATCCACAGAAACATGTCGAATCTTGCACAGCCTGAATTTTCTTAAGAAAAAACCTGAAATTTCCATGATCTGTGATAAATTGTGAATTATAATAGTTTGGTCGAAAATATTTCGGAATTTCATAAGGAAAGAAACTTTGAAATGTTTGATTAGTATTCTTTTTCAGTAAATTAATCCTTGATATAATGAAATCTTTGAGTATACCTGGAATAAACAAATCATAAAATTGTTTATCTTCTGTTGATAAATTATTCAACTCATAACTTATAATTATAGATTCCATATAATCAGTGATCAAAGCAATATTGGCTAAGGTGTGAACACAGTTATAACTGGTTGTTTATATGTTTGGGTACACCATAGCAGAATTTGATATTGCATTGAGTTCAGTTTGTACATATATTATTTGCTAATAAATTCAAACCATATTTCTGTTCCGTAAGTTAACGTTGGTCTTATTATAGATTTATAAAGTGTAAGCCTTTTTTGGGTGCTAAGACCCCAAGATTTTCCAAATATTGAAAAAAGAAGGTTTTTCAATCTTTGGGTTTTGTTTAGTATAATGTTAAGGTGAGGGCCAAAATTCAATTTGTTTTTCCATCTATGATTCGCAATCGTAATTCCAAGAATTTTAATTTCTTCTACGGGCACAATAATATTGTCTCTAAAATTAATTGGATTTTTGTCTTTATTGTGCAAGTGTAAAATACTAGTTTTATCAAGATTGATATTTAGCTTATTTTCATTACACCATTGATCTATCTTTTCCAAATTAAACTCAATAGACTTTTTTAGATTTGTTAACCCATTATTCCAACATATAATAGTTACATCATCAGCATAGCAAATGATTTCAGAGTTTGGTGATTGCAAATTAGTTAGGAGATCATTTAAATATATCAGCCATAACAACGGAGACAATGGTCCACCCTGAGGACAGCCCTTTGTTAATATCTTTGAAACTTTCGTATTATTATACTTGAAAATCGTTTTTCTATTTTTCAAAAAAGAACGTAAAATTTTGATCAATTCAACTGGTAAATTGTCTTCGTCTAATTTTTTAAACAAGGCTGGCCACCATGTATTATCAAACGCTCCTTGTATATCAATTGCAATCAGCGTAACTAGTTGTTTCTGTCTATGTTCCATTATGATCTTTGTGATTTCCTTCAAACAGGTTGTTGTTGACTTATTCTTCAAGAAACCATGTTGTCTGGGGCTTAGGAGATCATTTTTTTCATAGTACTCGTATGTTTTATTTTTCAAAATTTTTTCAAATATTTTTGATAAGTTAGAAATTAATGAAATAGGTCGATAACTCTTTACTAATTCTAAATTCGTTTTGTGAGGTTTTGAAATTATCCTGAGAACTGCCTCTTTCCATCTATCTGGATAGTATCCGAAGTGAATGCATTTATTAAATAATTCGCATAATAATGGTAAAATTTTTGGAAGGGCACTTTTGATCATGTTATTACTTATACTGTCAACCCCAGGGGCTTTTTTGATGTCTATGTTAGATATTAGGTTCACTATTTCCCCTTCCTCAACAAAGACCTTATTCTTGTTAATCATTTTTAGTTTGTAATTTCTAATTAGTTGATGGTAAGAATCATCCGTATCGAAATTATCATCTGGTATTAACTCATTTAACAAATTGCTCATTGATCGTTCTTTTAGGTGTTCTGGGGCATTGTCAATAAAGGGTATTCCCCTTTGTTTATCTAGTGTTCTTAATTTATTAAAAAAATTATATGCGTTACCAAATGGATTGTTTGTATAATTTTCTTCTATAAGATATCGCCAGTTAATGTTCTTTGCTTTATCAATTGCATTAGTGTATCGATTCCTAGTCAACTTGAATGTGTTATAACTGATTGCTCCGTGGCGATAATATAGGTTTCTTATGTAGTGAAAATGATATTTCATTTTTTTCAATTCATTATTCCACCAGTTATTACTAGAATAATATTTAGAGTTGGAGGATATAGCTTCCAAAGATCTAAAGGCAGCTTCTGTTAAAAGGTTTGTAAGTCCATTTACTATCATATCAATATCTAAATCTGAATTAACTCTTTCCACTTTACTTTTAAGTCTTATTATTTCTGTTAAAGATATATTATGAGAAAATCGAGACCAATCAGCATCTTTTTCTTTGAATTTCCAAGTGGATTTTTGATTATTGAATGAGTATTCGTTTTTTGTTTTTGATATCGATGTTAGTGTTTCAGACAACTGGGTGCAGCGCTCCAATCTCCATCAATTGTTGGCATGTTATTTACATGTTACTTTTATTTAATGAATACATGTTACTTGTTACGTACATTACAAGAGCGGGTTTCCATTATCAAAACAAACTAACATAAATAAATAATATCGAAATTATCTTTAAAGTAGTTTGGGTTAGTTTTTATTCTCCTCCTCGTAGGTGTGAGCGTGTTTTGTCAAATATATATATGATAATATTATTATATCTTATCAATAAAAGACATATATTAGTCAAATTATTTTATAAAATTACTATATAATATAATCGAAATTACTAATTCAAATATTCGTGAATGAAAAAATGCGGATCTCAACACGAGACAATGAAATATTATGCCTCATTTTTACCTTTTTAATGGGTGTATAAAAATATATATTTTATAAACCTAATTATGATATAAGAAAGCGCTTTCCAGTAACAAATTTCCATATGTTTCCTCCAACGTTGAACCCATACTGCAAATCTACTTTGGAAATATGCCTAGAGGTTGTTTTCTTAACCATGTCTTTATGGCCAGTTCTACTTCTTTTAGGTCTTCAAATCTTTGTTCCTTCAGACATTTTATTGGAGAGAATAAATAGAAGCCGCAAAATGCCAAAACTGGGCTTAATGGGGGTTATAGAACGAGTGACGAGCCAATTTTTTCAATAGCCTCTGACGTCTGGAAGGAGGTGTGGCCGTGTATTGTCATGGTGTAACTTGACGGATTTAAGAGGAATCTCTAGGATTTTATTTTAGAAGAGTTTTCCTAAAATTATAACATAGCTATAACTGAAATATATAACAGTACTACCTTCTACTATAATTTCAAACATTATTAAACTTCGCATGAGTCAAAAGATTGTTGCCATCCCCTTTTAGGATGACTTCTGTACTCTGAATTTCTTTCTTAAGTGGGCTAGGATAATGCCATTATAAACCCTGTAAATTAGTTTTTGGATCATAAAGGTAGGCCCAGGCTTAATCTCCAGTCACTAGATTTGAAATAGAAAGTGTCATTTTGGGCCTTATAGAGATCCAGTAGCTCTCGGCATAGCTGGCCATTTGATCACTCTGATCAAAGGTTATTTTCTTTTGAAACTATTTTGAATATATTTTTCTATATCCCCCAGATGTTCAAAAATAGTCATTTTATTGCATTTGATCCAAATTTGAGTATATTACACAAGTCTCTGATAGTTATTCTTTAATCATGACGGATAAAGTTATCAACCTTGTCTTAGTTTTCAGGGTTGGTTGCTGTTGTTGGCCTCCCACTACGTGGTTTGTCATCCAAAGAAGTCTCACTACTTCGGAATCTTCTCATCCATCTTCTCACAATACTAACATCAACTGAGGCTTTTTTGTATACATTTTTCAGTCTCTGATGAATCATTGAAGCTGAACATCCCTCCACTTCCAAAATTTCAATAACGGCTCTTTGTGTGTGTTTCTTTCTTGATTCCAAACTTTTACTTAATTTATCTGAAAACAAAGATGGATGATCATTAAATATATTAAATATTGTTGCACCAGGTTGCGGCTTGGCAGACTCTTCAGCCATGATTCTCTCCTGTGCTGGGTCTTGCATCTTACCAGAGCGTGTATCAACCATCCTACAAATTTATATAAGGGAATAATGAGATAAGTCTACTTTAAGTAGCCTCCAGAATCCTTTATTTATTTTCTCACATCAAAGAGAGCAGTGAAGTCACACGTGTACCTAAATACAAATGATGATAATCTAAATAATCTGTTTTAAATAAATATCATAGAACATAAAAATAAATAAATATATAATTTAAATTTCAAATATATTAAAAATAATATAATAAATACGCCATTAATCATGATGTAACACTTCCCCCTCTCCAGAGGTCGTCACGTCCTCGTGATTGACCTCATCAATTCTTTCAAAATAGGGTTTGATTCTTGAGACATGGACAATCAATGGGTCTTGGCCAGGATTATCTTTTGGTTCAATTAAGTAATTTACGTTGGACAGCTTCTTTAATATTCTATATGGGCCAAAATATTTTCTCAGTAGTTTCTCACACTTTCCTATTTTCCTAATTGGTGTCCAAACTGCTACTAATTCTCCTGGTTCGTAGCTGCGCGTCCATTACTAAAAATTCGTGGGATAATTCAGTGTCATCAATTTTTAAATCTAAAATAATTCTACCTACCATATCTAATTTTTTCCCATCGGGTCCTGAACACGTTTTAGTGAGACTATTTATTTCACGGCCAGCAAAAAGTGCTGTTCTTAGGTCGACCACTGAAAGATCGGCGCCTGTATCAATCAAAGCTTCGCATAACCCTATCTTGTCCACATTATTCTTAATTTTGTACCTAGGGTCCAACTTTCTAATTCCATTTATGGTCGACTTGCTTTGATTGAAGGAATCAGGCGCGATACTTAGTTTAAATCTTCCAACACGGAATATCTATTCCGTGTAGGAATATTTGTTCGTGTGTCATTACAAACATCCGCATAGAGGCGAGGCCGTGTATAATCTTTTATTTCGTCCGTTTGAAGATTTTCTTGACTCTTGTCTTGGGAAACTGAGGGGTCCTCTTCTACGATCCTCACAAACTTGACCCTACAATAACGCGCAATGTGTCCTGGAATATTGCACTTAAAGCATATAGGTCTTCCGTCCTCCGTCCTGCTTTTGTTTGTAGCTGGACTCTTGTTGTAGACTTTATTTTGGTGGGTCTGTCTCTGCGTGAAACTTGAATTTGCATAGGCAGGTCGTCCAGCGGCAGAGACCTGGGGCGAGGGGTTGGCCTGGTATTGTCTGGGAGCAGGAACCTGGGGCTTGAAAGTATTCTGGTGTGGTCTTCTGAACGACGGAGCGTTCTTCCATTGCTCTTGATGATGGGGACGAGGAGAGCATGGTACATTATGTAGAGCCTCTGACTTTTCTACATGTTCTTGATAATTATATTCAAACAAATCCATCTTTTTACACAATCTTAGGAGTTCGTTGGTATTCTTAGGAGGGCTTAAGTAGAGGGCAAAAGAGTATTCTTTCTTCAACCCTCCAATAACCCAATTTATTTTAGTCTCTTCTTCCATTTGGGGGTCGACCTTGTTGCACAGAACCAGGATATTCTCTGCAAACCTGATTGCAGGTTCATTCCACTGCTGCATTCTGTTTAGCCTCATCTTCATTTCTTCTTTGTTGGCGTCTGAGGCAAAATCCTCAATTAGGCGGCTCTTGAAATTTTCCCAGCTGGTGAAACTTATCTTGTGTAGATTCAGCCAGGTTTTGGCGCTACCAATCATATTCATGGCAGCATAACGAGAGATAATGTAGTCTGCCCAATGGTACAGGAAGCCAATTTCTTCAAGAGATTCAATCCATGGGCGAGGGTCTTCCGTTCCATCATACTTGGGGATGTCGATGTTGGGATTCAGGACAACTGGGTCGGAACTAGCATCTCTACCAATTGTTGCACCAGGTTGCGGCTTGGCAGACTCTTCAGCCATGATTCTCTCCTGTGCTGGGTCTTGCATCTTACCAGAGCGTGTTTCAACCATCCTACAAATTTATATAAGGGAATAATTAGATAAGTCTACTTTAAGTAGCCTCCAGAATCCTTTATTTATTTTCTCACATCAAAGAGAGCAGTGAAGTCACACGTGTACCTAAATACAAATGATGATAATCTAAATAATATGTTTTAAATAAATATCATAGAATATAAAAATAAATAAATATATAATTTAAATTTCAAATATATTAAAAATAATATAAGAAATACGCCATTAATCATGATGTAACAATATATATTAAATTTAAATTCAAAATTCAAATGGAATAAGTCGAATATTCAATTTATGGGTGAAGAGACATTACTTTTGGAACTCTCCTAAAATAGTGAATCAAAATTCCACTTCCATTGGGGTTCGCCATAATAAGGTTCCACTGTATATAATAATCAAATTCTCTCTCGAACACAACATAAATTAACATATAAAATATTTGAATGAAATGTTCACTCAAATTAATTGAAACTATTATATTCTTTAAAAGGTTCTCAAGAGATAATCAATAAAATCGGAAAGACATTTTATTATAATAACAAAAACTTCATTAATATTTTTATTAATGTCAAAGTAGATAGGTGTAGGTAGGCCCAGCCTCCAGCCAATAGGTGAGAAGTAAACAAAGAGTATATTAGAAGGAAAGACGGAAGGGAAGAAGATGGCATTTAGCATCTGCCATTCTGCCCCGGCTGGAAATCCGTTAATCAATTATCCTTTTGTTGGGCCATCAGAAGAAGTGGGAGCAGATGTTCCCAGTCAATCCGATGTCAATAAGTTTCACAGAAGGATAAATATTTTATCCTCTGTGCGATACATCGCCGATTAAGAGGACTGGCTGTCAGGACCTTTAACTGACTGTCACAACTGTTAGCTGAGTGTTTCTCCTCTATTTTATTTAATTGTCTTTCTTGTGCGCTCAGTTGTCCTGACAACTCACCTATTGTTGACCTATTGCTCCTACATTCAGGTCACGTACTCCATACATCTCACATGATGTTTCAGTTAAAATTCTTAATTAATCTTATATATATATATATATATATATATATTAAAAATATATATATATTGGATTTATAATGAATTTATTGTTACAATATTTCCACTATTATAAATCCAATATATGCATCTTTTTTAAATATAATTTTAATTGTGGATTGCTCAATATTCAATATATATATATATATATTATATCTTTTGATTTTGGAGTTTTGTATTTCTCAATTCCTTTTTAAAATATTTAGACCATATTAATACTCAATAAAATTAATATTAATTTTCATATTAACATGATGTTTAATATTTTAGAGATTATTTTTCTTTTCTCCCTATATATATAAAAGTCAATGTATGTATGTATGTATGTGTGTTTGTTCCTATGTCGGCTATACACGCTCACAATACGTAACTAATCTGACTGAAATTTAAACAGCATATAGAGTAGAATCTGGAAAAACTTATAGTGAAATTTTCAGGTCTCTATCCCGAATATGTTTCGAGTTATTTGAAAATTGCGTTGCGAATTTGCCCTTTCGCTCGCAAGCAGCGCCTCTAGCGGTGAAAATGGGAGGTAATATCAGCTGACCTAATGTACATGTAAAACGTGTTTCAAAAGGACATAGAGAAAAATATGGAAGAGATATTTATCGATTTTTAGCCAAGAAATTTTGAAATTGAAAGGTTCTGGACAAAAATATCTGTATTTTATTCAGAAAATGTTCATGACAATATTGCTGTATCATGTTTTATTATCAGATACAAAATTATAACGGGAACATATATTCAAAAAGCAGAGACCACGGGTAAAGCCAGTTCATTTTTAGTATGCAAGAACAAAATTCTAACAGAAAAACATTCATTCGAGCAGAAGATACAAAGCCAGATCATCTTTCTATAAAAATATCGCTTCTCAGACACAAAGTTTGGAGCAGGACGTTTCACAAGAGTGACATCCACGGCGCCAATTTATAATTGTAACGAATAGTATTTGAATAAAAACATTTAATCTGGTAAAACCCGGGCGTTGCCCGGGTTATTCGGCTAGTTCTCTATATAGTACAAATCGCGTAGATATTTCAAGTACGTATATGTTTTTAAAATAGCACGTATTTAAATATATTTAATTAACCCAGGTTTCTCGAGCTGCGCGTTTCACTATTGTTTTAATTATTATAATCTATATGAATGCCTTTTTTTTGTTTAGGCATGCCTGGGGGTGCATATATTTGTGGGTTGGAGGGCGTGTGGGCGCGTGCGTTTGTGACTTTGCGTGCACGCATGTGTCTATGTGTTTGCGTGTGCTCGCTTGCGTTCATGTGTCTTTGTGAGCGTGCGCGTGTCTGTGTGTATGCGTGTGCGTTCGAGCGCCTATTATGTGCCTCTGTGGGTACTTATGCATGTTAGTATACGTGTGTATATGTGCGCGTGTCAGTGTGTATTCGCGGGGTTAGCCTGTATCTATATATGTGCGTTTTTATTTGTTTTGAAGCTCGTGTATGTCTGTGTGCATGCCCCTATGTGTATGTGTGCGTGTTTGCGTGAGTGTGCTTGGGTTATTGTGCTTTTTCTATATATGTATTTACACCATCTACCTTTGCTATCAGAAATTCTAAAATTGGTAGATGTTCTGGGGGAATTGTGGTTGGAATTAACAATTCTTTAGGCAACGATATAGCAGGAGTAGAAATAGAGTCTAACTGAATGATAATTTATCTCAAATCAAATTCATTATGCAAAGTATGCCTAATATAAACGAAACTATAAAATCTAACTTATGTAAATTATCTAAATTAATTGAAGAAATACTATCCCAGGGATACGAAATAGTACTCGCTGGTGATTTTAACTCTCGAATAGGAACTGGGGAAGAATTCCACAATGTTTTTGGGCTGCTTTCGCTCCTCTCCCCAAAACTTAATTCTAAGGATAAGGTGACTTCGGCACACTCGAGTCAATTTCTTGAGTTTCTTGACAGCAACCTTGTAAATGGTAGAACATTATCTGATAAAAACGGTAATTACACCTACATTTTTGAACATTGTTCATCTGTTGTAGACTATAATTACACCATGTCTTCTAGACTGTGTTGTTTATTTTAAAATAGAAGTTATCCCCTATTCCGACCACTTATCAATTGCACTGACAATAAACCTAGATCCAGATTCTACTTGAGTAAATATTCCGAATCAACCAAATAATACTCAGTATGTCGAAAAAAGTATAAGTGGGTACCTGAAAATTCAATGCGCTTTACGCAAACATTAGAAGATATAAGTGGATATTGGAATGAGTCAATTGATAATATAATGAATACAATAACAGACCAAGTAAAAAAAAAAAAACAATGGTTAAACTGAAATGCAAACTAGATTCATGTCAGCTGGTTCAAAATCTAGACCTTGGTTTGATCATGAATGCTATATGGCTAAAATATCTATGAAATCCTACCTCTTATTTTTTGTTAAATCAAATAAAGAACAAGACCGTAACACATACATTAAAACGAACAAAGAATATAATGCTTTGATAAATTATAAAAAGAAAAACTACTACCAAATAATACATGGAAAACTAAAAAATGTTCGCGATTCCCAAAATTTCTGGAAAACAATAGCTATCTACAAAAAAAAAAAACAGGCTGTATACAGGGGAATATACCGATGCTGACCTTGAAACAATATTATACGGAGCTTCTTGCTTCTGAGACAGTATTTGAATTTGTTCCTTCTCGGAGCACTATATCCCCACCTGATAATGAACTAACCAAAGAAATAACCATCCTCGAGATTACTAAAGAAATCTCTCGCTTGAAATGTTGTAAGGCCAGTGGAGTCGACGATGTTCCGAACGATGCAATAAAATTCCTACCTCAGAATTATTTTATCACTCTGAAAGATCTATATAATAGAATCTTAAGAACGGCTTTACTCCCTTCAATATGGTCAAAATCTATTATTCACTTTATCTTTAAAAACGGTGATCCAGAAATCCCGCGAATTACCGGGAAATATATCTGTTATGTAATTTGGCAAAACTCTTCACATCAATACTGAAAACCCGTCTATATAATTGGATTGAAAATAGAAAAATCATCCCAGAGAATCAAGCCGGTTTCAGGGCTAATCATTCCTGTCAAGATCACATCTTCACTTTGATATCACTGATTCAACTTACACTGAGGAAAAAGAGAAGAAAATTTTATTCTTTTTTCGTGGACATTAAAAATGCGTTTGACTCGGTCCCCCCCTCTTTACTATGGAAAAAACTGACTGATATGGGCCTAAATTACTGTTTTGTAAATTTAATCAAAAATTACTACGAGAACATGACAGCAGCGGTCCACTGGAATAATTCATACACGGAATTCATAAAGATAAGATCAGGTGTTCTGCAAGGAGAACCACTTTTCCCATATTTATTCCTGCTTTTCTTAAATGATCCCAGCAAAATATTTGACGACTCGAATTTGTCAGGAATATATTTACCTAACTTTGGAAACATACATATACTGCTTTATGCGTACGATATAGTTTTAATTGGTGAATCTCGAATTGATTTTTAAATGAAAATTAATATTTTAAAAACATATTTAGAAACTGATTTTTTAACTTTAAATAAAAGCAAGTCAAAAATAATAATTTTTCGAAACGGCGGTAAACCAGCACGATCTGAAAAATGGTACTGAGGCCAACAAATCATAAACTCTACACATAAATATTCATACCTTATATAGATATATTTATGAAAAAATAGCACAAATGTAACATTGTACTGGGATAAGGTGCATAAATTAAGAAAAAGGCATCTCCTTATAGATATATTTATATCCGCTAACCCCACCAATTTCATTTACCCAAACAGCTCTTCATTTTAAGGGTAAGGCCTTAGCAGCTATAGGAACAGTATGGGAGATTCTTATGAAATCCAAGTTAAATTCTTTTCACTCAACAATGAAGCTGCTCGATACCATAGTTATAACAATTCTTCTATATGCTTCTCCCATCTGGTCAGATGAACAAGAGTTAATATTGAATAAAATCCAAGATACCTTTCTGAGACGATATCTAAATCTCCCAAAGTATACCTCAGGATATATTTTAAGGATGGAAACAGGAAGAACATCTCTCGCAGTGATAGCAAAGAAATTATTGTTAATATTCTGGCTAAGAATGTTAAAAATGGACACTAAGAGATTTTCTTCAATCAGTTCGGCTCACTTGTGGGATGTTTATACATCTACAAGACAAAATATTGGATTTACAAAGAGTTTAACAAATACACTAAATAACGCCGGTTTCTCATGACTTATTGGATGCTCGGATCACAATATATTGTAAAGTTATATTCTTTGAATATTAGAACAATGCCAGATCAATCGATACAAGAAGACCAATCAAGAATAAGAAATTCAAAACTTTATCCACATTATACAAATTTCCATACGTCAATAGAAACATAATGCTACCTAACTGATGATTTCCCTTTACCAATCAAACGATGTACAGCTCAATCGAGAATACTATTCACAGTCTTAAAAAAAAAAACACGGTCTGAGGTTTGAGGCCACTGTGTGACAAGGAAATTACTGAAGAACTCCCCCATTACCTGCTTAATTATACAGCCCTTGATGTAGAGAGGAGGGCTCTATAACAACAAATTAAATGTACCAACACTTCACCCTACGTATTGCTTTCAAAAATATCAGCAAACAGATCCAAGACAATAGCTTACTATAAATCTTTCAGTCAACAAGTGAATGACTTTGGGACGAAGAGTAAAGCCAGTTCAATTTCGATGTAAATAACACAAGATGATTATTACCTTACCCAATTGGGATAATCTGTATGGGGCAAGTCCCTAATAAAGGATTTTGTGTGTGTGTTTGTGTGTGTGTGTGTGCGTGACAATTGACAATTAAAACGAGTTTATTGACATCACGTCAATATATACACTCAAAGAGAGCTATAACAATAAAAATAGTAAAACAGAACAGATAATACAATAATAAACAAAAATTAAAATATACACAGCAATCACAAAATAGAGGATGAAGTGAGGCATCCCCGGCGCACAAGTGTTCTGCTTCAGGCGATGAGCGGGTCCTCCACGCCACCGGTGGCAAAGCTGAAGCCTATGACGCCTTCCCGCCCAATAGACCTCGTGCCACAACAAGGCGTTTGTAGACCGAGGTACTAGAGTCTAGGCGCCTCTTCAAGATGGCGTGAACCAGCTCCAGCATTGCAGTTCTCTGGGCGGCTGAGATCTTGGGGATGAGGGTCTTGAGGGTGGGTGATTCTTATTTTATCTATGGCATGGAATCAATTATAACGAAAGCGCATATTAGGTTATAGTCCTGATATACCTGGAGAGAGAGAGAGAGAGAAAGTAACATAGCCCACCAAGTTGGGTTAGAATCGGAATTTTACTTGTGGCGTGAGTTGAAACTACCTCTTTCTGATCTTTGATGCTACAAGATCGAGGTATTTTTGGCCAGTCTGTTTTTTCTTGTAAAGTCATGTGGATCCATTCCAATAGAGAGATGAGCCTTATAGTTGAGACCCAAATATCCTACGAGAAGCGATGTCTGTGGGATTATCACTCGATGGAACAGGTCTATCCTCTCCTGAATTTCCGTCACCCTACTTCCTATAAAGGTAGAAATATTTCTGGAGAGAGTATTCAGCCAGCTCTCTCAACAGTATAATTGAATCTATTCAGCGAAAAAAAATCCTACTTCAACCTTCAGAGTGGCTCTAACACACCGCACAAGACGGGATAGTAATAGGAATGCACATAGCTCTATTCGGGAGATAGACATCTTCCTTATCGGTGCTAGTTTTGTCTTCGATGACAATAGACTTTAATTACACCCGTGTTGGTTCTTCTCATGTAGATAACTGTCGCATAGGCATCCGCGACGCATCCCTGGAACCGTAAAGCTCTATTCCTTGTGTACTTCTACCGAGGCACAACCACAAAAGGATAAGCAGGGTTCTCAAGCCAGTCAAATTTTTCCCTGAATTTTCTCCTCTCTCTGTTCACCGGCTCTTCGACGTACTCGTCCCAGTTTAGTCCAGTGATCCCTATCTTCTGAATCTGGATCTTACTAGTAAAAATAACAGAAGCCAATCAGTCCAGAGGGAACGGAAACATTTCTCTTTCGTATGCATAGGGGTCATTGCTGGATATCGATCATCAAACATAAAACAATTACGATGAAAACTCACCAGAGTCGAATTGTTTCAACTACCATAGTGTGTTCAAACTTGACCATTTATGAGGTCTAATGCTTCTTCCAAATTATTTGCGCGCCCGTAATAACATCATCCACTTATATGTCTTCCATTAGCACCCTGGCCGCTCTATAAAATTTGTGCCCTTCATTCTGCGCCAATTTAGTCAAGGTACTGATAACTAAAATAGAGCAGGATCAGTGCTATATGTAAAGGTATTGAGTCTAAATACCTTCAAGCTATCCTCAGGATGATCTCTCAAAACCTTTCTCTGTTTATCTGCATTATTTGGTCGAACTAGAATTTGTCGGTACATATCGATGTCTGCCGTGAAAACAACCTTATGGTGTCTCCAGTTCATGAGGATGTTGAATATATCCTTCTGCAACTTTGGACCGGTGTAGAGTCGCTCATTGAAGGAGGATACATTTTAAGTCTTCGAAGAGGCGTTGAACACTACTCTTATATATTTTTAGCTTGTTGGATGCTGACTACGGCATGATGGGGCAAGAAGCAATTGGACGGAATTTCAACAAAATAACTCGTGTGTCCCAACCTTTCATATTCATTCATGAAATCTCAAAAAGCCCGCCTGAGTTCAATATCTTTGGACAGGCGACGTTCGAGAGAGAAAAAAATGGGAGATGATCAAAACAATAATCCTGTGATTTCACTTCAGAATCAAATAGAAGGGGCACCATATAGCGTCCATCAGCCTTGAGTCCAAATCCCCCCCCCCCTTTTAATAGAGAGTTTCGCCAATTTTTTTTTTGTTGACAGAATGTTTATTTACGCCACCTCTTCAATCTCCCAGAAACACCTCAAAATATAATCGGTGCCCTCGTTGTAAAAGGTTCGTGAACACTTGAGTCGGACCCGTCGTATCCTCTCACCCAGCCTTTCCGATATTATTATTCAGCCCAACTCTTGGTTCTTTGAGTCTAGAACTTAGTTTCTTCGATTCTCCTGACATCTGGTAATAAAAAGAAACTATAAGCATCAGCTTCTAAGATTTTGTCTATTTTTTTTCACTTTTGTCGAAATGGGATCTGCCAGTTCGATATGCTTGAACGCTCTTGGCAAAGGGACAGAAATGTTCCTTATTGGCAACAATCCCGTTAACCACAAACGTCTGCATTGGCCGTTTCCAGCGTGAATTCAACAAAGGACTCAGTTTCAAAGGGGCCAATTCTCTGAAATCCTCACCCCTTGTAGCGCTGATGCCATATATCTGGACGCTCACCTTGGAGATAGGAATCTTCATCCCCGGCAATATGTACCGACGGATGAAAGAGTATTGGGAGCCTTGACCTTACAGAGCTCAAAGGGTAACCCTTTCTTTTCTTTGATTAACGATGCGGACCAAAGCAGTACCCAAGAGACTAATCGGTACTGCCGTTCTGAAATGAAACCCAGCAAAGGGGATATCTTTACTTTCCTGGTTTGTGATGCGGCTTTTTCACAGTCTCATTTTCAAGTGTTTTAACCTCATCTTGGTGTATATTTTTCTCTTCCTCGAAGTACAACAAGGTGTTATTATTCTGTTTACAAATTCTATACTTAATGTTCCTTGTACAACATTATCCCACATGCCCCACTCACAGATATCGGAAACATGCCTGGTGTCATTTCTTCCATTCTCTTTATGATGGGTAGTGATATCAAAGCAGGGAATGTTGTACCCAATGGCATTCTTTGTCCAAATGCATCTTTCACCTCGGCTGTAGGCAATTATTTCAAGGATAACTTCCCCTCGTTATGTCAAGAGGGTTCGCTTATACCCGCCTTCATATATGCTAGACGCTCTTCAACCTTCACTTCAAACCTTAGGAACTTAAAAAGTGATTCGAATTTATTATCCACAGATTTAGTCAAGGTAACTACATTATCCCCAGACACAATGCTCCTCTGCCATATATTGAGGAGCTCTTCAGGCAAACTGGACTCTATCAAAGAACGAGTTTGCTGTGCATTTATACCCAATGATTCCAAAGATCGAATTCCAACTAATCATAAAAACAGTCTAGTGACATTGATATTTTCCAGACTTTTTTAATAACCAAGTCTAAATTCTGACGCACATAGACTTGTCAGAATCACCGTGTAACCGAAACTATCCTTCAAATCGGCGATTATCTATAGATAATTTGCCGCTGTCATGAGGTAACTAATCACCATCTTCCTGCTATAGTGTTTGGTTCATGAATGCTATTTGGTTTTATGATTATAGCTTATCAGAAGTGGAAAAAATTCGAAACTTCCCAGTCCATGGATTATCCTTCAACGACAAACTCTATACCGGTCCAAAGTTGCAGAAGAATATATTCAATATTCTCATGAATTGAAGACAGCATAAGGTTGTTTTCACGGCATACATAGAAAATATGTATCGACAAATCCTGGTTAAACCACATGATGCAGAGAAACAGAGAAGGAGTTTGGAGAGATCTTCCTGAGGTCAACTTGAAGATATTTAGGCTAAATACCGTGACATATAACACACTGCTCCTGATCTATTTTAAGCTATTAGTATCTTGACTCAAATGGCGCAGGATGAGGGACACAAATTCCCTAGAGCGGCCAGGGTTATATTGGAAGACACGTATGTGCATGATGTTATTACGGGTGTATATAATTTGGGAGAAGCATTGGACTTCAGCAATTATCTCATTGCTTTGCTAAAGTGCTGTGGGTTTATACTGAAAAAGATGTTGAAATTCTCGGAAATTCTGAGCAACATGCCTGAGGAATCCCAACTTAAAATGGTCAAGTTTGAAGGCTCGACGGTAGTAAAAACTCTTAAAAACTCTTGGATTTGGGTGGAATCCCCACTATGATTGTTTTATGTATGATATGCGCCATTTAACAATGACGCCTATGACTACCAAACGAGAGATGTTGTCGTTTGTGGCAAACCTCTATGACTCTCTGGACTGATTGGCTCCTGTTATTATTACAGACAAAATCCTGATTCAGAAGATGCGGATTACTGGATTGAACTAGGCCGAATACGTCGAAGAACCGTTGAATGGCGAATGGAAGAAATTCAGGGAAGAATTGAATGGCTTTAGAACTCTGCCTATCCCGCGGTGATTCTGTCTCGGTAGAAGTACAAAAAGAATAGAGCTGCACGGTTTCAGTGATGCGTCGGCGAATGCATATGCGTCAGTTATCTACGTGAGAACAACAAACATGGATAGGATTAACTCTATTGTCATCGAAGAGATAAAACTAGCACCGATAAGAAAGATATCTATCCCTCGACTAAAGCTTTCCTATGACTAAACTAGTTTTGTGGGGTGTTAGTCACTCTGAAGGTTGAAGTGGGAAACATTTTTCGCTAGACAAATTCAACTATAGTGTTTAAAGCTGGCTTAAAAGTCTCTTCGGAACTTTTTCCAACTTCATAGATAATAGGGTGGCGGAAATTCAGGAGTTCAGACCGACACCAGAGGGAAGACATGTTCGATCGAGTGATAATTCCGCAAACTTCGTTTTTCGAGGAATAATCGGGCATCAACTAGGAAGCTCATCTCTGTCGTAGAATGTAACCACATGGCTGTCTCAGGATGAAGCAGACTGGCCAAGAATCCCTCGACTTTATAGAATCAAAAATCAGAACGTTGAAGTTGCAACTCAGGCTCTAAGACAAATTCCGTTTAGCAAGCAATTTTCATCTCTTCTAGGTAAATCAGGACAATCGCCTGGGTCTTGAGCACCCAATATAATTGTCCTCATACCACAAATAGAAACAAGACCCAACTGGCCCCAATGAGGTGAACAAATTCTAGGACTGTATCATTCAAGCAACACAACTCTATTTTTCCCCCGAAGAAAGGAAGAACTTGTTTAAACCTAGCATCTTGGGAAACAAAAATAATATCCATATGTTGACATATGTCTTGATGACTCAGGAATCATCAGAGCGAGTCGCAGACTCAAATGGACTCCGTATGAACAAAAAATTCAATCTTATTGCCATCTAAACGAAGATTTACCCAATTGATTATTCAATATGAACATATAAAGCCTTTACACGGAACTGTCAATATGATGCGTTAAGTATTAGAAATAAATTTTGAATGAAATAAACGCTAAAAAAAGAGGTAAAATATGCATGCGAATCTGCAAAACGTTTTTGCTGTCGTTACAATAGTACTCATCTCTCTCTTTCAAAATCAATTGAAGAGCGACTTGCCGAAAGAGCGACGACTCCCAGCAAACCTTTAACAGCGAGTAGAGTGGACTATGCTGGACCAGTTACCATTCGCCTCTCTAAGGTCGGGATGTGAATTGGAGAAAGGATACATCTGTCTGTTTGAGTGCTTCGTAAACCAGGCAATATATATGGAGTTCGTCACGAAAGCTTCAACCACCATTTTCATAGTAGCTTTCATAGGTTTTGTTGAAAGCCGAGCGCCTTTTTTTGTTTGTGATACAGGGATCACGGAACTAATTTTGTCGGAACTTTAAGGCAATTTAGCTCAGGTTTCTACCTTGATCAAGATCAACTCGAATATCTGGCTTCTATCTAGGTAAATTATGGTACGGAATGGAAGTCTGTTCCTCCAGGAGCCCCTCATTTTATACAGATATTTTATACATTTACTACAGATTTGATCAGGTTTGAATTCACGGTCATTGTATCCTATGAGCGAGGATCTATATGGCCAATAATCCCTGTCTCTGAGACATATTTTGATTACTACCTTTTTCTCTTGTGCTCCAGATAAAAATTTGTTAACTAAATAGTAACATATTATTTCAATATGAAAACTAGTCCAGCGGTTTTTGCAGCACCTTTGGAGAATATGGTCCAGTGAATGCATTAACGGTCTGCAAAAATGAATATAAATGGAAGGATGTAGCACCAAATTCATGGAAGAATGCTGTGGTGTCATTCAAGGAGGATAGATTGCCTCCAGCAAAGTGGCTGATGGGCCGAGTGCTGAAAACCCATCCTTGAAAGGAAGTCTTGTGCGGGTCGGCTCCGTCCAGACTACCGGTGGAGTGATCCGGAGATCCCTCGTTAAGTAGGCGCTCCTCCCGGTGGCCACACTGGAACTTAATGGAGTCCATCAACTCGGGGAGAATTTTAAGACTGGAAAATAATCTTTAACTTTTTCTTTGTATGTGTATGGATATTTAAAATCAATTTTAAGAATGGGTATGTTTAAAATTATACATATCAGTTTATCTTTATATATGATGCATTCATCAAATGTATTTTATATATTTCAATATAATTTAGCTAACGCGCCAAATAAATTCGGTCCCTCCCCTGTAGAACAAAGAATGTGTAATAGTTTGTGTCGCTTGTTCACCGCTGCAATAAAATTTAGATTTGATAGTTGTTGTCATACCTTCTAAAATACTTACAACTGTTGTCCATAGTAATGAAGTGGCCTAGCAATTTAACTGTGGAATATTTCATCCATCCGGTTGCCCTTAGTAGCGAGGTGACCTGGTAAAGACACTATGTGTGTAATGTTTATCCACCTGGTTGCCCTTAGTAGCGAGGTGGCCTAATAATATGACTGCGTGTTAAATTTTTCATCCATCCTGTTGTCCATAGTAACTAGTTGGACGAACAATAGAACTCTGTGTGGAATGTTTAATAGATTCGGTTGTCCATTGTAGCGGAGTGGCCTAACATTGAGACTGTGTGGGGAATATTTCATCCCTCTTGTTAACTGTTAGCAATAGCCATTAATATCAGAAACATCATAACCAAACCAGCCAGGAAGGTAAACCGGATCAAAAGGAGAAAGCCATTTATTCACTAAAATGCGAAAACTACACCGCCGCGCCACCTATATAAGAATAACAAAGAGGATCATACAAATCAGAATGAAAGAACATAGCATAAATATTAGAAATAATAACCTTAAATCGCTCATAGCCCTCAAATGATAGAAACTGGTTAATCTGATGAATGTTGAATGTCATTAACAGAACATAGGTTTGGAAAACGTAAAGCCTTTATGTTAGGAACCAATTCTTTCCTAGTCTACAATCGAGCAGAGTAAACACTAACACCTCTAAGAAAATCAACACTTTTAATTTACTATCATAACTAACTCATTTACATCATTTAAAACCAATTATATACATGTAAAATCGTCCGGTCATTTGGTCAAAATATAAATAAATTAATCTATGAAAAAACAACTTATAAAAATCCTAACACTTTATTTAGAATCCTTTTTAAATCTCAATATGACAGTATGAACAGAAAAATTATCCTCTATCGCAGTTATTTATATTGCAAGACAAAGTGATAGGCGTTAGCGTTTAGCCAAATATATTAAGGATAATATCAACAAAATATTCGGCATTAAAATATCTGTGAATATTTGAAAAAAAAATCATAAAAGCAATAACAAAGCAAGACTGATAGACTCGAGTTCAGTCATGCATATAGAACCTTTACAAATATCTATTGTGAAATTTCTATACTAAAAAAAAAAAAACGCCTATTGAAGAGTTTTAACTCGAAAGCTTGCGAATGCTAGTAATTTAGTGTAGAAGCATTTTACGAAGTACGTAATTAAGTCTTTAAAATTGGAGATTTATTGTATATTCATAGAGATTTCAGAGAGATATCTAAAATGTTGGATGATACTCTCTCAAGACATTGAGAACCGTGGATTCAAAAAGGAAATATTGGTAGAACTCCTCTAGATTAGAGATAGAGAGAGTTAGTGAAGGACTACGTGTCCTACAGCACACAAATCAAAGTCCCATTTGAGACTGCCCACGATAAGGTCCCGAGGCGGGTGGCATAAATCCTGACGCCACAGCTTATTAACTTCCAGATATACCGCGGAGGTTATATCTCGCCGTGATTTTTTATCTTTATAGCAATTCTCTATATTGATTTACTCTTTGATCTTAGCCAAGAGAGACCGAGAAGTAATATTTATTTAATATTTTAATGTATAAGCTTTCGTATAATATTCCAAAACAGCCTGGATAAAATGAAGTGACGTTCTAAATTAAGTGAACAAACACAAAATGTAGATATTTTCCATAGAGAAAGAGAGAGATGCATACGTTTTTAAGGCATCCCAGGCTGGCCAATGCATCCTCTGAATATCCTCACATCATTGACTAACACTGCCTTATGTGAACGAACATGACCATTTATAAAATGAACTGAGTCCAAAGATATTCGTGAAATATTTCACACAAGAATCTCTTTTGGGTACTTTAGCAGTTTCTTAAACATGCCTCCCTCATAGCTATGGAGAAGTAAACGCCCTTTCGAAATTTAGCCAGTCTTTGAGATCCTCATCAAGCAAAGCCGTCTTTTCTCGAATGTCTTTTTTTTTCAGATAAAGATTTATCGCGAGAATCAATGACCAACCTGAGACTTGACTCGTCATTGAGAAAATCATGAGCCAACTGATGGAACCCAATTCAAGCGGGCTCTTGTGTGAAGGGATTATAGAGATATATACCATTGGTCAGTTTTAGTCATTAGGCCTATTTTCGTTATAATTGGGAGATGGTCAGAATAAGGCATGTCGTCGACCTAAAAATCGGCAATGAATTCAAGCATGGCCGACGAAACTATCACTAGATCAATAACCGAGGATCCTCGATCAGAAATAAATGTATAGTTTCCGCAATTATCACTTTTCGATCTGCCGTTAACTAGGGTTAATAGATTATTGTCTAAAAGGTTAGTTAGAGTCTCAACAAGCGTGTCTTTATTTGATTTGAATTCATGATTTCTATTATGTTTAGTGTTGGAATGCCGTAGAATTTCCTTTAGAATTACTGTGGTTTTGTATCGGGATTTGATATTGTAATTTTTAAGCATTCTTCTAATTCTTTCAATACCATAATTGTATGGCAGTGCACTGTATATGTTCGATTCTTCACTATTGTTTGTGGGACTGTTGGTGGGTCTCTATAAATGTTTCTTGGTGAAACTTGGAGGGTTCCCATTCATAACGGATATTTTATGATTAATGGGGCCAAATGAATTAAAATTGAGATATTTGTCTGTGTGTGTTGGTTTTCTATATATTCTCGTATCCATTTTGCTATTTATTCTGGTGAGTTTCATGTCTAAGAATGCTAAAGATCTGTTATTTTCTATTTCGTATATAAATATATGTCGTAAACCTGGGTAAGCCAACAAGTGAGTTGGAAGCAGTCGGGGTTGAGTGGCAAGGCGTGCAGAGTGATAAGCCCGCACGGGACAGTAAGGTCAAAGTTTGGGATCAAAAGGCGCTCTCCCAGGACGTTTCAAGTGGCACCAGGACCAGGTGGAAGTTGAGGACTACCAGAGGAAAGTTCGGCGTCAGCTTGAAGCCACGGAGGCAGCCAAAACGGCGGCCACGAGGGCCGCCGTGAGATGACAACGGACCTAGTACTGAGCGTGCCTGTCAGAAATATGAACTTACACTCTACCCAACGGGCGACCGTCAGCCAACCTTCCCCTTTCTTCCCTCTGCCCGGATCCCCGGGGATTGATTCTCATTTGTCAGTGACTTATGTGGGTCATCCCCCCCCCCCCCCCCTGGGGTCCGGTGGCAAACTGGTGTCACTTTGAGACGACTGGAAAGACGTCATACTTTATTACTCACATAATGCAGATTGTGATATTTTAGAGCAATAAAGTGGTTAAATATAATCAATAGTGTTACAATTTATATGGATTTATACTAATTTAACTATGGCCTGTTCTATGGTACAAAAACAATAACGATTTAAGTTATATAAATAAAGTTATAATTAATTGCATGAAATATGTGGTGAAAGCAGATAGGACAGAATTGATTATTATTAATATGGTACAAGCTTAATTAAGTACTAAAACTTATATATAGCTTTGTTTAAATTACGATATATATATTATCAAAATGGTGTATTTTTGTAGTTTTGATGAATTTTATTAATCACGATACCCGTACGGCTTGGATAGTGGAGACTTTAAAGTCGAGAAACTGCCCACCATGAAATTGGAGTATGGCTCTTAGGTTCTGACTCATCATAGATAAACCCTCCTAGTGGTTTCGCCAATTTAGTCTGCTGGATTTATTTATTAAATCTATTTGGAATCTATGGGTATACCTATGCATTAATATGCAGGCCCTCTACGTTAAATAATTTGTGCTTGAAAATTAGAAATTTCAATGATTTATACTATTCATAATACATATCTCTCAATATACATTGATATAATAATTATTAATATATATACAAAATACAGACTATAGAATCAAACCTAACAATACTTATTCTGTAAAACCAAGCGATGATATTGATACCCTTCCCTTATAATTAATTCTAAAAATCACATTTCTATTATATAATATCGTGGCTATAGGGATCAAATATACATTTCTATTAGGGCTCGCTATAACAAGGGTTTACTGTATGTCGTTGCGGTCGAATAAGTCGGGGTTGTTGACCACAGAAAATAGCCATATCTTCCAATAGTTTTGAATTTCCGTAGTTAAAAAAAAAATAGTTTGAAAAAAATAATAAATAAATATCGCTCATAAATGTAATACTCACATTTTCATAATTTATAATAATACAACACGAAATGATATAATACTCTATATATAAACCATAATACCATCTATATTGTAGCGGTAGTGAAACACCCTGGTAAAACATATTTCCCAGATTCCTCTCTCCAACTTTCCTAATGAAATTTGTCGGGCGATATTTTATGGAAAAACGATCGAAACTTTTATTTTCTACCAGGATGGGAAAAAGTTCCAAATTTCTTATTGATTCTGAATTAGAGTATAACGATATAGATTTTTTTTCTGTTCCTAAATAACTATTGATGGCTATAATAGGAAAACAAATAGGCTTTTTCCTGCCGCGTTATACGCCCTAATAAAGTTTTAAATATTATTTATTTATTGAAGTATATATTAGGAGATTTTTCTGAAGATTATAAAGACTAATAAAAAAAAGCTAATAGGTGATTAATTGGATTAATAAAGAAAAATATGCATTTTTTATGTCAATTAATAAAATTTAATGAAGTTTTGGAATCAAATCATGCACTTGTATAGAAAGTTTTATATTCATAGCATGTATAGAAATTTTGCCGGGAGGAAAATGATATATATTTATATTGTGTGTGTGTGGAAAAGAGGTGATTTTGTAAATGATATTTTGAATGAATTTTGAAAGTAGTTTTGACATAAAATATTTCAAGTTTATATAACATTTATATTTCGAAACCTTTTATATGCATTTTTATTTTTAATAAGGTTAATATAGTATCATCACAACACACAATAAATAAATGGATATATGAGCTGGTGTCAAAAGTTTAAACGAAAAAAAAACGCAAAAAGCGCAAAATAATGGGCAAGCATATACAAAATTAGCTACCAAATTCACCTGTTATAATAATTTGATTTGTTGAACTTGAAGTAAAGGCTAATATCTAACCCGAACGCTCGCTCTGTTTTAGAACATCTGTTATCCTTCAATAATCTTGCACATTATGAAGGACATAATTGATTCACATAAATTTTTATCTGATGATAATGTGAAAGACACATTGAGATAAGAATGTAGTAGGTCAATCCCAGAACGAAGTCGACGAATCGGTCACTGCTAAAAGTTAAATGGTCTTCCAGCTCTGGAAACAATCATTGAAATCAAAACTAACCTCAGAAAACCAGGGCAGGGTGAAAAGAAAATTCACAACAACTCAAAATACCATTATCTGATTTCATTTAGAGTCATAGGAAGATGACAGCTACTAAACACTTCAAAAAACTCTCTGGAACGACAGTTTCAAGACAAAGTGTTTATCGAGGGTTTCAGGAGGTTGTTCTTTATTCAAAACGACCAGTGGTACATATTATTTTTATTCCTTCTTGCAAAAGGGTACGCTTGAATTGGCGCCGTGCACATCATTCCTAGACTCATAATCAATTAGCTTTGTCCTCTTCAGTTTTGCGTCAGTCTTGACACTAATCTGGAAAGAACCTGGGACTCACTTTCATCTCACTAAGATCGGAGAAAGAGAGACTATTATTAAAACTGAGTTATTATTGTTTAGGCTCGTTTCATTTTAAACAGGCGAACACCTCTTCATGTGCTTGCGAGAGGACGATAATGTTTGTTCAAAGTATGCGCATTTTTTCACATTGTTGTGAAAGCCAATGATTTCATGGATGTTTCAAAGGAAAGATTAGCTAGCCTTATCTCCTGACCCGATTCTAAAAAAAACATGTCTTAGGTGCCTTTAGGAGATGGATTAGAGCTCGTCAACCCTGTTTCTAGAAACATCTCGAACTAAAATATTCTTCTTTTGGAAGAATGGGATTTATTACCTTAAAATTCTTCTATAAGTTACCAATTAGCATAAAATATCATTATGATAATTGTAAGCTGCTAGGGATTCATTATTATCAGCCGGGGTTCAGCCAGGATTACAACGGATTTGTCCATCTCCTAACTTTATGTTATTCGATACGATAACCCTGATGGTGGCATACAATTTGTATATCTGGAACAATAATAGAATTGAATAAATGTAGCTACAATTGGCGATAGAGAGTCTCTGAATTTACCTGAGAAGCCAGTAAATATGATACATACTTTTGATATGTGGAGCACGCACACTTTTTATACCTAGTTAAAATTTGAATATTAACTCTCCCCTATAATAATAGCTTCAAAAATATATTTTCGCCCAAATATTTTATAGGAAAATTAATAGGACTGCAGGAAAATTAACAAAATCTTCCTTCATAACAAAATTTACAGGTTATTTTGACCATAAACCACTTTTTTATTATCAGTCATAAAAAGTGTATTTTATTGATTGATATTGTTATAGTTTATATATAATGATGTTAGTTTTAAAGAGAATATAGATGTGTTGTGGTAAACTTAATTTTACCACAAATTCTGGAAAGAACCTGGGACTCGCTTTTTTAGGAATTTCAATTTTGTCATTAAATGAGGGAAAATATTAGTTTGCTGTTTTTTTTAGTAAATGCAATTGAAATAAAAACCGCTACTAATATTTAACTTATCTTCAATTTAAATATACAAATATCGGCAAGATATCACTGTCTATCGCGCAATTCAGTTTCGATATTCCAGTTTCCGTTATTTAACAGTAAGGGGACGCGTCCAAACAATGGTTCACCAGTCCTTGGTATTTCATAGTGGATAGACTCTTTCGAACAATAGAAATATTTGGGAAGCGTTAAAGTTTTCTGTACCTTAGCAGTGAAGAAGCTAGTTCAAACAAGGGAAAACTTTGAAAATAGTTTTAAATATCTGTATTTTATAGTGAAAATATTTGTTCAAATAATGTCAATCTTAGAGAAAGTTTCAAGCCCTTGGTATCGCATAGTAAATAATCTCGTTTAAACAATAGGAACCGTTGAGAATAAACACTAGTTCATTGTTTCTTAGAATGAAAATACTCGTTCAAACACGGGACAATTTGAGAAGATCTCTCGTTTACTATTGTGAAGAAACTTGTTCAAACAATGGAATTCATTTAGAATAGTTCTAATTCTTAGTTTAGCGATAAGGCACTCATATTCAAACAATTCGTTGAGAAGAGATTTCACTTATCGATATCTCATAGTGACATGACACTCATTCCAACAATTAGACTGGTGTGAAAAGATTCCACCATTGTTTCTTCTCTGTAACTTCTTTAGTGCTTATGTTACGGACAGCTTGAGCGTATTAAAACCTATTGGACTGCAGTTGGCTCTGGATTCTTTCAAATATTTTGTCCGTGATATTGGTAATTGAAGCTGAAATCTGATCAATTAGGTTCTGATTGTTTATTTCTTTAAAAGGCAATGATTCAGTCCTTAGTTTGCTTAGCCATTGTTGATAAAAAATATATACAGGGTGATCCAAAAGTCCCGCACAACTTTAAAAATTAATAACTCCGCGAATATTTGCGCTAGAGAAATGCGGTAAACACCATTGTGTTCAGGATGCAATGGGATTTTTATGGCAAATAATGAAAAATTCGAAATTGATTTTAGTTACAACTTTATTCGCTAGATGGCGCTCTACCAGAATTAGCGATTCAGCGGCCAAATTGTTTGATAAATTGAAAAATATAACTGAACGACACGTATTTTTCCTTTTTGAATACCAGGAAAGAACCCTAATAATATCAAATGATAAATTAATAAAACACCATTTCGCCAAAAGTTAGAAGAATTGGTTGACGATTTTTAAATACAATCTGAGATATGTAAAATAGGTATATGCAAATTAAAACATGTAGCAAAAAATATTTATATTTTAGATGGAATTTTGTGAAATAAATTGAATGTTTGAAAATAACTACTGATATCAATACACGATTTTTGAAATGTTAATATAGTACCAAAAATTATGATGGCACTACTAATAGGATTTCGTGCTATAAGGAATGTATAGTTTCTTGACTAATTGTCGACACTTGACTATTTAACTGGATATTTGTCATGATCCAAAAATGAAATATAGAGGGGAGTGACAAAATATATTTGTCGTACTTTATTCCAAATATCCTATGGGTTTGTCAAATGTTATCATTGTTTATTATACTGTACATAATTTTGAAAATGTATCCCCTAAAAAAAAATCATTTTTAAATCGACCTTTTGCGTTGAAAAACGTGGTAGTAAAATCATTTTGTATTATTTTTTGCGCAAAACATCTAAAGTTGGGGGGGTACAGAGATTATTCCTTATGCTATTTCTTCTAATGAGCGAAAAGCGATAAACTAAACATAAGGGGTAAAATTGTGTATACCAGTGTTATTCGAGAAGTTAAAACACTTTGGCCTGCACGACATAATATAAAATGTGGGCAAATGACAAACAAAAAAATTACCGTTTACAGAAAAAAAACGAGTCAAGATGTGAGGACAGCATTTATTATTCCCATAACCCAAAACAAAGAATTGCAAAATATAACACATGAGGTAACTGCCTTCTCTCTTGTATTAGGTCACAATCCTTGCTCAATGTGGCGCCCTTCATTCTCAAACACCGCCTGCAGACGATAGATGACAGAATGGTCACAATTAAATAGTTGAAATTTATAAAACGTGCCATCTGATAGAAGCCTTCAACATGGCCAATGTGGTAAGGCGGCATCGATAAAAACGCGACTTAATGTATCCCCATAACCGAAATTGTAAGGCGTCAAGTCTGGTGATATTGGGGGCCACTGGTATATAAAGTGGCGACTTATCAACGAATTCCACCGAACGTATCCTTCAGCAATTGTTTGGCACCGCGGGAGATATGAGGAGGTCCTCCATCTTGCAAGAATGTTATTTCGCTTAGTACTTGTCTGTCCTGCAATATGGGAATAACCTTTTCTCTCAAAAGTTGAACATAACGTTCCCCAGTTACAAAAACGGTTTTAAAAGTTATTCCATTGATTTTTTCAAAGAAAAATGGCCCAATAATAAAAGAATAAGTGAACCCACACAAAACTGTAACTCTGTGCTGATGAAGTGGTATTTCTGTGAAAATCCTAGGGTTTTCTGTTGCCAAAATGAGGCAGTTTCGAATGTTAAATTAACCCTTTAGATAAAGGTGGGCATCATCTGTTCTTAGAACATTTGACACCAGTTTTCATCAATATCAATTTGCCGGAAAACCCATGCAGCGAATTCTTGACGCTTCTCAAAATCGCTGACTTTCAACTCGTGGAAACTGAATTTTGTTAGGATATTTTTATAGAAAAATTCTAAATGTGTGTTCTCTCCAAACTGTTCCATACGAAATCCCCGTTTGTCGAGAAACTTGTCTAGCACTTACTTCTGCATACGTGGATAACGTTTCAATAGCTTCAGCATTCTGCAAAACCGTAACAGCCACTGACTTGCATGTCGATGGTCTTCCACTCCGAGGTTTTGCTTCCAGAGATCCAGTTTCGTCAAAACTTTTAATCAATCGCTTTAGAGAGTAGCAACTCATTGGTCCTTTACCGCTTCGAATAGCTTTAAAGGAACGAAACGCTCGTCAAGATTCAGTGGCAGATTCTGAATCACAATTAGAACAATTCACCAAGAGTGCTTTATCCTGTAGTGACGGCATTCCAGGGGGAAGGGGAGAAGTTCGACCACACCTCCTTGCGGTCCCCCCTGGACCCTTGGAATATTTGACCAAATTCTGGTTCGTTTCCAAGATTACTAACGTTGCAAAGGCACCCATTTTCAAATGAAGAGCAAAACTGATATCTCCAGTAATGCTACCGCGTCCGGGGTAATCGCCGCGTCAGGAGCTGCAGCTCGAGCTCATGATGAGAAATCTACTACGAGGACACAATTCAATCTACTACAACTCAATATAAATGGTACCCAGAGGAAAATAAAGAGCTGACTTGTCTTCTCTGTGACAACAATGTACATAATAATTGTCCTCAGGAGGCAAAATTGAATCAGAATCTGAGATTCAATATCAAAGATTATACAAAACTACGAATGGACAGACCGGGAAAATTCGGAGGAGGACTTGCCGTTTTGATTAAAACTCTAGAAATCGAATTTAAGGAAATCGCCTATAATCAGAGTAAGCCTAGAGAAAGCACGACAGAAGCTCAGGCAATAGAAATCTATCTTACAGATAAAACAATTCCAATCATAAATGTTTATCACCACGATAATACTAGCATCAATACAGGCCTGATAGAGACATTAAGTGAAGCGTCTTCGGATATCGCAATCATACTTGGTGATTTTAACGCCGAAAGACCAACTTGGGGATCACCTGTCCAGGATAACAAAGGTTAGCAGGTTGAGGACATGCTAACCGACCTCGACCTTACGCCGTTAAATAACGAAAAGAACACCTATATATCCAAGTCCACAGGCACAGAATCCGCAATAGACATCACAGCGATAAATTACAACAACGCACCCACAACACAATGGAAAATTCTGAAAAGTGCAATCAGTAACCACAGACCAATTTTAACAACCCTAAAATTCAAAATTGAGAATTTTCAACAGAATAAAAGAACACTGGAAAAAAATTTATAGAAAAGCTTGAAGAACTGTGCAACGAAGAATTAAATCACAGAACGATTGACAAAAACTTGGAAAAATTCTCTTTGAACATATCCAAAGCTGCAAAAGTATCGATACCTAGAGGTAGACGTAAAGACCTGTGAATACTTTACTGGAAGGACCACAATATCGAGGCAATGATTGCAGAGAGAGACAATAAAAATGAACTTCTTAAAACAAATAAAACAGAAGAAATCATAAAGGAACTCATTGAAATTAGTCACAAAATAGAACAAGAAATTTGGATATTCAAACAAGAAAAATGGGCAGAATTCTGCGAAGAAAATGGATCCAAAAAAGGAAATCCATCACTGGAATATAATTAGTGTTATAAAACTCAAAACCAACACTAATCCTCCAATACTCTAACCGATATGAACAGCGAGAACGAACAAACAGATGTGGCTGACATAATTTCTGAATATCTTTCAAGCACTTCCAGACTCAGCTATACGAATGAAGGCAGGACTCTAAAAAAATAATATAAACAAGTTAGTTAAACAAGCAATAAATTACCATCAACAAGATATTTACTCGAGAGACTTCACACTGAATGAGCTAAATTCATCAATAGGAAAGTTAAATCCAAGATGTCACCTGGAGATGCTCTAATCTTTGGTCAAATGATTAAACACTTTGGAGACGAAGCTAAAAAACAACTACGAATACTGAACATTTCATAGCAAACTGGTAAACTACCAAAGAATTGGAAGATATCAACTAGAGTGCCAATACTGAAACCAAACAAAAATGCCAAGGAATACAAGAACTATCGGCCAATTGCTCTTACCAGCATACTTTGTAAAATAACAGAATGAATTATCCACTGTAGGCTCATAGTCTGGCTCACCAACAATAATAAAATAAACTTCTACCAAACTGCGTAAAGATCCAGACACTGTACAACTGATAAACTGTTCTACTTCTGTCAATCAATAATAGATTTCTAGGAAAAACCGCCAAAGAAGACAACGGCCGTATTCCTGGATATGACCTCATCTTTTGTTCGAGTGTGGAAATTATTTGAAAGGCTGCACAACATCGGAGTAAGAGGAAAAACCTTAATCTGGATTGCAAACTTCTTAAGGGGAAGAAGGATAAAGGTTCGGGTCAATGGAACATTTTCCAAGGACCGAAGAACATGGGCTGGTGTACCTCAGGGATCTGTGCTCAGTCCTCTACTCTTCTCGCTATTTATTAACTGTTGTTTATGTAAATAGATGAATATTATTTGTATTATTTAAAGACTCATTATGTAAAAATATATGTATATATAAATTGGACATTTGTTGTTGGCCATGGTCACGTTTGAGCTCTTGTACGTCTAATTACGACACAACAAAAGTGGCGACGAGGATGCGCGATCTACAGAGCCAGTAAAAAGCTGAGGAAAACGGCCTCTATGCAAGTATAACAACTACATCTTTTAAACAAACCTGACTCTCGGATTATGGAGAGGAAAAATAATAAAATGGGTTAAGATTACATCTTTTAAACTATCTGAATCAAGAAAACAAAGGAGTAGAAAAGATCAGCATGACAAGTTCAAAGTTAATAATACCTTTTAGATGCTATAGCCCATTGGAGGACACTTCGATCTTTTTGTACAAAAATTTGAGGCTTTCTTTTGGGCATCTGAAGAAGGAGATTAAAGTGCTGATTTTTACCTCGCTACCAGATTCTGAAACTTTGAAGCAGGGAAACGACATTTTCTTCCTGGTCTAATGAAAGATCAACCCTATGATACTATCATTCAAAGAATTAAGCTGCATTTGGATCCAAAGAAGAAAGTGATACCACAGCGATGCAGATTTTTAAAGAGAATTCAACAGTAAGAAGAATCAATTTCGGAATATCTTAGAGAATTGAAACATTTGGCAATAAATTGTAATTTCGTCGATATGTTGGGAACCATGATGCGAGACCGTTTTGTGGCTGGAATCAAGTCGGAAATCCTGCAAAAGAAGCTACTACAAGAGGACGACGATGTCACCCTGGATAAAGTTTTTGCAGTGGCGATCTCGTTCGAATTGGCGGAGATAAATAAAAGAGAATTACAAGATAAATTAGTGACCAAAATATCCCCTGTGAATTGAAAGGATAAAAAGGGCGAGTACAATAATAGTACGGCGCAGTATAGGCCTTTCAGGCAAAGTGGCAAAGGCAAAATAGTGTTATAGATGTGGTGAAAGACATTCACACGTGGCATCTGTTTTACCTCATAGAACAAAGACTTGTTTTAAAATGTAATAAACTGGGTCATTTAAGTAGGGTCTGCAAAGCTAGTAAAAGAATGTGGGGATGTAAATTTGTACAAGAGGACTCTATATATTCTGTACAGGGCGAAACTGATGCCACAATAAATTTAACAGTAGATGATTATTCTTTGTGCTTTACAATAGATACAGGAAGTCCAGTTACGTTAATACCTAAAGATATTTATAAGAATTTTTGGCAAGGTAAAAGATTATTTCCAACAAATTTAAGATTAAAATCTTTTTGTGGTAAATCAATAGAGATTATATAGATCAAAGAAATGTTTTTGTAAAAGAAGCCAACCAATATTTACGATTAATAGTTGTAAATGAAAAAATCCAGGTAATTTTATTAGGAAGAGAATGGCTTAAACAGTTGAAACTTGATTATTCTATATTGTTTAGCATTTTTTCATACAATTGTTTTGCCTTCTACATGCTTCGGACAAGCATTTTAAGGAATCACTCATGATTTGGTGTCTCCAAGCGCCCGCCGCGGTGGAGGGCTGGAGAGGCGCCGGCAGAGCCGTGGGCACCCCTGGGGAGAGGAGGGCGAGTGCGCGCCGATTTTGAGGGAACCAAGGCAGCACCAAGCACAACTAAAGCGCCGCAGGCTTCAAAAATATTTACGGGATCATTTCAGGGATCAAGATCAAGCGATCAAGACCCAGAGATCAGAAGGTCTGGCTTTTATCGTCTGGCTTTGTTATATTGTTTACCATTAAAATTTTAAATAATGAATATAATAGAAATATATTTAAATATATAAGAATTTGATGGATAGGTATGCAGATTTGTTTAACAAAGATTTGGGCTGTCTAAAGGACGTTATAATAAATTTTAATTTAAAAAAGGATGTGACTCCTGTGTTTTGTAAGGCCAGAAGTTTACCTTTCTCTCCAAAAAACAAAGTAGAGAATAAAATTGATCGTTTAGTGAATTCTTGCATTTTGTAACCTATAGTTCATGCATATTGGACCGCTCCAATAGTACCGGCATCAAAAAAGGATGGTACTGTTAGGATATGTGGTGATTTTAGATGTACAGCTAATAAAGCAATAGAATTAGATAGGTATCCCATTCCATCGATCGATGGGATCTTTTCAAAATTATCTACAAGCACCGTACTTTCGACTCTAGACCTATCACAGGCTTACTTACAAGTAATGTTAGCGGAAGAAGCCAAAGCTGTTGTTGATATAAACACAACAAAGAGGTTGTTTTCTTATAAAATACTACCATATGACGTAGCGGTAGCACCACCAAATAAATTTCAGAGGATTATGGAAGGCCTATTTTCTGATTTGCCAGGTGTGGCCTGCTACATAGATGATATTTTGAAGATCATGAACAAAAGTTGGATCTAGTGTTTAGATGATTGCTAGAAAAAGGTTTAAAGTTAAACAGATATAAATGTAAATTTAAAAAGAAATCGGTGGAATTTTTAGGGTTTAAAATGGATAAATATGGACTGCATCCCTTAGAAAATAAAATTAAAGCAGTGATAGAGGCGCCTGAACCTGAAGAATGTTTCGCAATTGAGATCTTTCATAGGACTTTTAATTTATTATTATAGATTCATAAAGAATATAGCAAACATTTTAGCGTTATTCTATCAACTTTTGAATAAACATTGTAGATGGAATTGGACGAAAAATATCGAATGTTATTTAAAAAATGTAAATCATTATTAATGGACTATGGACTAGGCGTAATTCTGAGTCATAGAAATGAGAGGAAAGAAGAATGCCCTATAGCTTTTGCTTCTAGAACATTAACTGAAGCGGAAAAACGGTACTCTCAACTAGAAAAGGAAGCGTTGAGTATAACTTATGGCGATGAGAAATCAAGACAATACTTACTGGGACGAAAATTCGTATTAGTCACAGACAACCGACCCTTAATTCATATATTTTCACCTCAGAAACCAATTCCCATATGTGCAGCATCCAGAATTAAAAGATGGTCCTTAAAATTAGCTGCAGTTAATTATACTGAGGAGTTTCGAAAAGGTAGTGATAATTCCAATGTTGACGCATTGTCACGTCTTCCTTTAGAATCGAGTGTCAGGGAGTTTCTTGATGAAGACCAGGTACTTCTTCTCAGGAAATTGAATGAGATACCGTTCTCTTTTAGGGAGGTGGCATATGAGTCGTCCCGAGATAAAATACTGTCTATAGTATCAAGGAATGTTAGAGAAGGCAACTGTGTGTGTGTGTGTGTGGAAATTCAAAAGGGTACTGAGGGAAAACCCACTAGCTCCTTATTATAAGATCAATGAGGAATTAAGTTTGGAGTTTGATTGTTTTCAATGGCGTGAAAGAGTGGTAATTCCCCAAAAATTAAGATCTTTAATTTTAAATGACTTGCAAGAAATACACATGGGGATTGTTAAGATGAAGATGATTGCCAGACGGTATTTTCTGGTGGCCAAGCATAGATAGTAACATCAAAGAGTTAACTAGAGAATGTAGAGTATGCCAAGAATCGGCAAGCATGCCCCCGGCTACCATCTCGGAATGGACTTGGCCCGAAAAACCGTGGCATCGACTTCATCTTGATCTAGCGGGTCCGTTCATGGAAAGAATGTTTTTAGTTCTCGTGGACGCATACTCAAAGTGGATAGAAATTTTTATCATCAAAGATATTACCAGAAAAACGATTATAAGTCATCTTAGAGAAATTCTCGCCAGAATTGGATTGCCCTAATATTTTGTTACAGATAACGGAAGACAGTTTGTCTCTGGTGAATTCGAGCAATTTACCAAAATGAATGGTATACGGCACATAAGACCAGTCCGTATAATCCTAGTACAAATGGTTTAGCTGAGAGATATGTAAGAGAGTTTGAAAACCTTTTGAGAAAGAATAATGGGAAAGATGATTTAGAGACGAATCTACAAAGTTTCCTATTTGCTCATAGAGCATTCCCCCAAACTGTAATAAAGGAATTCCCCGGCGGAACTGCTAATGAAGAGAAGTTTAAGATCAAGATTCTCTAATTTAATACCAAGATGAGAAATCCGCGAGAGGTATTTCATGAGGCCGTAAGAAGGCAGGAGCAGTTTACTACAGGTTGCGAGGTTTATTTCCGCAACTATGCAACTGGACCTAAACGGTAAAAAGGTACCATTTTGGAATTATTGAGCTACCGTCACTACCTCATAAGTTGCGAGGGCGTCGTGTATAAGAGGCATATCAATCAATTGCGACCTGTGAGAAAGAAACAAGTGGAGACAAGAAATTTGATACTTCCTCGAACATCAGGAGAGAAGCCTGTAGGTGGAAGTCAGAAATAAAGTGAATAGGAGGTTCCAGAGGTTACATAAGGAAACAAGGAGAAAACTGCTTCTGTGCACGTACCCTCTTGCACTCCCATACCAGGGCCTGTTGCTGTGCACGTGCCCTCTTGCACTCCTAAACCGGAGGCTGCCGCTGTGCAAGTGCCCGTCCGCAGTCCTAGACCTCAGAGAGCCAGGAAACCCCTAGACCGACTGGAGTATTATTAAGGGGGGAGATGTGTTGTGTATGTAAATAGATGAAGATTATTTGCATTCTTTAAAGTCTCATTATGTAAGAATATATGTGTATATAAATTGGACATTTTTTGTTGGCCAAACGAAAAGAATCTGAGGCTCTTTATTGGACACGACAAAAACAACAACGGCATTCCAGAGTAAAATAAATCATCAGAGATAGATTAATATTTTTCAAATGAATTAAAATAAATATAATCGATACTGAGAGAGAGAGAGTTGAATTTAAAAAAATAGAAAATTATTATTTTCAAAATATAAATAGCTGAGAGGATTCCAGCAAACCGCATCTAAAATATCAGGTTTTTTTTTGCTACATGTTTTAATTTGCATATACCTATTTTACATATCTCAGATTGTATTTAAAAATCGTTAACCATTTCTTCTAACTTTTGGCGAAATGGTGTTTTATTAATTTATCATTTGATATTATTAGGGTTCTTTCCTGGTATTCAAAAAGTAAAAATACGTGTCGTTCAGTTATATTTTTCAATTTATCAAACAATTTGGCCGCTGAATCGCTGATTCTGGTAGGGCGCCATCTAGCGAATAAAGTTGTGACTAAAATCAATTTCGAATTTTTCATTATTTGCCATAAAAAATCCCATTGCATCCTGAACACAATGGTGTTTACCGCATTGCTCTAGCGCAAATATTCGCGGAGTTATTAATTTTTAAAGTTGTGCGGGACTTTTGGATCACCCTGTATATCAATGTGAGGTAAGTTATTTTGGCCTTGTTGAAATTTATTATTAAAATAATTTTCTTTTTTTCGAGTTTTACACTCAGTACACTCACTGCAAATAAGTGCTGACAACTCTAGAAAAAACCTTAAGAGATTTCAATCTAGAATTACCTTCAAATACAATCTTATATTTAATTGATATCTGTTTAGAAATTTCCTATTTCTGTTTCAATAACAACATATACCAGCAAGTCAATGGTATTCCAATGGGAAGTCCCCTCTCTCCATTCTTAGCTGATCTCGTCTTAAACTGTCTTGACATCCTGGTAAATGGAAGATTCAAAACCACCACTAAGTACTGGGCAAGATATGTTGACGAGGTGATGGCTATAGTGGCTACAGACCATATTGATAATACCTTGGCATTTTTAAATAGCTTTCACCCCCTCTTAAAATTCACAACTGAAAATGAGTCTAATGGCTTCCTACCCTTTTAAGATATACTCTTTTCGTAAATAAATTAAATTATCTTCAAACAACTGTTTTTAGAAAACCTAGCCACTCACCAGTATACCTCCATGCCAACTCCTTTAGTCCTATCTCCCATAAATTTCCCTTGTAAAAACTCTCACCAAGCGTGCCTTCACACATTGCTCCACTGATAAACTTGAATATATAGAATTGAACACTAACCAGGAAGAATTAAAATCGAATGGATAAAGGAAGGAATTTTTCAATAAACATTCATACAAAATTAATAGCATTCATAGTAAAAAAGATTTGAAAAATAAATGTATAATGCCATATGGAGCAGGAGCTAAGAAAATAGCTCATATTTTAAAAAATTCTGGAATAACCACCGTTTTCAAAAATGCACCATCTTTAAAGACTATAGTCCGAAATACAATTACAAAGCAGAAAGTGGAGATAGGGAACACAAAGGACGTTGTGTATAGGATCCCATGTAAAAGCTGCAATGTATCCTACATTGGAGAGATAGGCCGTTTCCTTGGGACCAGACTCCAAGAACACAAATCTTCTTGGACGTATACAAAGGAAAGGTTTGCCATGGTGGAGCATGGTCTCTGATCAGGACATCAGCCAGATTGGGAAAATACTTCCACTATTTACAGGGGCATCCAGAACTCACACCAGAGGAAGTTCTTGGAGGCTATAGCATCAATGAAGGACCCTGCTAGTGTAAATAGATATGAAGAAATCCCCGAACCTTATGTGTCTCTTTTAACTTAATTTTTTTTAAAATAATAATCGCAGTCAACTTTGTTGGAATAATCAATTTCAACATTCTACTCTTCTTTTATTTGTTTTTGACCAGTTGACCGCCATGTATATAAATCATTTCTACCATTGTCGGTGATGGAGTATGTAAAGCAAGCCGCGCGCGCGCTTTAACTTTATGTAAAATTAGAGCATAACTTAATAAAACTTTATATATTTAAAGCCGATTCCCGGCCTTCTCCTTCCTATTTTTTCAACAGGTTATGGCCCCAGGACTGATTGCCTAAGAAATTAAGAATCAAGCATGTCCAGTCTATATCAAATTGAGAAGTTGAATAAGCAAAACTTTGAGACATGGAGGCTTCAAATGCAAATGATTCTTATTCACTGTGATCTGTGGAATTATGTTAATGAAGCCAATATCAAACCTGAACCCGGTAACCAAGAGTTTACTAATTGGAAAAATAAGGATCAGAAGGCTCTAGCTACAATTGTATTGAGCTTGAATCCATCAGAACTAATACATGTTAAGAACTGCAAGACTGCCGAGGAGGCCTGGAAAAAGATAGAAGAAGTTTATCGACCAAAAGGACCTGCGACGAGAGTTTCCCTGACCAAAAGGCTAATACAAATGAAAATGAGGCCTAATGATGATTTGAAAGATTACCTGAGTAAATTTACTTCATTAGTGGACAATCTAGGTGAAATTGGGGCTCAAGTACCCGAAGATTTTTTAGTTATACTCTTGTTGTGTAGTCTTCCAGAATCGTACGAAGGATTCAGAACTGCAATGGAAACCAGAGATGAGCTCCCAAAACTTGAAACTTTAAAGGTAAAGATTATAGAAGATGATCAAAGACAACGTGAAATGGAGGGAACTCCGTCTGGAGAACAAAATGTCTTTTTTGGAAATCCAGAAAGAAAAACTACCAATTCCACCAAATCGGAAGGAGTTCAAATTTAACTGCCATTACTGTGGCAAGAAAGGCCACAAAGCGGCTGACTGCTGGTCAAAAAGGAACTCTAAAAGAAACAATACGCGAATGGCTGCTTCTCTAGGAATTAGATATGAAAATATTCTTGAGGTTGACGAGTGGTGCCTGGATAGCGGTGCAACTGCACACATGTGCTGCTTAAGAAACGCATTTTCAAATTTAAGAGAAACAGAGCCAATAGCCGTTAAATTAGCGAACGACCAAAGCATAGAAGCTTTAGGTACAGGAACGGTAGAATTGGAGGTTTTAGAACATGGTGAACCATTTTTATTGATATTAGAAAATGTGTTGTTTGTCCCAGGACTGAAGGGAAATTTGTTTTCAGTCAGCACCTGCACAGAGAAATCATTCTTTGTAAAATTTATGAGAAGAAAAGCGGAAATTGTGAATTCATTGAGGAAAATTTGCATAGAAGCTTACAAAAGAAACGGACTTTACATATTGCGTCAAACTAAATATGCAAAAACACAATTTACCGGAATGTGTATAGACAGAAATAGCAGTGAAATTTGGCATAATAAATTTGGTCATCTTAATTTTGATGACCTTAAGAAATTGCAGAGAGAGAATTTAGTCAATGGATTACCCAAGGGTGAATTTAAAAGTATAAAAAGTTGTGAAACTTGTATTAGGGGTAAACAGACTCGATTACCATTCCCAGAAGTCTCTCTAACAAAGTCAACAGAGCCACTGCAACTTATTCATTCTGACATATGTGGACCGATGAGAACAAAGTCGTATGGCGGTGCATTGTACTTCGCAACTTTCATTGACGACTTCTCACGAATGATATTCACTTTTGTTATGAAACGAAAAAATGAAGTTTTCAAAGGATTTAAAGTCTTTAAAAGATTTGCTGAGAGACAAACTGGCAAGAAAATTAAAGCAATCAGAAGTGACAATGCCGCAGAGTATTTGAGTTCAGATTTTAAAGAATATTTATTGGAGGAAGAAATTAGACATCAGCTCTCAGTTGAATATTCTCCGCAACAAAATGGAGTTGCTGAAAGAGCGAACAGAACTCTGGTAGAAATGACTAGATGTTTCATAATTCATGCGAACCTCCCAGATCCACTTTGGGCTGAACTTGTGCATACATCTACATACATCAGAAACAGATGCCCAAGAACAAATGAAAGTCGAACTCCGTATGAAATATTTACAGGAAGAAAACCAACCGTTTCTCATTTAAGAATGATAGGATGTAAAGGTTTCGCTGTGGACAACCGTCCGAGAAGAGGAAAATTCGCTCCTCGTAGTGAAGAATACCGACTGGTTGGCTATTCTCCCGAATCAAAGGCGTACAGATTATGGAAGCCTGGAACAGGCATGATGATAAAAAGTCGAGATGTACGTTTCCTTGAATCTGAAAATTCTACCTTAAGGAATGACGTGGTGCAAATTGAAGCTATACCACAGAAAAAGGATGATACATCATTGGAGGAGGAAAGTCTTCAGGATGATGAAAACACTTTGCCCGGAACTGATTCGGAGTTTTTAGGCGAACCATCAGAAACAATGGAAGTCATCTCGCAGAGAGGAAGAGGAAGACCAAGGTATATTAGAAGGGGAAAACCTGGCCGACCAAGAAAGGAATATCCTACCGCAAATTTATCCACGCAAGAATTTTCAGAAGTGAAATACTCTTCAGATCCAAAAGACGCAGAGGAAGCGCTGTCTGGAAAAGATTCTTATTTTTGGAGGAAAGCAATGAAGGAGGAGTTTGATTCATTGATTGAAAACAAAACTTGGGAACTGGTTGATCCCCCTAAGAGCCAAAACGTAATTGGAAGCAAATGGGTATTCAGGAGAAAATACAGTAGTGATGGTTCTCTTGAGCGCCATAAGGCTCGTCTTGTAGCAAAGGGGTTTTCACAGCAGTACGAAATCGACTACGAAGAAACATTTGCTCCAGTAGTGCGCCAAAGTACAATTAAAGTATTTCTCGCTTTGGCTGTAGAATACAACTTGATAGTCCACCAAATGGATGTTCAATCTGCTTACTTGAACGGAGAAATTAAGGAAAAAGTTTATATGGCACAGCCAGAGAACTTTGTATCAAGAAAATATCCAGAGAAGGTATGTCGACTCAAGAAGGCCATTTATGGGTTAAAACAAGCTGGAATAGTTTGGCATGAAAAGCTTGACACTGAATTAAAATATTTGGGACTGAAGCAAATTCAATCTGACAACTGTGTCTACATCAAACATCATGAAGGCATTCTTCTGGTGGCAATCTATGTTGATGATTTGATAATTGCAGCTGAAAGAAAAGACACGTTGATATCCTTTAAAGAAAGTGTGAAGAAGATATTCAAAATAAAAGATCTTGGAAAGATAAATTATTGTTTGGGTATAAGAATACAAACGGAAAAGGATGGCTCAATATCCATAGATCAAGAGAAATATATTGAAGAACTTCTGGCGAAATATAGAATGAAGGAGGCCAAGCCGATTTCTACACCCATGGACTCGAACTCCAAGTTAACAAAGATTTCATCTATAGAGGGTGAGAATGAGCCAGTAAAAAAGGTAGAATACCAATCACTGATTGGATCGTTAATATATCTTTCAGTGTCGACAAGGCCTGATATAGCCTATGCGGTTAGTGCTTTGGGACAGTTCAGCAATGATCCTAGGAGACAGCACTGGAATGCGGCCAAGCGTGTCCTCCGCTATCTAAAGGGCACTTTATGTTTGAAAATAACTTACGAGAAAACTAATGGGACTTGTTTTCTTCTTAGCAGGAGGTCCAATAGCTTGGGAATCGAAGAAGCAGCAGACTGTCGCCCTTTCGAGCACGGAATCTGAGTACATGGCACTTTGTGAAGCGGGAAAGGAGGCAGTCTATCTTAGAGCGCTGTTGGATGAGATGGGATTTGGTGAATTATTGAATGAACCTACGGTTTTAAAGACTGATAACCAGGGCGCTCAACAGCTGGCGAGAAATCCAGTCCATCATGCCAGAACTAAACACATTGACATCAAATGACATTATATTAGAAGCATTTGCAGCGATGGTCTTATCGAGGTCGTTCACACACCAACCCAGGAAAATGTTGCCGACATCCTTACTAAAGGTCTGCCAAGAGTCTTGTATGATAAACATGTTGCTGGATTGGGAATGTAGAAATTGAGGGAGGGTGTTGGAATAATCAATTTCAACATTCTACTCTTCTTTTATTTGTTTTTGACCAGTTGACCGCCATGTATATAAATCATTTCTACCATTGTCGGTGATGGAGTATGTAAAGCAAGCCGCGCGCGCGCTTTAACTTTATGTAAAATTAGAGCATAACTTAATAAAACTTTCTATCTTTAAAGCCGATTCCCGGCCTTCTCCTTCCTATTTTTCCAACAAACTTCATTTGTTTCTTATTTTTATTTCCTTACATTTTGTTTCAAAAATATAATATAAAATACTGCATTACTAAAAAGAATTTAATTTTCATTATATATATATAGTTTATTATATTATTATTATTAATAATTTTTTAATGTATTATTATCAACTAGACGAATGGCCCGGGCAACGCCCGGGTTTTACCCGAGTGCGTATATATTTTAAAAACGTTTTAATTCAAATACTATTCGTTACAATTATAAATTGGCGCCATGGATGTCACTCTTGTGAAACGTCCCGTTCCAAACTGTGTTTTTAAAATGTTTCAATTAAAATACTATTCGTTACAATTATAAATTGGCGCCGTGGATGTCTCTCTTGTGAAACGTCCCGCCCCAAACTGTGTGTGTCTTGAAAATTTGAAATGTTATCTACTTATATAATTGCCTTATTCTGTCTGTTTGAAGCTCACGGATGGGATTTTTCATAACCATCGGTGGTTCAGTGGTAGAATGCTCGCCTGCCACGCGGGCGGCCCGGGTTCGATTCCCGGCCGATGCATTTTTTTTTTTTACAATTTTTAAAACTCATTTATATATTATACAAGAATGACATCCACGGCGCCAATTTCTAATTGTAACGAATAGTATTTGAATAAAAGCATTTAATCGGGTAAAACCCGGGCGTTGCCCGGGTCATTCGCATATAATAATTGTATAAACGAATGCAAGACAAAATCACCGCGAATGTTTCTTTTTTTAAGGCAATTTCTTTTTAAGGCAATTATCGTTATTTATCGTTAATTTTTGTTTCGATTTTATTGAAAAAAAACGATATGGTACCTTTAAAAAATGATCTTTATTACTATGCAGTTTTCTATTTAGTCAATATACCTAAGTTCATGTTGCAAATGTAATTATCTCTATCGATTTAGTAGGTGAAATGCAAAAAAAAAAAAAGAAAAATTAAATCTTTATGAAAATTCACATTTTTATTTTTATATTTTCAAGACACACACAGTTTGGGGCGGGACGTTTTACAAGAGAGACATCCACGGCGCCAATTTATAATTGTAACGAATAGTATTTTAATTAAAACATTTTAAAACACACAGTTTGGAACGGGACGTTTCACAAGAGTGACATCCATGGCGCCAATTTATAATTGTAACGAATAGTATTTGAATTAAAACGTTTTTAAAATATATACGCACTCGGGTAAAACCCGGGCGTTGCCCGGGCCATTCGTCTAGTAATATATAAATAAGTTTTAAAAATTGTAAAAAAAAAAATGCATCGGCCGGGAATCGAACCCGGGCCGCCCGCGTGGCAGGCGAGCATTCTACCACTGAACCACCGATGGTTATGAAAAATCCCATCCGTGAGCTTCAAACAGACAGAATAAGGCAAATATATAAGTAGATAATTGTGTTTGACCAATGATAAATTTGTTTTCATATGATCTACAATAATTTGTAAATTATATTCACTGTGCAATAAATCGATAAAAAGGGAGCAATCTCTCGAAATATTTTAAGAAAAATTTTTTTTTTCTTTACAGATCCAGGTACGCCCTTTTATATAATCTTAATTAATGGATCGCCTTTTGACTCAAACTCGGTGTTTGAACAATTACATCCATGGGGTTAACTTAATCTAAGATTTTTCTATTTTACATTTATATATGGAAGCAATAGTCGCCTCTCCCGTCAAAATAAACGTTAGAATCTGACGCCATCTATTGACCGTCGACGCAACTAGCGGCATCGGGTCGGTGACAAAGCCACAACACCAACTTTGGCAAACTGATAAGCGTCCACCTAGAGACCGTGGTTTCGGGCTAATGGCCCTCGTCAGTCTAGGGCGGACTTTTATATATATGAAAAAATAATAGAAAAAATAAAAGATAAGTGGGTCAGGTGTTGATATTAAAAATAAAGAAGGCATCTCCTGACCACGAGCACATGTGCTTTTTAGATGGCATTTACATAAATTATTAACGAAATTTCAAAGTATGTAAAATAATTCAATAGATATAACAAAGATCAATGAATCAAAATATTAATATTTCTATTAATATAATTTGAAGTAATTTTAAATATAAAAAAATATGAAGTAAAACAAATTTAATGTAATGTTTACCAGAATTCGCGGCGCGATGCGACACACGTCCACTCAATCCGACCACCTGGTGATATTCCACTCTCAGTATCCCTCAGTGACAAGACTTGTTCAAACAAAGGAACTTGTTATAAAATGTTGTTTTATTTTATGGGAATATTATGTCTCCAGCCTTTACAATAATTCATAACTATATATAATATTACCAATGAAATCGTGAGCATAAATATGCGTTTGTTTTAATTTTTTTTATGATGATAGAATAAATAATAAATTAATATATATTAGAAAAATGTTTTTATACAAGTCGTGTAAATAAATATATTGTTAAAGTGCTAACATTTTGATTTCAGAATGTTCAATAGAATAATGCACAGAGATTTTATTTTAAGTAAAATTCTTTTTAAATTTCGAGAACTTACAAATATTCTTAAATATCATATATATCGAAAATTTGTATTTACCCATTCGTAAATGATCATTGTGTTTGAAAACATTTTTTTACCAAAACAGCACCTCTTCCTTTTGAAATTCGGCGAAGCAATGTATTTTGTTTCACATTCAAAACACATAGGTGCTGATAAAGAATGATCCACAACATCAACTGTGTACCATGGGTTCGGGATATGGCCCTCTTCAGTACAGGGGTGGCTTCGATTTCATAGCATTTCACGGAAATATTTATAAAAAAGGTCAAATTTTTCAAATATCTGTTTAATATGGCGAAGTATTAAGGCCAAATTTCAGGCTATAACACAGCATAAAGTTAGTCGAGGATGATGTTAATCTACCAATAGAGCTACCTTTCTTTTTAAAATGCATTGTTTTAATGCATCCCCAGGGGGACATAGCGCTTTAATTTGATATTAAACTAAAATGCATCATTTTTTGCAGTTTTTTTTTTGTTACATGAATTCCTTTCTCTCCTTCGAACTGTAAACGATTCCATTCATTTATAAAAATATAAATAATATAGAGAACGATTGTCGAAATAACATTTAAAAAAAACCCTCTTTATAAGTAGGTGAAAAAAAACATTTATATTGAATTAATTTATACAGGTTATATTTTTATAATTGTATTTCTCAATACAAATGTACTGAAGTTTATATATTTCTGTTGCACATAGTGAACTATGTACGAAAGAAAGGATCAGAATATAGAATGGAAATTCAGATGTTCGTGCAGTTAAAATGATGAAAACTGCCTGTCCTGGATGCTTAAATTAAAATTTAAAACTCAAAACGCGCATATGGTTGACTTTTCGTTATAATTAAATAGAGGAATTTTGAGAATCATTGAAAGTAATAAAATAAAATCAACGTTTAAATAATTATTATTTCGATAGATGGAGCTCTTTCACCTTCAAATATTAATTTGAGCTATCATTAAATTATGTTTTCATCATAGTAAACTGTATTTAAGAATTCCAACTATATATATTCTTTTTCGATAATTTGAGCATATCAAATATGAAAAATGGTTGATATCCAATTATTATATCTGTTTTAAATATGTTATAACCTTTCTAAATCATCTTGCCTAATATAATAGTGGTGTATAAAACCTATTATTTAACAAAAAAATCATATTTTAAATGATACTAATCTAATATTTAATTATAGCACGTGTAAAAGAATTGATTAAAAATGATTTCCGTATGTTAATGTTAAAAATTAACAAAAATAAGGCGTCAATAAGAATTAATTTATTTACCATACTTAAATTGATTTTAAATTTAATTAACAATACAACCATGGTAAAAAAGATCAAATTTCGATGCCCATTTTAAAAGTCCTCCTAAAAAAAATGAAGCTAAAAAACAGCCAAGCAGATGATTAAAGGAAAAGGGAAAAAATAAAAAGGGAGTGAGGGGAAAGAAAAAAAGAACATGATAAAAAGAGGGCGAAAGAGAGAAGCGGGAGAAAAAAAAAGAAAAATTGGTGTTCCACTAATTCACTATTTAAATCCAAAGTTTTTACAAAAGAACATCCCCCTAACCCTAAAAAAGGGGGAGCATGGAGACAAAAAAAAAAAAAAAAAGATGTCAGCATCATCAATATGTTGACGGCGAGATGGCATCGATTTGAAAATTTCTGGTAAATGTCTGAAATGGCGCCAGCTCTGTCACTTGGGATTTATGGTCCGCACGACGGAGGACATTAATTGTCAAATTACCAATTGGCCCGGAGTATCGGGTTCTTGAATTGTAATGGGGCCGTTGTTTCAACCCTCTGCTCTGCTTTGGAAGGATAACCAGGCTGGGTAACACCGATCTGGTGTTATACACTATTAGTTTTGGACAACCAGGAACATCGGATCCCGCATTTGGCAGTTTCTGATTTATTTTAAAATGTTTCAATAGATCTCGTTTTTCACAAATCCAAAACCTACAGTTTTTAGTGCAAATAGCAAATTAAAACTCTGCCAACTTATAAAGGCAAAATGAAACTTATTCATATGTAGAAATGTGTAGAAATTAGAGTAAATTAGTTGCAGATCACCATGAATATCATGGACTTATATACTTTGCATGAGAAGCAGAAAATATGTTTTATTTAATTGACAACAAATTTGCCGTCTTCAACTCTCTTAAATATAAAGTAAATAATTTAAATATAAGTTTATTTCCCAAAATTATTATATTGTTTTAATTACTGGAATAGAAAACACACAATGATATATTTTATACTATATATTTGTAGTAATGTAGTTTATTCTGTGGGATGAATGTAGTGTGGCATGTTGGTTGCAGTCGTGGTGGCCACAATGTTCAGAGTGGCTTCAGGCGTGATTGGGATTGCACAAAAGGACGAGGCATGTTGGATGTCACCATAGAGATGGCGAGAGAGCAAGTGTAGCCGACACCGGTCAGGGCAGATGTGTAGAGAGGGGTCTGTCGATCATCGTGTTTCAAAGCGGACTAATCTATTTGAGTAAGAAGGGGTCACACCTGGAAACCCCGACATGTTTTTGGACCTTTTCCTATTCTGGCGCCGGCTGTCACTCACTTTATTTTTTTTCTATTTGGTAATTACACTATAATTATATAATACAAGGGGCTATAAGTATATATTGGAATATATTACAACATATATACACATATTTTTCATATATTGCAATCATATAAGAGGTTTTTACAAATAACTTTTCACACAGAATTTTTACCTTAAAAATTCAAATATAATGATAGATTTAATATAAAATATTTCAAACAAAATATGTCGCTGTGACCTAAATATTACATTTTAACATAATATTTTATCTAAAAATTGATTATTTTGAGCAAACATTTATAGATTATTTTTACTTGATAGGAAAACCTTTGATGTTGATTTTTAAAGTATTTATATTCCAATCCAATATATATTATAAGACTTTTCCATATTTTTTTTCAGTCTCTCTCTCTCTCTCCCATCTTGACCATCCTGCTTCGAGACGTGTTACCTGTGGGTCCAGCGACGGGTCGATGACCCACAAATACTGGAGTTGCCGAGTCGTGCGACGCCTGCTCCGGGAGGTGTTCACTCCCTGTGACATGCCCCTGAATCTGCAGGCATGACTGTTCGGCGTCGGCCTCAATCCCGAGGAAATGAAACTGACAAATGTGGCGAAGGCTACCATCTACAAGTACCATCTTGATCTTGAGTTGGGTAACGCCAGCCATCACCTCGACCTACTCACTCTGTGGAAAAGAACTCTTGCAGTCCATCGGTGGCGGAGTCTTTCCTGGAGTTGGCTCCACCAATGAAGACCTTGTATAAAATAAGAAGTATATTTATCAAGTGTATTATCCATATTATTACTTATTCATATATATCTTTATTTTTTAAATGATTTTTATTTATATTTTATTCACCCATATATAATTTTATATGAACTATATAATAAAGTAGGTTCAACTTCTCATAAGCTCCCAAGCCCTCCGAAAAAGACATAAATTACGGTTTTTGAAGATTAAATTTAAACCGCTATTTATTTATTATTATTTTCCGTAAATAAAATATACCTAGATTTCAAATATTGTTAAACTATTCATCTTCAACCCATTATTTATTTCTGATTTACAGATAATGCAGCATCTAGGCCTCTGGTCCCAAGAGCAAAGATTATAGCGAGGTCGATAAGCAAAGGATAAACGAGCACGTGTCGTGGTCCCTGGTGGGACCGGGGAATTAGGAAAGAGGGCAGCGAGGAAAGACTACGGGACGAGTGGTGACAGCAGTGCGACAGTACATAATCCTCGAGAAGGTGGATTGTCCCGGAGAAGACACTCCAGTGACTAGCAGTGTGCCAGGAGGGCGGGTAGATCGCTCTCACATCGGCGGGTGCTGGTAAGTGTTCTGAAGTATGCACACCCCCGGGTGTGTACTGAACATAGCGGAACGTGGCTGTGCTATTAGACTCCATTGACTGGAGAGTGACATATACGGAGCCGCGAGGGACAAGCGAAGGGGCTCGTCGACGTGTGACCTAGTGGACGAGCCTGGAGGTGTGGAAGACGGCGTCCAGAATCCTTCTGACGGCTGAGGTGGGAGACACGTCGCTTTTGATACAATGATATCATTTAAGACCACTGTAATAAGGCGAGAACTTTATATGCATTCTTATGCGAATTCACGCTTAGCAATTGAGAAAAGGTTTATTCAAACAGCAACAGATTCAGAGCCGTAGTAACAACCTGTGAAAATGTTCTTCATCATAATCATTTGCGTTAATTAATGAAGACCTTTGGATTCAATTCCGCATTTAGCAGTTTTTAATTTATTTCAAAATGTTCCAATAGCTCTCGTTTTTGAAAAATCTAAAACCTCTAATTTTTTATTGTGAGTAACAAAATAAGACTTTGCCATCTTATAAAGGCAAAATAGAACTTGTTCGTGTGTAGAAATGTGTGTAGCTTACAATAAAATAGTTGCATATCACCAAGATAAACATGGTCTTATATACGTGGCATGTGGAGCAAAAAATACAGTATAACCTCGTTAATTCGACACACCCCAATTCGACACTCTGCGATAATTCGACCATGTTCTTATGTCCCGACCTCCGGCCTATCAAATAACAAACCGTAATTCGACACTATAGATAATACGACACTTCCGATAGTTCGACCATTTTAAAATTCGAATTTCGACAGTTGAATGTTTTTTTTTTTTACATACAACTTTACCGCTAAAAAGGTATTACAGCGGCTGCAAGCAGCGACGATCGGCGGTCGCCGATAGGATCGCACCTGCGCACTTTTGGTTTCTGGTTAGTTTAAGTGTCACTTTGCAATGCCGTTGTAGCACAATGTCGCGAGTGTTATTATTATTTTTTACGAGGGAATTTAGGCTCGTGCGCTAATTAATAATACTATAATAATTTCAAAATTGATAAATTTTAGTTATTTTAAAATTTACAAATAATTTAATTTTAAATGAATAAATCTTTATAAAATGTAGCCACAATGATTATGATAACATTTTATTTCAATATTCCATTTCCATGTTATTATAAAAGATTTAAACACAAAATCAATAACACCTACTGCAGCAGTGGATGCCTTTAATACAATAAAACACTTTATTATTTAAAAGACATTTCAGAGGAAGAAATACAGGCATGTCTTTTAAAAATAGACCATCTGGAATACATCCTGAATAGGATTTCAGTGCAAAAACACATCTATAAAGGAATTTTTTAAAAGATCCTCATGATTCTTTTTATAATTAATATTTTGAAATTTTCTTTCTATTTTCCATATTCATTTCCTTTTAACTGCTATATTCTTCAATTAGAATAAAATATTAATTGTAATTATTTGTTTCGAGAATATTTATTAATGTCATTTTGTCCCTTATACTGAGAGTTAATTATGAAAATAAAAAACTAAATACAAAAAGTACACCACAATGGTTTCAATTAAAATCATTAATTTATGTTACAAAGCTTTTTTTTTTTAAATGTTATTTTAGCGAGTTTGATGATTAGCTAATCATCTAACTTTAATTCTACACTTCCTTTAATTCAACCGAAAGCTCTGCTCCCTTGGGGTGTTGAATTAAAGAGGTTCGATTGTATGTTTTATTAAATTGGCAACGAATTCGCCGTCTTCAACTCCTTTAAATATAAGTTTATATATATATATAAAAAAGAAAAAGTATTTTCATTATGTGAGAAATCGATACTTTCATCATAAAGCAATTAGTGTTAATGAATATAAGTCTGTCAGAAATAAATATAAAAATAGTATTAGAAAAGCTAAGAGGAATAGTTGGCGAGATTTTATAGAAGAAAATGGATCTAATAATCCGTTTGGAAACGCCTATAGAACCTTAAAAAAACTGTGCTCCTCTAATCAACAAAAGGGATTACCAATAATTGAACAGGCACCAGTAGATTCTAAAGAAACTCTAATAAAATATCTGATTAATGAACTAATTCCTGATGATACAACTATATCGGATACTGCTCACCATACATCAATAAGGGACTATACACCGAATTTTACAAACTCCAACTCATGCAAAATTCATAAGAAAGAAATAGAATAGATAATCGACAAAATTAATGTAAATAAAGCTCCTGGTCCAGACAATATTAGTAATAATATGATAAAGAATGCTTTTCAACTAATACTTCCGATTTTACACTCAATATTTAATAAATGTATTCAAATAGGATACTTCCCTAAAAAATGGAAAACAGCAGCACTCAAAATAATAGCCAAACCCGGCAAAACCAATTATGAATCAGCTAAAAGCTACCGTCCGATATCTTTATTATCAAATTTTTCAAAGATTCTAGAAAAAATTCTCAAAAATAAAATCTATGAATTTTATATTCAAAACAATCTGTTAAGCTCGAGGCAGCACGGATTTATCAAGTCTAAGTCAACCATCACTGCTTTGAATACTATAATCGATGTATTAATGGAGCATAAGCAAAAAGAACTGTCTGCACTAATTACAATAGATATCTCGGGGGCTTTTGATAATGCCTGGTGGCCAGCGATCATCAAAAGAATAGACTCGGATAATTTACCGGAAAAACTGATCAAAATTCTACAATCATATTTAAATTCCAGGTTCATTTCTTTCAGTTACGACAATCTAACAACTTCAAAGCCAATTACCAAGGGGTGTCCTCAGGGCGGTCCGCTTTCTCCACTTCTATGGACAATTTTGTTGAATGATTTGCTGATGAATTTGCAGGTGCCCAATTGTGAGTTGATTTGTTATGCGGATGATATTTCGATCATATGCTGGAATAAAGATCTAGCATCACTAAAAATAGTTATAGAGGAAGCATTAAATACTATCGAATTGTGGTGTATTAAGAACAAGTTAGAAATCAGTTCCGAAAAAACAAACATTTTATATTTGCATAATAAAGAGAAGATCCCAGTTAAATTTAAGAGTGGATTAATTTCACCAGTACAAAAAATAAAAATTTTAGGAATAACAATTGCAAATCATAGAAGAAAAAACAAATTAAATTTTGCTTTTCATATAGAGGAAATAGTGAGCAGAACTCTAAGAATAAAAAATTTTCTATTCTCTCTGTGCAGCAAATCATGGGGTTTGAGCTCCCATAAAAGAATTACATTGTACAAATCTTTATTCAGATCAACTTTAACATATGGATCAGAAATATGGTTCAAATTTTTAAATAAAAAATCGATACAAAAATTAAACTCAATGCAATATCAGATATTATTATGGAGCATTCAAGCTTACAAGACAACTTCGTACAACTGTGTTCACAGTTTGGCTAAGACTCCATTGATTGCAGATTACATTGAAGCAAAAAATATGAAATATGACTTAAATAACTTATCGTTCGAGGACAAGCAAAAATACAACATCGATATTCCCTTTATAATTAAATCCTATATAGACGAAAGAATGTTGCTCTTACTGAATAATACAAACGAGACATTTACAAGTTTTTTCAACCGGGGTATTCCTAATTATTTTCGCCCTAATTTCCACAACACACAATTTGTAACCAACCATGGTAATTTCGGAAGTTTTCTGGAAAGAATACGCGCATCGGAAGCTCCGGGCTGTTTTTGTGGATGCCGCATTCAAGATTCCACTCACCTTTTACTTAAGTGCCCAGCATTTCAAGACTACAGACTCAATAACTGTATCCTCTGTACCGATCCAAGAGAACTGATATCCAGCAGGGATTCATACATTGTTTTCAATAGATTTTGTAAATTTATATCAAAGTTTTTAATTAATCTCAAGTGTTAGGTATAATTAACTATGTGCTGTATATATGATTCTTTTTTTTTTCCTTTTTCCTTTATCTTGAGGTGTGTTTAAATTAAATTACCTATGTATATAGTATGCTTGTTTGAAATCAATTTCAAAAATATGTAAATGCCTTGAGCATATGTTTTTTTTTTTATATGTAAATAGATTCTCCCTCTCTCTCTCTCTTGTATTGCTTTCCTTTTGAGCGCCAGTGTCCTTGGCGGGACATCGCGCTTTGTATTTACAGTTGAATAAAGTTGAATATATATATATTTCCCAAAATTATTATATTATTTTAATTAATGGCATAAAAAACACAATGATATATTTTATACTATATATACACACATATTTTTCATATATTGCAACCATATAAGAGGTTTTTACATTATATTCACCTTAAATATTCAAATATTTTGATAGTTTTAATATAAAACATTATTTATTTTCAAAAAGAATCTTACGCGTCTATATTGGATTCGAATTTTGATAACAGATGGCGCGCTAATGCATCATAAAATATTTTGAACAAAATATATAGCTTCCACCGAAATATTACATTTTAACATAATATTTTATTTCAAATTGCATTCCTATGCAAATTCCCGCGTTGCTATTGAGAAAAGTTGATTCAAACAGCAACCGCTTCAGAACCATTGTAACAATATGTGAAAAAGTTCATCATAATCATTAGCTCTAATTAATTTGCTCTATCTCATGATAGACGGAAATAAAAACACACTAAACGGAAGGAAATTAGGATCGTGAAGGTGGTGAACGTTCCCAGTGGTTTTGCCAATTTATTATTTCAGACTACATTAAAACTATTGTGTTTCTCACATATAGTCTCTTTGCTTTGTGGCTTAATTAGAAAAATGGTGCTTGGATGAAGTATTGAGATATGCTTACTTGTGGATGTGGATATAGAAGGCATTATAGCTTCGAGCACTGTCTTCAAATACAAACCAAACCCTATAATCCAGTTTAGTCAATACCACTTGAACATAACACTATCGGTGAAAAAACATTAATTTACCATCATTATCAACTATATTTAAGACAATATTTTCTATATTAGCACTAATCGAAAGATGTATTATTATGATTATCATAAAGATCATTATCAATACTTGTTGTGTACATAATATACAAATTTGAGAAGACTATTATCTCAAAGTAAATTTTTATATTCACTCACACTCAGACTGAAGGTATTAATAGAGAATTGTGAAAGAGAACCTAGATACAAATTAGGGTATAGAAAAATTAAATATTAATAAATCTTTTGTGTATTTCTCATGTGGATAAATCCTTCCCCTAGCACACTCACACACATAAAATAGATCATCTAATATCTCGGTACAAAAACTTAAACCGTCCTCTTATCTCGCTCCAATTTTAATTTATACCGCGCCCAACTAATAATTTACTTAATGGAGTATTGCTCCTGAAAAAAACTCAAGAGATAAAATGGCTTTGTGATAAAAGCTGAAAAATTCCCGAAAATAATTGGTTCCTTGTAAGGAGGGACTGAGATTACTCAAATATAAAGATTTATGGACGCTCCTTGACCATTACGGACCGCTACTGAAAAATGGCTGTGGTCCGTGGGGGCAAAAACACCCTCCATATTGAAATTTTATTATCTCTCTTATGAAGAAAAATTATGTGCTCGCTCTCTCACTGGTTAAAGAGACTTTATAGAATTAAATCGATGGACGTCATGTTTTAAATTCCCAGCGAGAATGTTCCCTGCCATTCTATAATGTCCTAGGGTGTCGTTATAGCGGCTTTCTGAGGAGACAAATATTTGATATTTTCAAAAAATATACGTAAGGAAATAATTGCACGCTAAGAATATTGTGATATTTCGATGATTTGTTTTTAGAAAGGTTTCGTACCTTAAATTCCAGTCGTTGTAAAACCTTTAAAAGAGAAAGTAAATTATTTTTAAATATCAGATTGATTAGAGTTTTATTTTTAAATCAAATTTTATAAATATAATTCAAAATTATATCAAATTTTCACATTGAATTTGTGAAATTGTAAAATATATTTTAACGGGAGAGGTGACTTATCTTTTTATAGATCAATATCCTCCCTGCAGCTCTGCCATAGAATTGGCCTAGTAACTAAACACATCCTCGGCGGATTTCTGAGGATTTAATTATTTCTTCATTTAAGTCTTCAAGTTAACGCCAACTCCGTACTGACAAGGGTCATTAGCCCAAAACTATGGTCTCCAGGTTGGTCTTTTGAGTTTGCCAAAACTGATATTGAGGCTTTGTCATCGAGTCGAGTCCTAGTTTGCAGATACGGTCAATAGATGTCGCTTATTGAAATCGTCTATTTAGACGGGAGAAGTGACCATTTTTATAAATCAATATCTTTTGGTAAGTTTACCTCATATGTATTGTCAAAATATTGTTTCCATTTTCATCAATAGACTGCGCTAAGATAATTATATTTAAGTTTTTTAAATGCGTCCAGTGAGTAATTAAATTTTTCCACGTATTCTGAACGCTAATCATAGCAAAAAATAAATATTGCTTTTTATAATATTTGGCAATCTAGCGCAACTGCAGCTTCTAATCAGATTTCTTTAAGGTTTCGCAGTTAGAAAATTGTTTTGGATACCTATAGTCAATTAATTTAAATCTGCCATGCTTTTTATTTCGTCCTCCATAAATGTGTCTTCCCTTGTTATAATATGACCTTAGATTTCTATAAGCACTTACTTAAGAGTTAACTATTTGAATGGAAGGGAGATAATGCCTTTCTTATTCATTAAAAAATCGTTATTGGCCACACCATTGAAACGTTTTTCTGACAATCATAATTAAAAGATTTTGGAATATGAATAATTTTTTTTCAATTGAATATATATTTTCGTACATTCTAGAGATTATTAAAAAACGCATATATTTATATGAACATCTGGGTACCAAATGAATCCCAACGTTTACTCAGACTTAAACCCCTTCAAGTCCAGTTCCACAACTTGGCCAATCTCTAGAAAAAACTTTATAAAGTGGGAGTCAATAACCAATCAATGCGTGGAGTGAGAAAGTTAATGTAGTGTGGCCGTTTCATTTATTTCTTCAATCTTACTTCTCATTTCTCCCCAAAATATATAGTATGTAACGGCGTTCTTTGCCTGGAACTTATCTATGCTGAACTGTGTCACTAATAATTGCATGAGTTATGAATATTTTAAGTGAGTATTTCATATATATATATATATTTACATATTCCGTGGCATGGCTCCACTATCTTACAAAATGAGTTATGCAAACTCATAGACGGAACTTAAGAAAGTGGAAAGTCTTTGGTTTCGCTGCCGGTCGTCTATTTTTTATTTTTTATATTTTGAAGTAGACAGAAAAAAATGTAGTTCACACTTGGTTATCCCGTGTTTCGTCTTCAATAAACGTCACTGTGTATCAATTATATTTCAGAGTTATTGTCTGAATCCCGATATATATGCTAAAAGGTACCACTTCCTTAGGTTTTGCCCACGAGTGTATGTTAAGCTTATTAAAGTATGATAGAAAAATCTCTGATTCAACTAAATTAGTGAATCTTTATGAACTATAATAATACAGCCGAACTTGGATAATTCGACGCCCAAGGGACCAAAAAAAAACAAATTTTCCAAAAATTCGAATAAAAAATGGAAATTCTATTTAAAGGAAATTCTAGGGACCAAGATAAATAATCGAATTAAAGGCTTTCGAATTACCCTAGTTCTACTCTATCTTTATTCATCCGAGATCTCTTAAAAAGTATGGATAAATTTCTTCCTGACTATATTTAGCAAGGTATATCAGAAATCTTCTCTGATACAGTCCTAAATTTTATTTTCTGATAGACTTTTATGTATTCCACAGAATCTTTACATAGTGTGACTGACAAAATTGGCCGATAAGTTGTGGGATTGTAATATTTCATCGATAGAAGTTGAGTTTTGAAGCTATATTAATTCTAGGTGTATTGTTATTTGAAGTTTCTAGACAGTGTCTTAATTAATGTGTCACATTAATATACTCGTATCTAGAATTCCTTTATTTGAGAATGCTTATTTCCGAGTCAAAATATAATATTGGCATATTGTCTTTTGAACCTAATCTAACTCTGTATCACTTTTAAATGCTCAATAAAACAACGTTGAAGTGAGACACTAAATGGAAAGGAGTAAATAATTCAGGCCTTTCTCCAGATGTCGGTATATGCCTTCACAGAAGGGACAACCGAATAATTAAAGCGAGAAAGTATATTATACAGGCTAAACTGTTATGATGAGTTTTCTCTTTATTTTCACATGTTCTATATTATTTTTGTTTAAATTTGTCTCTTTCTCTCTTTTAGAAATTTCAAAATTAGTAAAGATATCACTTCAAAAAAAAATTAATGTTTTGTTCGGAAAATAATATTATTTTGCCCATTCATTGGTCTCCTTATGAGTCTTATAATATACATCATCACAACTACCTCGGCAGGTCCTACTGCGATGATATATTAGTTGAGAAGGCCTGATTCATCGGTTTAGCCAAATTAACATTCATACCTCTCTACTATTGAAGAGTTTTCTTAAGAGAGTGCCCGCGATATTTTTATTAAATAATAACTAGAAACATAATCTAAAAGGTCTGCAGAAGTGTAAAGATATAATCACAAGATATAAATGCACATCTGTTGACTTTGCTTAGAATTATTAATGAAACTGATTCCAATAATTATTAATTAAACATTATTTTTTATTGATTTACAAGAGAGAGAACAAAATATAAAAGGGAAACTAATATTAAACAAAGCAATTTTTTTCTGTTTCGGTTAGCGCCTATTTACCTGTGAGCATACACACACTCTGTGGAACAATTTATTAATATATATACAACATACGCTCCCCTGTGTGTAAGCCCTAATCAAGCAAGTCCAAGGCTATCTGCACATTTCCGTAGTTTGTCCTTATAGTCCACACCATATCTTTGATTGCATCCAACAGCAACCGGTCTGGCCTTTCTTTTATATATGCCGCCATTTGATGTTTTCTTCGTACCGTAGACCCATTTACTATTGTTTACTTTCATACCATTTTCCCTTGGTACTAGTGTCCATACTTTATATTTCTCTATCTCACAGTGCTCTTCTTCCATTGCTTTGTGCCATTCATTTATTTCTCCACTATCCATTGCTTCTTTAAAGTTCTCCGGGATATAATGTTATATTTCCATAATTAAGTTTGCATCATTCCTATCCTTTATTCTTTGTGAGCGTCGAACTCCTCCTTTGATCAATTTTCTTTCTTGTTCTTCAAGTCTTGTTTTGTGCCGTTCTTCTAAGATGCTCTTTGTTTTTCCTTTATTTCTTCCTCCTTTTGCGCATCTTTCCTCTATAGATTCAGTTTGTGATGAGTCATTTTTCACAGCCGCCACCTAGTTTTACTGAAGTATCCTCCTGAGACTTCATTTTACTCTCTGTGACAGGATTGTCTTCTTTCAAGATAAGAAAGTTTTCAACTATTTCTTCACAATTTCCTTTATAGATCAAATTATCACAATTAGTGTCTTCCTGAATATCATTTGCATAATCAATTCCTCTCTTATCTTCATTAAATTTTACTGATCTCACTTCATAGATTCTCTTTGTCATTATATCATATATTCTGTAAGCTTTTATTTTTATGGAATAACCAATAAATATTCCCTTTCTACCCTTTGGTGAAAACTTGTTTCTTCTTGGTTTGCTCTCAAGCCAATGTGTCAAACATCCAAATATTCGAATGTGTTTGACCGATGGTCTCCTGCCATTCCATCTCTGCATAGGTGTATGGTGCTTGATAGACCTGTGGGGGGTACAATTCTTAATGTATGTAGCTCTAGCAATTGCCTCTGCCCAAAACTTCATGGGTAATTTTGAGTTAATTAGTAAGGTTCTTGCTGTATCTATAAGAGTCCTATTCACTCTCTCTGCGACTCCATTACTTTGTGGTGAGTATGTGGTGGTAAGTTGGTGATGGATCCCACTTCTCTTGAAAAGTCCTTCAAATCTAGAGTTACAAAATTCAGTTCCATTGTCGGTTCTTACATCTTTTATTCTAAGACTTAATTCGTTTTCGGCTCTTGCTTTAAATTCTTCAAATCTCTCAAAGGTCTCATCTTCTCATCTTTTGACCTCAGGAAATATACAAAGATTCTTCTACTGTAATCATCTACTATAACAAGAAAATACTTAGATCCTCCTAAAGATTGACATGGCATTGGTCCTCATAAATCCATATGAATCAACTGCAGGGGCTTAACTGTATAATTTTCTGTAATATTATATGGCTTCTGAACCAGTTTTCCCATTATGCATGCTTCGCACTCTGGTAACCTTTCAAATTTTAGATCCAATCCTCTCACAATATGTCCTTGAATCATTTTTTCATGTATTCTTCATTTAAATGGTTTAATATTTTATGCCATAAACTTATATTGCTATTTTTATTTGATAAATGTGTATTTATAACCATGACATTTTCATTTTTTGCTATTGGTACATTTCTTTGTTTTGTTTCCATCATAAACATTCTATCTTTAATAAATGCTTCAGCAACTAAATCATTCCCATCATTATAAATGTTTTGCTCCATCCTTATTGAAAATAACTGAATTTCCTTTGTTGACTAATTCGTATACTGACAAGAAATTATTTCCTAGATTTGGTACATGTTAGATATCTTAGATGCGAATATTTTCTTGGCCTTCACTTGTACATGTAGTAAGTCTAATATCTCCTTTGGCTATGGCTTGGGTAGTTTTGCCCTTCTCAGCTAGGTTGATTTCAATTTCATAATCTACCACATTTTCCATCAAAGTTAGGTTTGGGGTTAAATGTGCGGTGCATCCTGAATCTATACACCATATTTGCTTATCATTTCTCCCATCTGGTGAATCTTCAAATTCTTTTACATATGTTTCAAATGCTTGCTCATTAATTCGATTTTTCATAGTATCCACTAGGTTATTTGAATGTTCCCTACTGTAGTTGTGATTTCTATAATCAGGAGTCCATTTCTTTTGATATCCTTGTTCCTGTTTATCTCTAAACCAGCAATCATTAGCTAGATGTCCTTTTTATTACAAATAAAACATATATTCGGCTGAAATTGTTTAGCTTTTCTATCTTTAATTCTGTATACTTGTTCATGCCCATTCTCAACCGATTGATTTAATCTCATATTTCTTCTTGACTCCTCTTCTCTTAGAGTTTGTTGAATCTCTTCAATTGTTGCCTCTCTCTTAGATCGTAAGACAATAGCAATATTTTCATACCTTGAATGTATGCCTCTGACAATATGAAATGAAAGTTCTCTTGAGGGAAATTGATGCCCTAATGATGAACTTCTAGCAGCAATATATTTTGCCCTTGTTATATATTCATCTACAGTTTCATTATCTTTCATTTTAATGTTCTTTAATTCTAAGCCTATATCAATAATTTTATCTTCCAAATTGCCTGTGTATGTTTTTCTCAGTGAGTCCCATACCTTCTTAGCATTTGTTTCTCCTATGAACATTCTAGTTTGTTTATTAGTCAATGTTGTGATGATTATCCCAAAAGCTTAATCATTTTTATCACTCCAAATCTCCCAAGAACTTTTGTCTTCCATATCAGGTTCTGGATCGGAAATTACACATTTAAATAATTTTATTCCTCTCAGAACTGCGCCGATTTTCAACGCCCATATTTGATAATCAGTTCCTGTTAATGGTTCAATTTTTGTTTGCGATAAAAAATTATATTCAGCCATTTTCGCCTTTTGAGCTAATATAAACAAACCAATATAATTTAAAAACAAATATATATTTCAAATTTATTTAAATATTGGGTAGCTTTTAAACATGCAACATATAGATATAATTTAACTTAATCTAAATAAATACCTTTAATATTCTTAGAAGTGCTTCAGTTTACCGATCAGAATAAACTTCTTGCTTAATCTTCAGATTAAATATTTTCGTTTTTGAGCTTTACATCAAATAACCACGCTCTGCTACCAATTGTTGACTTTGCTTAGAATTATTAATGAAACTGATTCCAATAATTATTAATTAAACATTATATTTATTGATTTACAAGAGAGAGAACAAAATATAAAAGGGAAACTAATATTAAACAAAGGAACTATTTTCTGTTTCGGTTAGCGCCTATTTACCTGTGAGCTTACACACACTCTGTTGAACAATTAATTAATATATATACAACAACATCGGGAAAATATTATTACATGTTAAAGCTCTTTTAAGTAACAGATTAAATATATTAGAACGCATTCTATAGAAAAAAGTTACCAAAATTTGAAATTTATTGTATAGAGAGAGGTATTTCTAAAATATTTTAATTTTAATTATAATATTAATTATTTCTACTTTAATGAGAAAAAATGCGAAAATATTTGAAATGTTAGAATGTTATAATTCTATGTTTTTCGAACATCCCATTTCCCAAATAGTGAATGAGTGACATATTTGGCCCGAGTCATATCACATAAGCTAAAATTGAAATGTATTCCCCGCAGTAGAAAATCCCCGGCAACCGACTCAGGCAGAATACTAAAGAGCACGTTAAATCCGGCGCTGGAGAATATTTTCTTGGGAAACGGCTTTGGCTTATGTCCCTAATTTGGCCCGAACCGTGCCTCACAGTTGTGCGACCCATGTGTCTCTTTGGTGGACGGCGCTCTCCGTGAGTTCGTTGTGAGGATATTATTATGGATACATCAAAAATCCACAGTGATATATTTAGCATAGCTTGAATATAGACACGGAAAATGTGGAAATATAAATTATTATAAATATAAATCAGAGATATTCAAATATTTTATAACGGAATATAAACAGTAGATTTTCGCCAAAACACGATATATAGCGAACCATCTGTTTAAATCATCTCCAATTATACAACAAGACGAAGGGCTTGTTCAACGAGCAGGTCTAGAACGCCAATCAGTTATATATGTTTCCCTCAATAAAGCGCTGAAGTATCTAAATGAGAAAATATTTTTAATACCATATTTGAACGTTATCTCTTTTATCTAATGAAAATTGATAGGAAGAACTGATTAGAAAGATATTATAATTCATTAAATCCTTCATCCATTCTCTAAACCAATGATGAATCAGCTATCCTATTACATCCTCATTTTTAATTTGGCCAAATAAATTAATTTTTAAATGTTTTACTATAAATTTTATCATTTTTATCCTTTATTTTCACTTGCTTCATTCCGATGACAAGGTAATTATTTGGAATTATTTTTATTTGTGTCATAATTTCAAACATAAATATAAAAGAACTATAACTCATTTGGGTAAAATATATAGTTTTGCTTATATAAAGATATATATTTTGTTTTTTTATGAGTATTATCTTTCATAAAAAAAAAACCGTCGGGCAACGCTGTTGAAGGTGGACGTGCATCGCCTCGCTCTGCAATTATTGGTGAATATTGACTAAATTTCACACACACACGGCCGTGCGGCACGCATTTGTCGAGCTCCGCCTTTTTCCCACCCTGGCGGGTGTATGGCTACCGGCGGTACGCCGAGTTTAGCACGGGCTGAAAGCCCATTAAAAGCTGATCAGATGCCTGGAAGGCACGGCTTGAAAGCACACCTCTGTGCAGAGAAATCTGCAATTTTCGATTCGCAGAGCAATTACTCTAATAATCAAGAAGCATTTGATAAATATGCAAATTTGCCCGCCGGCGGTAAAGATGTAAATATGGCCGCGCCGTTCAACTTGGCGGCTAATCCATCTTCCAATGCCGTAGCCCAAGCTCAAAGAAACTGGGCAGACATGACAGAGGATATAAATCCTGAAATTGAGGACAACTTTACTCTTGTCCAGAGAAGGAAGAGACGCCGCGGCTCGGCGAATTCGCCTACAGCGAATGCACCATCCTCCAATGTCGGAGGTTCTAGGACCGATCGCCGACCGCGATCATCCACGGGATGGGCGCCGCGGGCGGAGGAGATTAGGACCACCAGGGCGCATATCGCGGAGGCCAGGGCGCAGCAGGCGTCCTCCTCTGAGGAGTACTGCGTGTATATCGAACGCAGCCCCGACCTAGAGCCCTTCCACTACCTAAGGGCACTGGACAGAATGGTCGGAGGAACCGGCGGAGTCGTCCAGGTTTCCAAGGTCAACGGACTCTACCTGCTGGGACTAACCAACAGAGGCCTGGTCGAGCGCCTCATAAGCGAGGGCCTCGAGGTTGAGGGCACACTCCTGAAAGCATTCCCTTTCCGCAAAAGAGCGGAGAGGATAACAGTTGGAAACCTGCCCTTCTTCGTGGCGGACTCTGTCATCATCAACGCCCTCTCGACATTTGGGCGTGTTACATCCATCGCGCCCAAACTGATGAAGGCTGGCCCTTACATCTACAATGATGGCCGCCGAGAGGCGTTCATTGCCCTCCACGAAGGAGTGACTATCGAAAGGCTTCCTACCCGCCTCGAGATCAAAATAAAAGGCGAGACCTGGCCCGCATACCTGACCTCTGGAATCAGGTGTTCCAGGTGCCACGGTCAAGGACACCGTAGGGCCATCTGCCCCCTGCTTGCAGGGCTGGCCAACAACACCAGAATGGCCCCACCAACCACTCCTGCCGGCGTCCCACCACCGACCACCCCTGCACCGCCTCAGCGATCAGCAGCGTTCATTAGGATTATCTTTTAACTTGGGGTAAGTTGTACTTTCTCTCTCTCTCCCTATAAATACCCCTTATAATAAATTAATTATCCCCAAACTTGCCCTTGTTTTATTTATCTCCGAGACATATTTTGGTGGAGACGCTGGGTAGCGTGACGGAACTTCGAAGAAGTCGACGTTTACAGGGACGTGAACCAATTCCTCAACCTTTGCCACAACTAATAGAAATGGAAGACGACCACAGACCTACTGTTAGCGGATCCTACCTCCCTTGTCAGCGCCAACGAGATCCTTCTAACTTTTCTGGAGATGGAAATATAAACCCTGGACAGTAGTTGAAAGAGTACGAGAGAGTGTCGAAGTACAACAGATGGGACACCATGAAGCTTGCCAACGTCGTATTTTACTTGAACGGAACTGCTGGAAGGTGGTTTGATAATAACGAAGAATCATTCAACTCGTGGAGAAGCTTTGAAGACGCATTCCGCGGTGTGTTCGGACTGCAGGAGGATTTTACTTGACGTGCCGAGGAAGTTCTGAAGTCAAGAGCCCAGAAGGCCGAGGAATCCAGCGAGTCATACATCCAGGAGATTCTTAGTCTCTGCCACCAGGTGAACCCTCGCATGGAAGAAGGTGAGATAGTTGCTCACATTATGAAGGGAATTTCGGAGGACACATACCAGGTATTGGTGGCGAAAGACATACAGACGGTAGATGAGATCCTGAATTTTGCCGTTATCTGACAACCGTCAAGCAGCGCAGGATCGGCCGTACGAAATTCGCCAGGTTGTCAAACGTAATGCCCATTACATGTGTTGACGACTCAGACGACTTGGCCGGCTTAATTCGCCGCATCGTTAGAGAATAGATACAAAAGGTTTTCTCAGCACCTCAAGTGATCAATCCGCTCCGAGAGGTGAACGCCCTGGAACAGACTGTGAGGGAAGAGGTCAGCCGTGCTCTACAACCTACCAGACCACAAGTCAACGTGGTACAACAACAACCACGAACGTCCTATTATAATATCGACCGACCAACCCAACCCAGGAAGACGGAACATTGGAGAACCTACGACGACAAACCTATCTGCCTCCACTGCGGACGACCCGGACATGTCGTTCGTTATTGTAGAGAACGACGGCAGGTCTTCGCTGAAGCCCGTTCAAGGAATGGCGGAGAAGGAAGAAATGTTGGATTTTCGAGTCGACCTCCGAGATATGACGCCGACGACGACTATGTAACGCCCCAAACCTCGACGTACTTCTAATGGAACTCTTCCCCACATCCAAGCCGCGCAAGGTCGCCAGCCCGAAGACAATCCCAGTCGCCAGCCCGTCGTTTCAGCCGTTCTCCCAAGCCTCAGAATGTGAAAAACTAGGTGAGCGGCTTCTAACGGGGGTGAGGTCGCCATTGAGGAAAATCCTCCAGGGTATATCGCCGCTAAATTAAAAGAAAATTTGTTATGGCAGAAATAAATGGACGCAAAATTAAAGCATTGGTGGATTCAGGAGCCGACTTTTCTGTTATTTCGGACAAATCTCGACGCGAAATAAAGACACCTCTCTTCAAAGAACCAGGTCCCATTCTTAAAGCCGCAAACAAAAATTCAATAGAGACCTTAGGAAAATGTGTCCTGAACATAGAAGTTAATGGTCTGAATATCTCATTTGAATTCGTTTTTATGGTGGAATGCAACCAGGACATCATATTTGGATGGGACTTCTCAAGGCCACCGAGGCCGTCATTGATTATGGCAGAAATGAACTCCATTCGGGGTAACCTCCGTCCTGGAATCTCGAGAGGAGGAAAACCAGAGGTTGTTTGCTTCGGGCGACTTTGTCATCCCGCCTAAATCAATAAAGAAGATCAGTGTGATAAAAGAAGAAATATGTGGTGTTAAAGATGTTCTAGTCTCAACTTCTAAGGACTTATTATTGAGAAAGGAAGTTCTTATACCAAACTCATTGGTTACATTTCGACACGGCCGAGGTAGCATTTGGGTGGCGAATGGAGCGTCTTGGCCGCAACTGATTCCATCAGGAATGAATATGTGCACCATGGAAAGTTATGAGAATGGAAATATCTGCAGTCTCATAGAATCCAGCGATAAGTTACAAGAAACGCAGCTAAAGTCACGTGAATGGTCACAGAAGATAAACCTTACTCTAGATCCAGGGCTGTCTGAAATTCAAAGGTTACAGCTTGTTTCATGCCTTGACGAGTTTATTGACATATTTGACTTTGGGGGAACTCTTATTAAGCCCACCAGTACTGTGAAACACATGATAACCACAGGAGACCACTCTCCTATCAAACAGCGGCCCTATAGAGTAGCACCAAGTGAACGACGACTAGTTCAAGATGAAGTGAACAAGATGATTGAAAATCACGTCGTGAAGCCCTCTGAAAGTCCTTGGTCATCTCCAGTTATTCTAGTTCTGAAGAAAGATGGGACCTGGAGATTCTGCGTAGATTACCGTCGATTAAATAAGATACCAAAAAATATGTTTACCCGCTGCCACGCATTGACGATGCCTTGGAGAGTTTAGCCGGCTTTAGTTACTTATCCACGATGGATCTTCGCTCCGGGTATTGGCAGATTGAAGTGGACGAAAAAGACGGAGAAAATTGCCTTCATCACTCCAGATGGGCTGTATGAATTCCAAGTAATGCCTTTCGGTCTATGCAACGCTCCAGCAACGTTTGAAAGGATGATAGATAGTGTTCTGGGCAGTCTTAAATGGAACATGTGCCTTTGCTACCTGGACGACATCGTAGTTTACGCACCTACCTTTGAGGAACATCTACGTCGTCTACAACTTGTTTTAAGGTGCATCCAGAAAGCTGGACTAAGCTGGAACCACAAAAGGTGTCCATTTGGATCAAGGAGGATAAAGAGTTTAGGACATCTTGTTGACGCCAATGGAATTCATCCATATCCAGATAAAGTCGAAGCCGTCTCTAAATTTCCGAGGCCAAAGAATATCTCTGAACTGAGGAGCTTTCTTGGATTATGTTCCTATTACCGAAGATTTATTGAAAACTTTGCTGACAAAGCTAGGTCTTTGCATGACCTACTGAAGACTGAAAAAAAAACAATTCTATTGGGAGGCAGCTCAAGAGAAAGCGTTTGAAGTCCTTAAAACAGCTCTAATTTCAGAGCCTGTCTTGGGACACTTTGATGAATCCGCTGACACCCATCTACACACGGATGCAAGCGGACATGGTATTGGAGCTGTTCTTCTACAAATACAAGGTGGAAAGGAGCGGCCTAGAGCTTATGCATCTAGAAGCTTGACAAAGGCTGAACATAACTATTCTACAACAGAAAAAGAATGCCTTACTGTAGTCTGGTCTATTAGCAAATTCCGTCCATATTTATTTGGTCCACCATTCACGGTTGTCACTGACCATCATTCTCTATGTTGGTTGGTAGGACAGAAAGATCCTTCTGGCCGTTTGGCAAGATGGGCGCTGAAGTTGCAAGAATTTGACGTGACCGTTATCTACAAGAGCGGACGCAAACATAAGGATTCCGATTGTCTGTCAAAGAGTCTGCTTGAGAACGATTAACCAAGTGCTGTGATGTCACTAACCAACGTCGATATAGAGCAGACTAAAGACCCGGATTTATCTAAAATAATAGATATTTTAAACTCGGGCTACCCCAGAAAAGAATTCAGCTATATCGACGGCATCTTATACAAGAAAAACTATAGCACAACTGGAAGACCCTGGCTTATGATGATTCCTAAACACTTAAGATAGGAAGTTATGGCAGATTTACATGACGCTCCTACAGCTGGGCATTTGGATTTCGCCCGAACGTATGACAAAGTGAAGAAACGATTCCATTGGCCTGGCCTTTATAGAACTGTTCGCCAATATGTAAGCCATTGTCGGGAGTGTCAACGAAGGAAGAAATTACCTCGACGTCCGGCTGGACAACTTGTATCCATACCACCTGTTGAAAAGCCATTCTATAAGGTCTGGGTTGATCTCCTTGGAAGATTTCCAGTTTCTAAAGATGGAAACCGTTGGATCATTGTGTGCACCGATTATATGACAAGGTATGCCATAACGAAAGCGGAGGAGGAGCAATCGAAACAGCTAAGTTCCTGGTTGAAGATGTTATCTTGAAGCATGGAGCTCCTAGAGAAATGATAACAGATCGCGGAAGAAATTTCATTTCTCAAGTAATAAAAGATATCGATGCTCTGTGCGGAATTGTGCACAGATTTACAACGGCTTACCATCCCCAGACCAACGGCCTGACTGAAAGTTTCAACAAAACTCTGGGAGATATGTTGTCCATGTACACATGTCTTGAGCAGAAGGACTGGGACCAAGTTTTACCCTACGTAACCTTTGCTTACAACACTGCTAAACAGGAGGCGACCGGCTACACTCCGTTCTTTCTTGTCCACGCCCGCGAGGCGGAGACCTACATCGATGCCGTACTACCTTACCTACCAGATGAGATCTCTGACGACTACGTTGGAGAACTTTTGACCAGAGCTGAGGAAGCGCGTCAACTCTCCCGATAACGCCTTCTACAATCACAGGCGAAAGACCGTAGACTTTACGACCAGAAACGTACTCCAGTCTATTACCAGAAGGATGATCTTGTGTGGGTTTTTACTCCCATCCGAAAAGTAGGGCTCTCAGAAAAGCTACTGAAGAGATACTTCGGTCCCTACAAGGTGACCAAGAAGCTTTCAGAAGTTACGTATGAAGTAGAGCCCGTGGACTCGTCTCCCCGATCACGGAAAACTAAGGATATCGTCCATGTCATTCGGATGAAGCCCTACCTGGACCCTGAAGAACAACATTCCATTCTGCTAGGGAACACAGGCCGTGATAGATTTCCTTCCAGAACAAGAGCTGAGACAAGCTAATCAGCGGGTCGCTGTTTTCTCTAAAGAGGGAGTAATGTCAAGTAGCTCCATCCAGATGGGACACCTGTCAATCATCCCTGGACCCCGGGGGGGGGGGGACCACAGGTGTGAGGGGTTCTCGGAAGCTGATCTGTAAATGAGGAAAACGGGACGGTGGCTGACGCCATTCATTAGGATTATCTTTTAACTTGGGGTATGTTGTACTTTCTCTCTCTCCCTATAAATTCCCCTTATAATAAATTAATTATCCCCAAACTTGCCCTTGCTTTATTTATCTCCGCGACAATATTTAAATCCAAGTTAAATGCTTCCCGGGCTGATGTATTAGGCGAAGTAAATAATGGTATTAAAAAGATGAGAAATGAGAGATCTAAAGTCAAAATAAATAAAATAATAAAATCAAAATCTGGCGTAATACTTAAAGTTTATTCAGGTGAAAATTTGAATATATTGATTGAAAGAGTTTAAAAAGATTGATGAAGTAAATCAAAAGGCATTAATTTATGCAACAAAACCATTAGATCCTACAATTGTTCTTAAGTCAATTACTAAATCTACAGATATCAAGGAATTGCCTTCGCTTTTATTCAATATGAACCCAGAGTTAGAAGGTCGAGAGAAAGGATAAAGGTTTTGTTCGCTATGAGATCAAATACTGACGTACAGGATGTTGTTCTCCGCATTTCCCCGGCAACATACCAAATTATGAAGAAATTACAACGTATATATACAGACATACAGGTTACATATATGAAGTATAAGGTGCTTGTACGTCAATGTCAAAACTGTTTTAGATATGGTCATAGTAAAAATTCATGTACCATCATAAAATGTAAAAATTGCGGAGACAATGACCAACATGTTAACTTTCAATCCTCACCGAAGTGCATAAATTGCTTTACACATCCTAAATATAGGAATAGCATTAATCATCGTTCTAATGACAAATTATGTCCTGTGTTCCTTCAACAAATGAAATATGAGATACAAAGAACATGTTATGTAGATTTAGATCATGATATTGTTACTTTGGGTTAGAATAGATTTATTCTTGTTTTTTGGTTAATTTTCAAATTAAAAATTCTACAACAAAACACGCGGAAAAATATGATTTTATTATAGTTCAAGAACCATATAGTATAAATAATGAAGTAATCTTTAATATGCGTTCAAAAAATATATTATGCGAATATTCCGGGAGTTCCAATATATATCGCAACAATCGTTACAAACCCTTTCTTATCATGTAAATTAATTACAGAGTTTTCAAATTCATTTGCAACCACTATATCAGTACAAACTACTAAACGGCAAATTATTATTTCAAATATTTATATACACCCTAAATGGATACCTGTCATTAGGGCTTCCAATCCCGGTACATATTTTCAATCCCGGGATTCGGGATTGCTTTTTTCTCAATCCCGGGATCCCGGGATTGAAAAACATTTTCGTCTTTCTACGCCAAGAGGTATATTGTTTCGTTCGTTATATTTTTATTTTTTTCTTTTATATAGTGTCAATGACGTGGCACTTACTTCGATGAAAACAACCTGAAAGCCATATATTTTGCGCCTGCTTACGAACTAAATCATTGCTTTTGGGTTACAGTTTGAAATTATCTGTCAATTACTGCACACACATCTGGAAAAAAATTACTGTTCTTGGAACTCTTAGACCACATCTCTTAATGCAGTGTTGGGCAGTAATCCATTCAAAGTAATACATTACCTTATAATTACGATTACTTTGCAAAATATTACTTTGCAAAAAAAATTAATTGCATTAGAATGTAAACATAATTATTCGTGTGTAATTCTATATATAATTATAGAAATTTTGATTAAAATTACTTGTAATTGTAATTATAGCAAATGTAATCATGATTATTTGCAATTGTGATTATTGAAAATGTAATCATTATTGCATTTTGCCCAACTATGTATTAATGTTTATAAAGAAGACAAATCATAGTTGAGTAGGATGCGGAGTCTGGTGTAGGTGTTGCAATTGAAGTTGAAGAGGCAGCCTCAATAGCTTCTTGCAATCGGCGCTCTATTGTAAGATGGTCATTCGATTGTGATGGCTCATGGCGTTCTTGTAAACTCAGAGGAAGTTGCGAATTATCAGCCTGAATTCTTACTTCGGCCTGTAACGGTTTAAGACGCAAAAGCAATTTCACGCTAAAGTCTTTGACCATCTTCTTTTTTTCTAACTGTGCTTGCGGATTGTGCAGATATTGGAGGAATAAAGATGTTTTATTGCATCGCTCTTATAAAATTATCTTTTGAAAAGTGTTTGCAGATCTTTGCTGAGAGAATGAGATTGTGCTTGCAGCTCCTCTAGAAGAAACTTTACTGTTGCTTCTGCAGTCAAAAGCGTAGCGTCGCGTCTACAGATAGCCGCCACAGCTGCCCGAAATGGTTTCAGTGCGGAAATTACTTGCGTCATGATATCAAAATATTCATCAGTTAGACGGACATTTGCGTTCACATCTATTAGCGCCTTCTGAATCGCTGACTTCACACTGAGAAGTCTCTCCTACATGTTCAATAAACTATCCCAGCGCATTCTGCAGTCGAGAATGAGACACATACTGGTGGAAATGCGATTATCTTGCCGCATGTAGTTCAGTCCAGATAAGAGGTTAGTGGCGGGTCCATGTTACACGCAGGTCCGCCACAAAAATAAAGGGATGTCGCTACTATCTAAGAAGCCACTATTTTCATGTCAACAAAACCTGGGGCCCCCTCCATGTATACTGCTGCATACTCTCATTCTAGAGGCTGCCATTTTGGAAAGATCTTGCAGAATAACCCTTCGTTATTAGTGCATGAAAATAATTTCAAATCTCTCAGAAAAAAAAAGACCTGAAATGCAGCTGTATAAACAAAACGTCAAAATTGTGCTATCCCATCATCTGTTTGATTACCAAAATGCTAGATAATAAAAATATATTTTTGCGCTGGTTTTCATGCACAAACCAGTAATCCCGGGATTTTTCGAGCAGAATCCCGGGATTTCGGGATCATTATTTGGCTCCGGGATCCCGGGATCCCGGGATTGGAGGCCCTACCTGTCATGTTCAATTACTTGATAAATTAATTAAAAGTTTCAACACAAATCCATTGATTTTAGCTGGAGATTTTAACGCTCGAAGTCAGATGTGGTTTGATAATATTATTAATCAAAACGGTAGAAGACTTCAACCTATAATTAATTTTCAAAATATGCTTATACATAGCAATGGAAACAAAACATGTCGAGGATTAAGTATAATAGATCTTACTATTACTAATAGTCATGCTCATGTACTTGTTAATGGATGGAAAACGTTAAATCTTTCGCTAATTACAGACCATCACGCAATCTCATTCGACATTAGTCTGGAAACAGAAAGTTTATTACAAGAAAATAATTCTACATGGTATTTTCAAGAAAAAAAGAGCCAATTGGCAACAATATGAGCAGGCAATCAAGGTGTCTAGGATAAATGAGGCAACGATGAAATTAGGTAAAATAGTAAATATAAACGATATAAACTGTGTAGTTTCTCTCATAACTGACATTAATTGAAGCTGCATATGCATCTCTACGAGTAAAACCAAAATATCTAAATTATAATCCATTTAATTGGTGGACGGATGAACTGGAACTTTTTATAAATCATTTTAAATTTGTTCGAAATCTATATTATCGGGGTAAACGGTCTAATAGACAGCTAGTTGATGAAAAATGTATAAAGAAATACGAAATAAGTATACGAATATTATTGAAAAAACAAGAAATGTAAGCTGGAGGGTATTCCTGGAGGAAGTTGAAAATACATCTCCTTTTGGTAATACTTATAAAACTTTTAAACAAAATATTTCTCCAAGGTCTTTTGATTTACCAATTCTAGATGTATCTCAAGATGTGCTCGAATTAGAAATGAAAATCATTTATCTTCTCTATTTCCGAATGACTGTCAATCTTCTGACACAAACTATTATAAATTAATCAGAGACAAGAGTTATACTTTTTCTCTAATGATAAAATTATTTATTTTGATAATATTCAAATCTGTTCAATAATTAAAAAAATCAAAAATGGCAACGCTCCAGGAATAGATCATAAAAGCAATCAGATGATCAAAACGGCAGTTCATCATATATCTCCGGTGTTAACAAAATTGTTCAATGCTTGTATCGGACTTAATTATTATCCGGAGGCCCGGAGAAAGTCAGCAGTAATTATTATAAATAAACCGAATAAAGAAAATTATAAAGGTCCGAAAGCCTAGCGCCCTATAAGCTTGTCTTCTAATTTAGGTAAAATTTTTGAAAGTCTAATTCATACTGAACTTTTAAATCATATTAATAGTAATAATGTTATGCATCCTGCTCAACATGGATTTACACAAGAAAAATCAACAATCTCTGCTTTACAAGAAATAATTAAATTAAGTCTTCAGAAAAGAGAAACAGAAAATACGGCAATAGTAACAGTGGACACCAGCGGAGCTTTCGACAACGCATGGCATCCGGCAATTCTCCAACAATTGAACAAGGCAAATTTTCCAGCGGTACTTATAAAAATAATTAATTCTTACTTTGAAGACCGGAATGTAGAGTTTAAATATAGTAATGTAAAGTGTATAAGAAAGATAAATAAGGGATGTCCCCAGGGTGGTATTATTTCTCCTATTCTTTGGAATATATTACTTAATGATTTCAACTTATCTTTTAACTAAGGTTTTGCTAGAGTAATTGCTTTCGCGGATGATGTGACATTTGTGGTATGAAGTTCAAAAATCTATGATCTTCAGTACAATATTACCAAATGTTTAATAAAAATCAAAGCCTGGTGTGAAAAGGTAAAACTTTCACTAAGTCCTAACAAAACAGGTATACTCTATCTACATAACTATGAAAAATTGCACATTAATTTTGATGGAAAAATAATTCAACCATCAAAAACTGTAAAAATTTTGGGAGTCATTTTTAAAAATCATAGACAAAGGAATAAGATTAATTTTGAAACACACGTTGATAATATAATTATGAAAGCTACTAAACTTAAAAATATATTATTCTCATTATGTTCACATACTTGGGGCATTGATACTCGGCGTAGATTGATCTTATATAAAGCTATGATACGCCCCATATCAAGCTATGCATCAATCATTTGGTTTCCGTTTATCACTGCAGCAAAAAGATCTGAGTTGGATTCTCTATACAATATCAAATTCTTATTAGATGCATTCATGCTTATAGGAGTTCATCTTCTTACATTACACACATTCTAGCGAAAATTCCTTTATTGTCCGATTATCTTGAATTATTACAAACAAAGTATAATATGACAAATTCTCTCACAGATCAAACACTCAAAGAAACCCTTCAAACAGAATTAAATGAACTATATCTGGATCTAAAATTTAAGTTTTATCTTTCTCAATCTAATGAACTATTCAAGAAATTATTTCCAATTTGCTGTCCCAAATTTTATTTCTTCTGAAAAATTCGTTTAAAATTTATTTATTCTTAACAAATTAATGTATACCTTTTAGATATGTATATTATTTTGGTAAAACAATTCTATAATAAAATATAAATATGATGATATTTCGAACACTTTCTGGCTGATTTGCCTCGAAACATCAAAGGCGTTAAAATCGCAATCGCCAACACAAAAATAAATGAAATTTATATAAATAGGTATGTGTGCATCAAAGGAACTTTATATTGTAGAGTTATTTATAGCGAATAAGGTCGCATTTATATATATAAAATATATAAAACATTTTATATTTAGGGAAATAAATGCAGCGATTTTTGGGTTTCCCCTTCTTTACTTAAAGTACTGCACACCGGGTGGACACAACCCATGACCACACAGCCAGGTCGTTATGCTGCCCGATTTACCAGAGAAATCCCAGGACTCCCATAGTCCACCTCACTTTTCCCGGTGCTGCCTCCTCTAACCATGTTCCTATGCATGTGGTCTTCAGGTTAGTGCCCTCCCACTCTGGCCCATGACTGCATGTTGGATGAAGAACCCGCTGCGACGATATCGGCTCTACACATTACAACATGTATATATGTATGACTTGGCTTCGCCCTTCTGCTTGAGTTAATCTATGCCGAAATAATATTGTTTCCGTTCATCAAATATTATGCTACAATATTATCTTCATTCGAGGGGTTTAGTAGAATAAGTTGAGAAGAGTTTAACCAATATTGCATAGAGCTGCCGATGAGACCATTTAAAATTGTGTATGACTGCAAGTTTTCCATATATATATTTAAATCCTTTATAATATTTAAAGAAGGTTATAGAAAAATTGATGTCGAATTGAAGGCATGATGTCAATATAGAAAGCTATTACTGAACAAGCGTAGAACTATATATATATATATATATATATATATATGAAAGATAGTTGGTATATATATATATATATATATTAGAGAAGGAATATTGATAATTAAAAATAAATTAGATAAATATTATTTTTAAGGTATCAAAAAGGTTTTGTATTTTATGAAACAACATAGGGTTATAACAAGTTCACGCTGTAGCATCGGCAGTTACGCGTCGTAGTAGCAGATCATAGGGGAAAAAAGGAAGAATTGAAGGTATTAGGATAAGAAAAAGAGCAAAGTCAGAATAATGTTAACCTTTTATCAAACTTTTAAAGGTAAGAATAAAGAAAATTGAAATTTTTAAAAAGTATTTTTCAAAAAAAATATATATATATTTTTTTTGTTGATAACACTTTTAACAAAACTTTTCAGTGTAAATTGGAGTCAAATTTGTTTGTTTTGTGCTAATGGAAACCTTTTGGTAAGTAAGTGGTATGTATAGATCCATGTGTTATTAACACAAAAAAAAATTGAAAAAACTTTGAAAATATTTAAATTTGGTTATTTTCCACCTTTAAGAGTTTGATAAATGGTTAACATGATTCTGTCTTTGCTCTTTTTATTATTTTAATACCTTCAATTCTTTCTTTTTTTCCTATGACGCGTAACTGCCGATGCTACAGCGTAAACTTGTTATAACTCTATATTGTTACATAAAATACAAAACCTTTTTGATACCTTAAAAATAATATTTATCTAATTTATTTTTAATTATCAATACTCCTCTAATAACAACCATCTCTAATTCTCTATATATATAAAAGTCAATTCCTGTCTGTCTGTCTGTTTCGCGATAAACTCAAAAACTACTGAACCAATTGGTTCCAAATTTTGCATGTCGCTTTTTATAAACCTGAGGAAAATTTTTGGCTACATTTTGCTTAGTATTTTTGGCTATTTCTTTTTTTCATTTGAAGAACTTTTTTTTACGCGGAGTAATCCGGAATGGAATGAATACCCAAATATGGCCATTTTGTAAACGCATCGGTGGCTCAGTGGTAGAATGCTCGCCTGCCACGCGGGCGGCCCGGGTTCGATTCCCGGCCGATGCATTTTTTTTAACAATTTTTAAAACTCATTTATATTATATCTTCTATATATATATAAATGAATGTTTGTATGTTTGTTTGTTTGTTTGTTGGTTTGTATGTCCGGTATACAAATTCGCAGGAGTTCACTAATTCAAACCAAAATTTCCATACATAGGTAAAAAAATACGAGGAAAACGATAGGCTATTTTAAATTATATATAAATTAAATATTAAAACTATATATTCAAATTATTCTACTTAGCTCACGAACAGCGCCCTCTATCAAGGTTATAAATACGTTTAAAATCGAAATCTTCTCAAAATTTTATTAATAATAGTTCGCTTGATAATTAGAATACTTGATCTAAATCGAAATATTTATAGACGCTCGCTCGATTTGAAGATTTATATCGTAACTAATCTGACTGTAAAGTTTGGAGCGGGACGTTTCACAAGAGTGACATCCACGGCGCCAATTTATAATTGTAACGAATAGTGTTTGAATAAAACATTTAATCGGGTAAACCCGGGCGTTGCCCGGGTCATTAGTCTAGTATAATATATATAATTCATTTATTAATTTCAAAACACAAAACGCGATATTTCCGCTAGGGATACTGCGACAATTTACATTTTCACATAAAAACAGTTATAAATTCATTATGCAGGAAATAATAATAAAAAAGAAACGATAAGATATATTAGGAACCTGATACTTACATGTTAGAAAGATAGCCATAAATTTATTTATTAAAGTAGTTAAATTTCTGACAACTCTCTCTCTGCTATTTACAAATTCATACATATCTACAACATTATAAACTGCTTTCTAGCGCTATAGAAAAGTGGGAATTCCAACAATAGATGTGTCTCGAGTCCTGGGTTTCCTTGCCAAAGTAACAGCTAGAGTTCTCAACAAGTCCAATTGTTGACAAAAGTCCTTAAATATTTCGCGGTTCGTTGTAAACTGGGTATTATAAAAGTTAGAACGGAAAAATGATGGAATTAAAAACAAAAAAGGCTCTTAAATATTTCATTTGTTTTAAAAATAATTCATATATTTTTCGCACATGAAAATTATCTTATTATACTTGGAGTATGTGGTCTAAAGGCATTTTGATTTTCTATAGAAAATTGAGACAAATTATATTTATTTATGTTAGATTCAATATAGTCCGTAATAAGGGGGATGTTCGCTAAACTATGGAGAGAGTTGGAAGAAATATTTTTGTAGGACCTAATCGCCCAAAGAAATATTTGATATTGAATAGAATTTAGTTTTTTTTTTTTTTTGCATCGACAATTAATAAATTTATATAAGATTTCCTTAACACACGTAAGAACTAACCTGCTGATTGTTTTATACAAAATTGTTATTTTTTGAGTATTTATTCCCCAAATTTTTCCTCCTAAGTGTAAACAGAAAACTACTAATTCCTACTGTCCTGCAGAAAATATCGTTCATATGTGGTAAACTTTATCTTCTTTTTTATTTTATGATTTGAAAAATTTAGACCTAATATTTCATTTTGATTTACTGGGTTTTAGATAATATTCGGTATTTCAATTGGAGGTTTTTATTAGGTAAGTAAAGTAAAAATCGTTCTCTTCAGGCTTATTAATAAATCATATTTATTTATACCATTTATTTACATAATATATAGTATATTCGCTTAATCCTAGAAAGACTTGTTGCTATGTTTGGATGTTCGAAACGCTTCAGCAAGTTGTTTAACAATATATTCCATAATATTGGGAATAAAAAACCACCTTGATGGCATCCTTTTGTCAGAATTTTCTAACAATAATATCTTCATAGAAGAATTTTTCCCTTCTTTTACCGCTTAAATAAAATTGTATGATTCTATTTAAATTGATGGGAACGTTATCTATATCAAGTCTTTTAATAATTGCTGGCTACCATGCGTTGTCGAATGCACCTGCTATATCCACCGTAATCAAAGAAGTCAGTTCCCCTTGCTTGTGTTTCAGAATATGAAGAGGAACTTTAGAAAGATTTCCTTTTTTTTGCTTGTGTTTCAGTATGGTTTCCAAAATATCTTCCATTGCACTGTTCGTTATGTTTGGTGAATCTGTGTTGCCTTTCACTCATCAAATTTTTCTCTATATAATATTAATTTTGTTTTTAGTTATGTTTTCAAAAATTTGAAAAATTTTGACGTCAATGAGATTGGTCTATATCTTTTTCTTGTTTCATAATTTATATTTATTAGAATTTGGAATGTCTTCACATAAATGTTTTTCATATATCCGTGTTTAATAACCTAATTCAGTATATTCGTTGAATATTTGTTGTAAATTCGAGATTAAAGTGTACTAGCGTATTTGATTATACAAGATGCGTTCATTAATTTCCAGGACTGCTCTGTATCTTTGAAAAAATAAAACAAATAAAAAAAACTAATTTAATATTTTTCAAAATATGCCCCTCCTGCATCTATTCACCTGTTTCAACTTTTTTTCCAATTGTCGAAGCAGGAGAAAAAATCACTTTTTGATAGGTTCCTCAAGGTTGCCTTCGATTCAGCTTTTATCATATCAACGTTGTCAAATTCCCTTCCTTTCAACTTCATTTTCAATTTAGGATAGAGGAAAAAGTCATTGGGGGCTAATTCGGGGGAATAGGGTGGATGAGGGATCTGTATGGTTGAATGCTTGGCCAAAAACTGCAAAACAACATGGACTGTGTGCGGCCGCGCATTACCGACGTGAAGTATCCAGTCATTGTTTTGCCATCTTTCAGGTCTTTTAAGGCGCACTGCCTCCCTTAAGCACCTCATTATCCCCAAATAAACAGATAGTCCAGTCACTGAAGATAATTCTTCTGTTAGATTTAATTAACTCCTTTATTTTGGGCTTGTTTTCCTCGCAACGAAATGATCTTGGACGCCCAGTATGCTGATAATCGTTTACCTTTTCCCGACCTTTTTGGAAGCGTGAAAATCATTCAAAAGTTCTTGAACGGGATAAAGCTGCATCGCCAAAAGCTTCTTTAATCAATTCATACGTCTCAGTAGCACTTTTTTTTTCAATTTAAAACAAAACTTAATGCATATTCTCTGCTCTTCGAAAATGGCGATTTTAAAATTAGAAATGCGAACCTTACAAGTAAGTTGTTTTGTTCTATTTTTAGATCGGCGCGTGCGCCACGAGACTCGTGCTTTCAGTCAGGTGTGGTCGAATGTCCAATATTCAACTCTGTAAAAAAATATTTTCTCTAGCTTTTTTATTTATTTTATTTTTTAACCAGTCCTGGAAATTAATGAACGCACCTTGTATTATTACTGGTGTCATCTGGACCTATGTGCTTTCTTGATATATATATTTAAAAAAAATGTTTTCGCAATATATTCTAGCCAGAAGACTTGAAAATATTATTTATTTTCAATACAAACAAGAAACATATTTAACACGATTCCCAACTAAAATACCAACACCGTCTATATACACAAACACTATATATACATATATATATGCACACACAATTATCATCAATAACTCTGTGCACCAATATTTAAATAAAACAAATATTAAACTAATTAGCTAATATATTACACCATCTTCCCCCTACATGCTTTGATATCGTATAGGAGGTCTCCGATCCCTTGGAGGGTTTCTTCTTGGCTGGGACCTTTCCTCCGTCCGGGCCTCTCTGTCTAAGAAACACGCAGACTATCTTGGGCTGCTTACAATCTCCACATTTTGATCCCCGGGACCTGTGTCCTGCGGCTGGCCAGGTATTTCCGCCGAAAACGACTCTCTTTCCCTCCGGCTGTCCATACTCTCAGGAGCCATCCATATTGGATCCTCTTCCTCCTCTCTTTCCTTTTTGGCCTCATCTTCTTCATTTTCACCATTCCTCCACCTTCTCCTTATCTGATCTCGGTGGTAGGCCTTCATCTGTTCATTTATCAAAACTGTATATACTTTAGATCCCTTTCTACCCACTATCCTTCCAGGGATCCATCCGACACCTCTAAAATCCTTACACCACACCTGATCGTCCACCTCGAACTCCTCTTGGCCTTTACCTCGGTCATACCTCATCTGTCTTGCCTGTTGTTCCCTCACCCTATTGTTCAGACTAAGGTGTATTAATGTCAGTCTGGTCCGAAGAGACCGCCCCATAAACAGCTCTGACGGAGTCTTCCCAGTTGTCTCATGCGGCGTGCATCGATACGTAAGGAGAAATTTTGACAGTGAATCTTGAATGGTATCTTCAAACTTACTTTTATTTTTTCCAAGGCCATATTTATCAATTGGGCCGATCTTTACGCTAACCCATTACTCTGTGGATGGTACGCTGGAATCAGAGTTTGCTTGACTCCATTTCTTTCGGAAAAACTCTTCATCTCTACCCCTATAAACTGCGGGCCATTATCCGACACCACTTCCTCTGGCAACCCATACGCTGAAAATAATCTTCTTAACTGCTCAATCGTCTTTCTTACGGTGATCTCTCTCATCGGGATGCCTCAACCCATTTTGAGTGGCTATCCACCACAATTAACAAATTCACTCCATCTTTAAATGCAAAATCCATATGGATCCGTTGCCAGGGCCTGGTTGCCCACGCCCACGGTCTCCAGTTTACTTTACTTGGGCCGGCCTGAGTTTTGGCGATTTTTACACACCCATTTACCATACACTCAATCTGGTTGTCATGATTCGGCAACCAAAAATGGGACCTAGCAACCACCTTCATTTTGCTCATCCCCGAATAGGTCTCATGTAGATAACTCAACATATTTTTCCTAATAGAAAATGGGATAATCATTCGCATTCCCCACACAATAAGCATTCCCCGTCCATAGTTAACTCCAACTTTCTCTGAAAGTAGGGCCTGAGGTGTTTCCCCACTCTCTCAGGCCAGCCTTGCTGCGTATAGCGCTTCACCACTGACAATACTTCATCCTTTTGAGTTTCCACGCCTATTTCCTCTGCTGTAACTGGCAAATCTTTCACGTATGATAATATGAACGTTTGATTCAAAACCGGGTTTTCCTCACTCTCTACTGGCAACCGTGAGAGAAGGTCTGCATTTCCATGATCTTGAGTTCTTCTGAACTTGATTTCATATGTATAAGTTGCCAAAGTCAATCCCCATCTCTGCAATCTTGAGGTAGACAAAGTGGGAATCCCTTCTCTCGGGCCCAAAATAGACACCGAGGGTTTATGATCTGTAATCAGGGTAATTCGTCTTCCATAGATGAACTGGTGAAACTTCGTCACCCCATATTGCGAGAGCTTCCCTTTCTATTAATAATTACGCTCGGCCCCAGAAATGATTGGTTTCTCTTGGTCCTCGATAATATGGGACAGCACTGCCTCCACTCCAATCTGAGATGCGTCCGTGTCCAAAGATAAAGGCAACGTGGCATCATACGGCATCAACACTTTTTCGGAGGTAATGTTTCTTTTACACTCTGAGATTGCCTCCCCACATTCTTTTGTCCACTTCCAACAACTATTCTATTTCAGCAGCTTGTGAAGTGGCTCCAAAAGCTCTGGCGAATTCGGAATAAACTTTCCATAATAGTTCACCAGTTCCAGAAAATATCTTAACTCTGAGACATTTTTCGGGCTTTTGGCCTTCTGTATTCCTTGAATTTTATCATCCAATAGCCGAATACCATCTTCTCTGATGAGATGTCCCAAATACGCTATTTCTCTTCGCAGAAATTCACATCTATCCCTTTTTAATTTGATGTGCTTCTGCAACCGAACAAAAATAGTCGTTAACACCGCTATATGTTCCTCCACCGACGCCGTGGATACGAGTACATCGTCAATGTAACAAATAACCCCATTAATTCCCGCCATTATTCTATCCATAACCGACTGAAAAAAACTAGCGGGATTTGCCAATCCAAAAGGCATTATTTTAAACCTAAAAAGGCCCTATGCGTATTAATAGTCAGAAGTGGCTGGGTGATAGGGTCTACCTCCAATTGAAGGTACGCCTTTCTCAAATATAGTTTAGAGAAGTACTTCATTCTAGCCCAGACAGAAAACAGGTCCTGCTGAGTAGGTAGTGGATAGGCCGCAGTATCCAGGAACCTATTTGAAGTTATTTTAAAATCACAACAAATTCTAAACTCCTTATTCTTCTTGGGCACTACCACCACTGGATTTGCCCACTTTCTGCTTGATACTTGATTCAAGTAGCCCTTTTCCACAATCCTCTCTAGTACCTCGTTCACTACCGGGTCGGGCCTTATGAAATATAGGGTTTACATCCTGAATATTCACTGCAAATGTGAATCCCTTTATTGGATCTGTTGTTTCCCCGAATACAACCTGGTCTCCTCTCAATAATTCCGCCACCGTGTCCTCTAAAGGCATCTGATTTACAAAAAAAAAAATCCAATTTTTAACACATTGATCTATTCTCTTCTCAACAAGGCTTTCCTTTCTCCTCTCACCACGACACCTTTAAGTCTAGTGTTCGTTCCCTGAAAATCGACCTTGACATCTATTTCACCCAGAATCGGTACCACAGTTCCGTCATAGGTCTTAACAATTATTCCCGCATCTTTTACCTGCACGTCTGGGAAATATCTCTTGAAATCCTTCTCCGATATCAAGGTTAGACAGCTATCTGTATCGACTTCAAAACTCATCAAAGTATCTTCCACTCTCACCTTAATCACATAGGGAGGGTCATTCGTAGCATACTTGACTCTATAATCATACGTTCTCATGGATACTATTCTTTGTACTAATTCCTTCTCCTCATCTTGATCCTCAATCCGATGAATCTTTCTCTGGTTCAGAAACTGGCCCACCTGTCTTCCGCTTGTATATTCCTCACGGCTCCTGCAGATGGTTGCCATGTGACCTCTTTTCGACAATGCAATTTCAATAATCTTACCAACTGCACATCTCCTTTAAACAAGATCCTCCTCTGAATTTTTGCATTTCTCAATCCGCACGCTAATTTCTCTCTTTAAGATTCCTTCAAAAATTCACCGAATCCACAGGTTGAGGCTAGCCGCTCTATTTCCACCAGATATTCTGAAACACTTTCCGTTTCCTTTTGTATTCTTCCAAAAAACATAAATCTCTTTACGGTTATAGATAGCTTTTGGTGAGAAATATTCAAAATGTTTCTCTCTCTCTATCAATTCCCATACTTATACTCTTTAGGTAACTTCGGGCTAAATAATTTTTTCAATGTTTCATACGCCTTTCCCACCAATCAGCGTCAACAAAAAGGCTATTTTCTTTTCCTCATTAGCTTCTTCCAAAATTAATAACTGTTCCCGACGCTCGATAAACGTACAAAATTTCATTTTTTCCCTCAAATTCTTTAAAATGGTAATGAGCCATCATGAAACAATTTATTTCTCTTATGAAAATTTCTGATAACTTCTTTCTTCTTTTATTTTAAACAAATTCTTCATATTAACTCATACTATCGCTTGGGTACTTGCTCTTAAATCCCCGTCGCCAATGCAATATATTCTAGCCAGAAGATTTGAAAATATTATTTATTTTCAATGCAAACAAGAAACATAGTTAACACGATTCCCAACTAAAAGACCAACACCGTCTATATACACACAATTATCATCATTATCTCTGTGCACCATCAATTAAATAAAATAAATATTAAACTAATTAGCTAATATATCACAGTTTCCAACATATTTTATTTCTATAAAATGTTATTTTGGTATTTATATTTAGGTTTATAGTTTCTAATAAAAATGTGTTCCTTTTTATCTGAACGTACATCATCATCTGGAAATATATCATTCAAAAGGCTCTTCATTTTTTCCACCCTTTAAAGTATCTGGTATATTATCAATCATTGGAAACCTTTAATTTTGTTTGATGATTTCAAAGATTCAAAATTTTTAAAGGCGTTTCCAAAGGGATTGTTTGATTCATTTTCTTCAATGAATATTCTCCAACTTTTCTCTTAGCTCTCTCGATAGCGTTAATACACTGCTGGTCACCCGAATTGCAACACCAAGAAAGACAGATATCATAAAAAAAATATTTTGTAGATAACATGTAGAACAAATATCAAATGATTAAATTTATAGACTTCTGCGAAGTGTGGTTCCTGCCAGAATCAGTAGCCAGAGTAGCCGCCATTGTTGGAGATCACCGCTGCCACACGCCTTCAAAGAGACTTTGGATGTGTTCTTGGGGTACAAAAGACCAAGCAGATTCCACACGTTGCCAAAGTTGATCTGGTGTGGCAGCTGGGGATGCAATCTGGGTCAATCGTTGAGCAACCATGGACCACATGTTTTCTATCGGCGAATGATCCGGCGAGCGAGCCGGCCAGGGAAGCAATTCAATCTGGCGATTGACGAATAACCTTTGGACAATGCGTGCCACGTGTGGTCGCGCATTATTCTGCTGAAATATGGCTGTGAGCAAGCCCTGAAGGTAAGGAAAGACAACTGGCTCCAACACCTCGGAAATGTAGCGTTGGCTGTTTAAAGTACCGGCAATGCTTACTAGAGGAGTGCGAGAGTAATATCCAATACCGCCCCATACCATAATACCCGGTGCAGGACCAGTGTGGCGGTGCATAACGCAGCTGTTCAGCATCCTCTCTCCACGGTGTTCCAGACTCGAATCCGACCATCGTGGTGTCGCAGACAGAAGCGTGACTCGTAGGTAAAGACAATTTCATTCCATTCTGCCTTCCACATCCTTTTTTCATCGCACCATTGGCGTCGGAGACGCATGTGGTTCTGCGTCAAGGGTTGACGAAGCAATGGACGTCTTGCGGACAGACCACTCTGCTGTAAATATCTCTGCTATATATCATACATATATATATTTTTTGCGAAATCGGCCTGAAGATAGGCTAACGCCTGAAAGCTCGCCAACATTCAGAATAAAGAAACTCGTTGCAATTTTTTCTTCCTTTCATTCATTGAATATCTAATTGCAATTATTTAGGATTTTATTGTGTATTTTGAATATTGTTTCAGGCCAAGGTGAAAACATCAGACGTCCGAGGATTAGTTTATTTTTATGATTACTAGCAAATATATAGCTAACACATTCAGAAATATTAATATTTTTCATTTGGATATGGAGAAATAAAAACTTCCCAGAATCTTAAACGTATTCAAAGGAATTAAAAATCGATATATTTTCAAATTTTAACATTGTATTCTTTCACTAAAAGAGAATAGGGTTAAAAAGTCTTGGATCGATTGGATTAAGGATGTATTTTATTGAGGGCGTATCGATTATACCATTTATCGCGGGTCTAATTAGAGGAAAGTGTATCAAAGAGAAAATTACTCTAGGCAAATCAAGCTAAATTAAAATTCTTCGTAAACTATTTTTTACCCTACGTACAAAAGTGGGAAGACAGCTTCTCTAATCATTCATTATCGTGTCCTACAAGTCTTTGTTATACTTTTCTATCCTTTCTCTTACTCTTTTTTGAGAACTTACATTTTACTTTTTCATATTCCCCCTAATATGAAGGCGAATAGTATTTTTAAAATCGTATTCCTATTTCAATTGTTTTCTTATGCTGGGTTTTTATTTATTTCTATTTTTTTTTTGTATAAAAGAGAAAATTCCGTTTAGGTAACCAGATATATATATCAAACGAATGAAATTTATTCTAATATTTAGTTGCTTAAGATATACCCTTGAAACATATTTTGGCTTTTCATTTTTAAAATAATTGTTTCAAAAACTAAAAGTAAACATATTCAATTGTACACATATAATATAAACTCATAAACAAAACTTAAGGAAATGATGGGTCTTTGATGTGGCCGGTCGTCTTTTTTTTTTACAGAGACAATTTTGCTCACACTTGGTTACCTCGTGGGTTTTCAATAAGGGTCTTTGTCTATCAAATATATATTCAGAGTTATTGTCTTATAATCCCGATATACATATTAAAAGTTACAACTTTTTGAAGTTTTGTCCATGAATGTATATAACACAAAATATAAATTTGTAAAGAACTTCAGTCATATGTGTAACTTTAACTTTCTCTCTCTAACCTTTTATTATTAAAAATACCTCTTATGTGAGTCATAATTTTCTGAATATAACATGAGGTCTGTAAAATTAGAAAAATATACTATTTGTTCAAAAACATGTCAAAAAATACATAAAAGTTTGTTGAGAATGAAATCATTTAACGCTATTTATTTTTATCATATAGGACGAATTTCTACAATTAGTGATTTGAAGGTGAAAATAATTTGGGAAGGCCTGGCAGTGGAGAACAGCCAATTCGCCAGCTCTCTACAACTATTGTATTAAGATATTTAAACTTTTTTAACGTGTATGATTATTTCTAAAATAAATCAATTATCTACTGCCCTTGCTGCAATGATAAAATAATTGGAGGGCCTGGCTCATCAGTGGTGAACTCTCCCAGCGGTTTCACCAGTTTAATTTATTTTTCATTATTCTCCATATCCTGCATTTTAAGGTTTATTTTTGGCGATGGTTTTAGAATATCTTATATAAAAAGAGGCTTTTTAGCTTAGCTTAATACAAATACAAAGGCCTGAACAAAAGGCGTAGCGTTATCTGTTTGTGGAGGATGGAAATGTTGGTGATCAATCAAACACTTCGCCAGGGAGATGTTTTCATACTAACCGAATATAAATAGACAATTTTGTGTGTTTTTTAGGGTGTGTGTGACAATTGACAATTAAAACAAGATTATTAACACCTAGTCAACAGCAAAATGAGGTTTTAAAATTAGATTTAAAAGAAAATAAATATTTACAACAGACGGAGCCTTCTCCATAAGACGTCTGATTCCTATCAGGAGCTTAAAGCCGCCTTGAGTTTGGACAGGCCCTTGCCAATTCTGTATTTCTTTTTCCCCAACATGCTCGATGACAATGTTGAGGAATTTGGAGAGAATAATCATGTTTTCAGGCGAGAGTCGCTCGAGGAGATTCTCCCTACCACCGCGGTATAGGACTGCGAACATGATATTTCTCTGATTATTCTTTCCTTATATTAGGGGTCTCAAGAAAGTTACATCGTTCAGTTGTTCGAGTATCTCGATTATCCAATTCTCGTGATCCTCGTCCGTAGGAGTAGAAGTCTCAATGGGTGCAGGAGCGGTCTGGAGCTCATGGGTCGTCGGGGCAGGTAATGGAAGCGGAGGTGCTACAACGGCTGGAGCTGATTCCTCCTCATGGGGAGAAGCGGGCGCTTGTTCAGCAGGCTGAGGCGCGGTGGAGCGACGGGGCGAAGTGTGGGCCGCGGGACCATTAATTGGAACCTCCACAGATGGAGCAGGGGGTGCTGGTGCAGAAGGCGAAGGTGCTAGCTGGCTGGGCAGCTGAGGCGCGGTCGGTGATGGGACATCAATGGGAGAGGGTGATGATGCTTGCTTGGGGTCGATGGTCCGCCTAGCAAGAATTGGGCAGTTGGCTCTGCGTCGCCTTTAGTTTTAATGTCGAGGCGGGTAGGCAGCCTCTCGATTTATATGCCGTCGTGGAGGAGGATGTAGGCCTCACGACGGCCGTCTGTGTAGCCATTCTCCCCAGCTTTGAGTTACTTGGGGCAACGGAGGTAACGCGCCCATAAGGCCGCAAGGCATCGATGATTATGGCATCCTCCACGTAGAAGGGGAGATTTCCGATGGTTAGTTTATCGGACCATTTACGGAAGGGGAAGGTCCTGAGGATCACGCCCTCGTTTTAAAGGCCTTCGTCAATGAGGCGTTCCGAAAGGGTCTTGCTGCTCAGACCTACCAGGATGTGCCCATTCATCCTGATGAGCTGGATGATGTGTCTGGCCCCTTCTACCACTTTATATAGCGGCGGAAGGTATTGGTGAGGCGTCAATTCAGTGCAGTGCTCTATATAGACGCACTGCTCCTGGGTGGAGGACCACTGCCGCGCTCTGGCTTCCGCGATGTGTGTCCTCGTGTCTTCATTGTGAATTTAGTGTTATGTGTATCTAAACAACAACTAAAATAATTTATATGGGTTTTAAAGTCTTGTGAATAACGGTCGGAAATATTATTTAAGCATGAATTATTTACGTTTTAAACAAGAAAAATATACAATGAATATATATCTTATGTGTAAAGCTAATTTTAATAATATAAATACTAATGTGGTTGTGCGACAAATCAGGCTTTAAAAAATCAAGAATACATACCTGAGAATAGGCGAGGCTTGGTTGAGAAGACATCCAACTTTAGTTTAAAAAGTCAGATTGAACGATGTAAACCATATTTTATGAAATCTGCTATTCGATTTTAAGTTCTGAATCGTTTATACCTGCTCCATACACTCTCTTTAAGATGTTAAAGGAAAGAGGCGCAACGCTGAAAGCTTTTTTTTTCCTATTTACAAGCAAATATTGATTTTTTCTTATTTTATTTGATATATTTCTTTTTCTTGTGGTTGACATAATTTTGCGAAGTTCAGAATAGCTCATATAGCAAGTTATCCTGTGAAAATGTCAGTTATTATATTGATTTGATACTTTGACTAAAATGTATTCGTTGAAAAAGGAATATAATTTTGAGTTATTTAATTCTTTGCGTCCTTAAGTGAAAATAAAATGTTCTCTCCAGATGTTGAAATTCGATCCGTTCTCAAGTGAAATATATAATCTCCGGGTGTTGTAATCCAATCCATTCTTCAGTGAAAAATATATATTCTGCAGGTGTTGTAATCCGATCCGTTCTTAAGTGAAAAATATATATTCTCCGGGTGTTGGAATCCGATTCGTTCTTAAGTGAAAAATATATATTCTCCGGGTGTTGGAATCCGATCCGTTCTTGAATAAAAAAAAATATTCTCCGCGGGTGTTAGAATTCGATCCTTTCTTAAGTGAATAATTGGAAGATATTCTCCGGGAGTTGGATTTATATCTATTCTTTAAGCAGAAATAATTTTAGAATTAAAGAACTTGTTGACACATTGTTATTAATTGTTCAATCAAGGGCTCATGCTAGTACTGTACTTGTCTTTCAGACTTCCATCTATATAATTACAGCCGGCACGCTTCCGAGTTAAAGAATGGGATCAATTTAGACTCTTTTTAGTTTAAACAGCCTTCCTGTTGTTGTTTTTATGTCTTCTGAATGATGTTCTCTGGCATCATTCTGAATTATCAGATTATGGCTCAAAGTTGAAGCAGGTTTCAATAATTTTGACAAAGGTTCTATAAATGATCTCCAAAATTATTTTCTTTCTTTAAAAAAAAAAAAGGTTCCATTGTTGACTTTAATTCATACTAAGAAAAATCTTGCTCAGAATATTTTAATGATTTCTTGATTTGCTAATTCATCGGCTGATGTGAAGATATTGAATTTTTTTTTTTCATTTTTCCAGTTTTATTTCGGAAAAGTAATTACATAACTATTAACGGAGTTTTTCTTTAAAAATTGGCGTTTTGTTTCATTTTCATTTATTTAAATAATTATTTCGTTCAAGATAATGATATTTCGTATCAAAATTAATATCCATATCCGCCATATTATGTTCTACAACTTCGATAAATGTGTGAATGTAGCACAGTCATTTCAATATCTCAATGAATCTTTTTGGCGAAAGAAAAGCCAAGTTAAAATGGGTTGATATAAACCTCGGTGATAAAGCAGAAAGAAGTCAACCATCAAATATTGAAATCGAGGTACTTCTGAAAGCCGTAAAAGAGAACTAAACCTTGATAACGACGATGTAGGTCAAAGACTTCAATATGGACCGTTCGACCATTGTTCGTCGTATCGAAAGCTCGGAAGCAGTAATTGAGGTTGATGGCGATAATACTCATTATTAATTATTTAAAGATGCTATGTTGAAAAAAACGCAATAATTATTCACTGACCCAATATTCATCATGTAGAATCTAGGATAAAAAATAAAATGCACAATTGAGTTAGTGAATGGGTGAAAAGCGACGATATGTGCGGTCACCGCTGAAGTTTGAATCAGCATCTAATGGTCGAATGCCTAAAAGAAGTGATGAGTAATGAAAGAAATTCTAACAGCAATTCCACAGCAACATTTGTTCTTTAGGTATTGTCTTAGCTTGGAAATTTGCAGAGAGAACACTTTCAATTCAAAGTTATATACATAAATCGATATAGATTAAATAGACAAAAACAAATCTAGACATTTTAACTAAGTGGAGAAGTTTACATTTGACAACTAAAAATACTATAAATATATTACAGCTGTTGAATAATTAAATACAAATATATAATATTCCTGAAAATAAACATTTTTTTTTTATATAGAAAAATGAAAGGAAATAAATTAATTTTCTATCTGGTTCGGTCTCTTTTTGTGTGCTTAATTATATTAAAAATTTATATGAATAGTAATATATTTATTGATTTATGATTTTTCTCGGAGTTCTCCAAGATTATTCTGAATTCCATTTGAGAAAATTTGGGGCCTCTGTTTTTATTAAAAGCTTTTATTTAACTAGCTTCCCTGTCTGTCTGTCCACAAATATTGTAATCGATTTTTAATATACTTCTAGAGCACGTAGGAGTCTGAAATTTTGTACACTTTTCAGACCCCGATGACAATGTAAGTTGACAAATTTTCAGATTTCTGGGTTGTCAGGGTGGCCGGAAATGGACAAATTTCCTAATTTCCTTTCAAATGTTGTAAATTAATTTTAATATACTTTCAGTTCACAGAGAAGTATGAACCTTTAAACACTCACTCTTTCAAATTAACAATTTAAGTGTACAAAATATCAGACTTCTGGGCGGTCAGAGTTGCCAGGAATAAACAAATTTCTATATGTCTTTTTAAGTCTTGTGTTACGCCTCTTACAAAGAATTGACCGATTCGCCGCGAGCAGGCTTCCGTCTATTTAAGGCCTAATCCCCAGTGAACCTTTGATTTTAAGTTTTTTAAATTCATGAATAAAAAATAATTATATAATTAGTAAGCAAAATACATTTGAAAAAGGCTTTTATTTAAATGGACTAAAAAGGTAAAAATGAAATATTTTAACTTCTGCCATTGAGCAATTAGATGTATCCGAGTGAAAATAAAAGCGGCGGAGGACGATAATATTTAGAGAAGTGGTAAAAATATATTAAACACTTATAAAAATTGTTAATCAGTTGCTACATATTATATCACACTAGGTTCAAAATTCATGAAGATCGTACCCCACCGCTTTTATTTTCACTCAGATACATCTAATTGCTCAATGACAGAAGATAAAATATTTTATTTTTTCCTTTTTAGTGCATTTAAATAAAAGCTTTTTAAAAAATGTATTTCTACTTATTATTTTAGGTAGTCAAGTTGTAAATAAAATAGTTTTGAAAGATCGTTTAATACATGTATTTCTGGTAGGATCATATATATTTTAAATCGTTTTGAAAATAGAGTAATCCATACTTAATTCATTAGATAATAAAAGGCATATATTGGATTTAATGAAAAATTATTTTGCCAAAATTTCGGCTGGCTGAACGCCAACCTTTATCGAGGCATTACATTTTTGTATACACAAACTCAGCGCCGCATAGTGTCATAATATCACAGTTGAAATCAATTAAAATACAGAGTAGGTGGGAGAAATTTGTGCATGAAATATTTTTTATTTTTTTATTTTATAACTTTGCTTTATTTATTTATTTTTTTGCTTTAATGAATTTTTAAATTTTGTTGTAATACCCGCGATTTCTTAAATTATATTTTTACACATTAGTAATAATATTAGTAATACATGCAATAATTTAAACTTTTTTAGTTTCCACTTTTTAATTTATTTTTTCTCATATATTCATCCTAAATTATTTTAAATTCTATTTAAATGCATTTTTATAGAATATTTTTTTTACTTATATATAAATCGATCTCCATAAATTTTGAAATGAATTTTTCAAATGCCCACATTTTTTGTTAAACTTTTCAAAAAGGTTCTTACAGTTTATTGTTTAAATCATTTAAAATTTATTTTCAAATGTTTTAATAGATACATGTATTTTCACATTTATCTCTTAATGAGTTATTAATGATTTATTTTTATGTACTTATTACAATTTTTTATTATTATAAGATAAAACTCATTTTTTTCCTTTAATAATTTAAGATATTTTACTTTTTTGATTGCATTTTTATAATAATTTTTTTCATTCACAAATTTCTCCCACCTACTCTGTATTTTAATTGATTTCAACTGTGATATTATGACACTATGCGGCGCTTAGTTTGTGTATACAAAAATGTAATGCCTCGATCAAGGTTGGCGTTCAGCCAGCCGAAATATTGGCAAAATAAATATTTTATTAAATCCAATATATGCCTTTTATTATCTAATATTTTATATCGTATTTTCCAAATTAATCAACTCATTTAACCAGATATTGAAAGAGTTATCAACCTCAGACATAGGAAAATAAATATTTCTGAAGTCATATAAATAGAAGGCTGTCCCATAAATATCTAGTCCAAACTACAAATGTATACGCGATATTAAAAATGTAAATTTCATTTTAAACACTATTCCACTGACCATCTAATGTCTCTATGCCATTTTATAGGTTTCGCCTTCTTCCTACAAAATGTCTAACACGCATCAATAACTTCGATAGAATCTTAAAATCTATTCTCTTTTCAAATATATAGGTGTCTCTCCCCCAATAATTAATAAGCGCTATTAAACAGATCTGTACAATAAGAAGTGTGGTTGATCATGTTTAACTTTCATCATTCAATTTTATTTATATATCTATATAGATATATGAAAAATAGTAAAGAAGTGAATTTGTACTTGGATCAGGTGGATAAATTGAGAAAAGGGGCATTTCCAGATCGTGCAACTAAATTTTGCTGATGATTTATTCCGATAGATGGCGCAAGCCATCAGCAACTTTTAGTTGCACGATCAGGAAATGCCTTTTTTCTCAATATATAGATATATTAGCCGAGTGACCCGGGAAACGTCCCGGGTTTACCCTAAGGGCCCGTGAAGACATATTAAGAGTATAGATAATGGCTTGAAATTGAAATGTGTATATTTTAATTTCGTAGAAGCAGCATTCCAAGAAAGGTTGAATAAAATACTTTCTGAGCAAAGTATATACATTCGTGCATATACGCACACGGATAAATCCTGATCATCCAGAGTTTATCTCCAAGGAAAGTTTCAACAGAAAAGTTTTTCTATTCATAGGCAGTAAATTAATTTAAAATTGATTTAGACACCCGAAATATTCACCATTGAATATTGTTGTAATTCAATAATATAAAACGCACTTATTTAAAAAATAATTAAAGGAATTTTGTGGTCATAATTACGTATATAAAGTGCCATTTAAAGCAAAATATTTACAAATAGAAAATTGAAAAATAAATGATAAAACTACTAATATTAAGAGAATAAAATTTAGAGGGAGACACACATTAACGAAGCAAAAAATAACAAATATTTTATTATATAGATCGCTATGTATAGATAGTTCAGTATCTTTGTGAAGGAGATTGCTTAAAACTTTACAACTGAAATTGGAATCAGATTATTGAAATATAACAGACTAGCCGAGTGACCCGGGCAACGCCCCGGGTTTACCCGAAGGACCCGCAGGTGAGAAACTATAGAAGAAAAATTTTAACAAATCCGAAAATGAAATTGCAAACAACAGAACTACACTTCTTTAAGGACATGAGAGCACATGCACTGTATCACCATACGTGTACCATTTTCAAAGACCCTGCTTAGGATTAAAACTTCTCAGAAGCATAACAATAGTACCAACCTAGAGGTTAACTGGTGTGGATGCATTCCTCTCGGAGTAAGACTATTGAAAATTCAGTAGGGAGTTATTTTGCTTCTCCGCATTCTAACACTCCAACTGTTAACACTGTGGAAACACTGACTCATGTTTGGTAAGCAATTTCAGGGAAGAAACTATAGACATTGGATTAAATAAATTATTAATCAAATTGCATTAAATAAAAATTATTAGATTTAAATAAATATTATTAGAGTGAAAAAAAAAAGAAAAAAATAACAAATTAGAAAATAAAATTTCGAAAAATACAACTATATTGCAGATAAGATAAGAGGACCTTATTAAAAAATAAATAAACAAACTGTAATTCGACACTATCGATAATTCGACACTTTCGATAATTCGACCATTTTAAAAATCAAATTTACAAGGTTGATTGTTGTTTAAATACAACTTTGATTTTGCATGCATAAACACAGGCTCTTGTAGCAAGAACCCAAATATTATTTATAGTCATAGCAAAAGCCAACTTTAGTGAAAACTGATGCCTCTTCAGAATGAATGGAAGACTGAAATCTGAAGGAGCAGAAGATATGGGTCATCTTTACATGTATGCTATCCAATGTTCGCACACTTGAAAAAGCCACATATAAAGTTGTCCGTGCGTAAACACAGGCTCTTGTAGCCAAGGTTTGGCCTTGAGCCTTATTTATAGTCATAGCAAAAGCCAACCTTAGTGAAAACTAACGCCTCTCTAGAATGAAGCGAAGGTTGGTATCCGAAGGGGCCAAAGATATTTCAGACACTATACAGTGTGTTCAACTTTGGGCACTGTCAGTATATGTGCTTCAAGGACATGAGAGCACATGCGCTGAAACACCATACGCGTTCCATCGCAAAGATCCTAAAGGCATTGGTGAAAGTATAAATGACCCATATCTTCTGCTCCTTCAGATTTCAGTCTTCCATTCATTCTGAAGAGGCATTAGTTTTCACTTAGTTGGCTTTTGCTATGACTATAAATAATATTTGGGTTCTTGCTACAAGAGCCTGTGTTTATGCATGCAAAAGCAAAGTTGTATTTAAACAACAATCAACCTTGTAAATTTGATTTTTAAAATGGTCGAATTATCGAAAGTGTCGAATTACAGTTTGTTTATGTATTTTTTAATAAGGTCCTCTTATCTTATCTGCAATATAGTTGCATTTTTCGAAATTTTATTTTCTAATTTGTTAATTTCTGTCTTTTTTTTTTCACTCTAATAATATTTATTTAAATCTAATAATTTTTATTTAATGCAATTTAATTAATAATTTATTTAATCCAATGTCTATAGTTTCTTCCCTGAAATTGCTTACCAAACATGAGTCAGTGTTTCCACAGTGTTAACAGTTGGAGTGTTAGAATGCGGAGAAGCAAAATAACTCCCTACTGAATTTCTCAATAGTCTCACTCCCAGAGGAATGCATCCACACCAGTTAACCTCTAGGTTGGTACTATTGTTATTGTCTGAGAAGTTTTAATCCTAAGCAGGGTCTTTGAAAATGGTACACGTATGGTGATACAGTGCATGTGCTCTCATGTCCTTAAAGTAGTGTAGTTCTGTTGTTAGTATGTATATAAAAAAGCAAAGCCCAATTCTAAACCCAAATATTTTTTTTTTTATGAGAAGAACATCAACATATTGCATGATTACGGCAGTCCATAGCTTCCCTGACAAAAATTCACCAAGAAAGTTAAATATTCCAAAACTTTTCTGTGTGTAAATTGCTAAATATGTAAAAAACATGTATACAAAAAAGCAAAGCCCAATTCCAAACCCAAATATTTTTTTTATGAGAAGAACATCAACATAATGCATGATTACGGCAGTTCATAGCTTCCCTGACAAAAATTCACCAAAAAAGTTAAATATTCCAAAAATATTTCTGTGTATATATTGCTAAATGTGTAAATAACATGTATATAAAAAAGCAAAGCTTAATTTTAAATTTCATTATCCTTTCCACAGGAAAAGCATCAAAATACTGCATAAGTACGGCACTTTTGCAGCCGCATGATTACGGCAGTCCATAGCTTCCCTGACAAAAATTCACCAAGAAAGTTAAATATTCCAAAATTTTTCTGTGTGTAAATTGCTAAATATGTAAAAAACATGTATACAAAAAAGCAAAGCCCAATTCCAAACCCAAATATTTTTTTTATGAGAAGAACATCAACATAATGCATGATTACGGCAGTCCATAGCTTCCCTGACAAAAATTCACCAAAAAAGTTAAATATTCCAAAAATATTTCTGTGTATATATTGCTAAATGTGTAAATAACATGTATATAAAAAAGCAAAGCTTAATTTTAAATTTCATTATCCTTTCCACAGGAAAAGCATCAAAATACTGCATAAGTACGGCACTTTTGCAGCCGCATGATTACGGCAGTCCATAGCTTCCCTGACAAAAATTCACCAAGAAAGTTAAATATTCCAAATTTTTCTGTGTGTAAATTGCTAAATATGTAAAAAACATGTATACAAAAAAGCAAAGCCCAATTCCAAACCCAAATATTTTTTTTATGAGAAGAACATCAACATAATGCATGATTACGGCAGTCCATAGCTTCCCTGACAAAAATTCACCAAAAAAGTTAAATATTCCAAAAATATTTCTGTGTATATATTGCTAAATGTGTAAATAACATGTATATAAAAAAGCAAAGCTTAATTTTAAATTTCATTATCCTTTCCACAGGAAAAGCATCAAAATACTGCATAAGTACGGCACTTTTGCAGCCGCATGATTACGGCAGTCCATAGCTTCCCTGACAAAAATTCACCAAGAAAGTTAAATATTCCAAAATTTTTCTGTGTGTAAATTGCTAAATATGTAAAAAACATGTATACAAAAAAGCAAAGCCCAATTCCAAACCCAAATATTTTTTTTATGAGAAGAACATCAACATAATGCATGATTACGGCAGTCCATAGCTTCCCTGACAAAAATTCACCAAAAAAGTTAAATATTCCAAAAATATTTCTGTGTATATATTGCTAAATGTGTAAATAACATGTATATAAAAAAGCAAAGCTTAATTTTAAATTTCATTATCCTTTCCACAGGAAAAGCATCAAAATACTGCATAAGTACGGCACTTTTGCAGCCGCATGATTACGGCAGTCCATAGCTTCCCTGACAAAAATTCACCAAGAAAGTTAAATATTCAAAAAATTTTCTGTGTGTAAATTGCTAAATATGTAAAAAACATGTATAAAAAAAAGCAAAGCCCAATTCCAAACCCAAATATTTTTTTTATGAGAAGAACATCAACATAATGCATGATTACGGCAGTCCATAGCTTCCCTGACAAAAATTCACCAAAAAAGTTAAATATTCCAAAAATATTTCTGTGTATATATTGCTAAATGTGTAAATAACATGTATATAAAAAAGCAAAGCTTAATTTTAAATTTCATTATCCTTTCCACAGGAAAAGCATCAAAATACTGCATAAGTACGGCACTTTTGCAGCCGCATGATTACGGCAGTCCATAGCTTCCCTGACAAAAATTCACCAAGAAAGTTAAATATTCCAAAATTTTTCTGTGTGTAAATTGCTAAATATGTAAAAAACATGTATACAAAAAAGCAAAGCCCAATTCCAAACCCAAATATTTTTTTTATGAGAAGAACATCAACATAATGCATGATTACGGCAGTCCATAGCTTCCCTGACAAAAATTCACCAAAAAAGTTAAATATTCCAAAAATATTTCTGTGTATATATTGCTAAATGTGTAAATAACATGTATATAAAAAAGCAAAGCTTAATTTTAAATTTCATTATCCTTTTCACAGGAAAAGCATCAAAATACTGCATAAGTACGGCACTTTTGTAGCCCCCCTGACAAAAATTCACTAAAAGAGGTAAGTATTCAAAAAAATATTTTGGTATATATATTGCTAAATGTGTAACAAACATGTATATAAAAAAGCAAAGCTTAATTCTAAGTTCTAATATTTTTTTTATAAGAAAAGCTACAAAAGCAAATAGGGAGAAGTGAAGCCATTTAGCCATTTTCAAAATCTGATTGTGAAAGAGTAAAAAAATGAGTAAATAAGAGCAAATATAAAGAAAAAGTATTGCTAAATGTGTAATAAACATGTATATAAAAAAGCAAAGCTTAATTCTAAGTTTTAATATAAAGAAGAAATAAGACACAAAAATGGAGCTAAATTCAAATGAGAAAAACTATAACAAATTAATAAAAAAAAATAAGACCTATTTCAAATGCCACCATCATCAGACAAAAGAAAAAATGAGATTTTATTCTTTAGTTCATTTATTCTTCTGTCTGATGCTGTTGCTGAAACGTCACACACTATTGAAGACACTATAAAAGATAGATTAAAAGTAATAATTCAATCTACAATTCGAAAAATAATATAACCTGGTGAGTTCCCAGAAAAGGTTAACTTTGGTAGGCGGCGCTGTACGTTGACACCGCCGTACCTTCGAGCCGTTTTACACGAGTTAAAGCGAAGATTTTGGACATAGTGATTTTTACATTTCGATCTTTTATATTAATATATATACTTACTATTTCGAATTATTTTTCTAAAAACGAACATTATTTTTTTTAATTATCTGAAACTAACCTAATTCAACTTATCTAAAACTAACCTTATTTAGCGATTAAAACTAACATAATTTAACCTATTTGAATCTAACCTCATATACACTTTTACACTACCTTTTCATTTCAAAATTAAATTAAAATAAGTTTATATTAAATAATAACATTTTAAAAAATCGACTTTCTGGTTCACACTTTTGTATCTAATCAATTATGTATTTCTTTATTTCTCTCTATAAAAGTACGCAATTGTAAACAAAAGAATTGATGATGATAAATGCAAAAAATCTACGATTGTAAAATAGATTAAATTAAAAAATAAAAATAACTGTTAACATTAGGAAAATAAAAACAGGTCTATCATACGAAGAAAAAAATAACGAAAATTTTGGTATATAGATCGTTATGTGTAGTTCAGAATCTTCGGAGGAGATAGCTCACGACTTTACAATGGAAAACTCTGTTACGGTATTATCTATATAGATTAATTGGAATTTATATTGAATTTCGGAAGTTTTTTTTTTTTGTTTGTAAAAATATAAATACGGAAAATATGAAACAAAACTATATTAACAATATTGATAAAAGTAATTGATTAATATATACAGTTATCAGCGTCATGCATAATTCTTTCTTAATTCTGCCACCGTTTGCTTTTGGTTCAGTGGTAGAATGCTCGCCTGCCACGCGGGCGCCCCGGGTTCGATTCCCGGCCGATGCATTTTTTTTTTTACAATTTTTAAAACTCATTTATATTATTAAAATATATGTGCATTTCCTGTCTATGTACTGATTTATGGTCTATGTGCACAAGTATACTGGTATGTATACAAGTTATTTGCAAATTGCGTTGCAAATTTGCCCTTTCGCTCGCAAGCAGCGCCTCTAGCGGTGAAGATGGGGGGTAAAATCAGCTGACCTAATGGACATGTAAAACGTGTTTTAATAGGACATAGAGAAAAATCTTGAAAATATATTTTTCGTATTTTTAGTCAAGAAAAATAAATTGACAGGTTCTGGGAAAAAAGTAGTTGTTTTTTATACAGAAAATGATGATGACAATATTGCTGTATCATATTTGATTATCAGATACAAAATTATATCCGGAAAAATTCCAAAAAGCAGCGACCACGGGTGAAGCCAGTTCATTTTTAGTATAGGAACAAAATTCTAACAGAAAAACATTCAATCGAGTAGAAGACACAAAACCATATCATCTCTTTATAAAAATATCGCTTCTCAGAAACAAAGTTTGGAGCGGGACGTTTCACAAGAATGACATCCACGGCGCCAATTTATAATTGTAACGAATAGTATTTGAATAAAAGCATTTAATCGGGTAAAACCCGGGCATTGCCCTTTCTTAATCAATTATGTCACCGTTTGCTTTTGTGAATAGAATAAATACCCAAATATGGCCATTTCTCATAACCATCGGTGGTTCAGTGGTAGAATGCTCGCCTGCCACGCGGGCGATTCCCGGCCGATGCTTTTTTTTTTACAATTTTTAAAACTCATTTATATATTATACAAGAATGACATCCACGGCGCCAATTTATAATTGTAACGAATAGTATTTAAATAAAAGCATTTAATCGGGTAAACCCCGGGCGTTGCCCGGGTCATTCGGATAGTATTATATAAAATTAGAAACACGGAATATCTACGAGCGGATAGAATTCAATAATTTAAAAGCAAATGTTTTGAAAACAAAGCAATTAAGTAAAGTTTGAAAGCAAAATATTTTTGATTGGAAAATTGAACTAATTAGAAAATAAATAAAACTATTAATACTAATATTTGAAGAATAAAATTAATGTTACACACAAAGCGAAAATAACGAACATTTTAGTATATAGATCGCTATGTATAGTTCAGTATCTTTGGAGGAGATTGCTTAAAACCTTACAACTGGAAACTTTGTCAGTGTAATATATATATATAGAATATATATGTGATGATTTAAGACCATGAAATTGTTGTAAATAATCCAGATATCTACTACCACATGTTCCACCACGTGATTGTATATAACTTGTTATTTACTGCAATTAGAAAGCCTCAAGTAACATCAATATGTACCGTGTAATAATCTGATAAAGTATAGCAACTGTACAGATAGAAGGAATGGAGAATAACAGGAGAAAATTAAGGTTAAAACTAATCAGGCCTAGGTGAGAATAGGACAGCAGGCCTAGCGAGCCCAGTCCAATTTTTACGAGGTCGTGGCCCTCCTGGATGATGTAACTTCCCCCCTCCCCCCCTGTTTACGTCAGAAAAGGGCAGTGACCTGCCTGAACCCTGAAGCTATAAAAAGGAGGCCCCAAGCCTCAGTTAGTCAGTCCTTAGAGTCTTTGTTTCAACCCCAGTCCGCAGGCCGCTTCTATAGAGATAACTAAACCCTTTCCTGCCAGAAATCTCCTCGTCCCATTCCTTCTTGACGTTCAGACGCTTCTTAGTGGAATCTCTGTTTGTTTGTTTCACCTTTGGCCCAGCTGTGTCGCCTTCCACCAAGACTGCACGGTAGAGTTGACATCGAGGTTCGTCTAGCATCAGATAACACTGGTCCCAGAGGCCCCAAGATATCACATATATATATATATATATCATAATTAAGATTTTTCATCAACTAATTTATTTTCCTCTCTTATGTTTTAGTTATATGGATCATTAAAAAGCATTTCTATGTGTAACATAGCGCAGCCGACAAATTAGCAGGTTTTAATTTTGTATATATAAGCGTTACCTTATATCTTAGTATAAAGAATTTGACATAGAAATCTAATCAGTATACAATTTTGGCAAATGAAAATCCAAATTGCATAATAATGCAAAATGTACATCCTCCTCGGCCATTTGTTCTGTCTGATAAAGGAAATAGCTGGGAAGTTCGGAGAGAAAATTTAAAAAATTATGTAAAAGCGGCGGAAATCGACTTGAACCCTATTTTTAGACAAAGAGCGTTGCTCAAGTACATTATGGGTAAGCCAACAAGGAATATATATATAACTCTACAGGTTGTAGAAAATTATCAAACTCAATCTTTGAGCGAAATGCTTGATTTTTGTTGAATCACTTTACACCCTACAAAAATACCTTACGAAAACGACATCAATTTTTACGTCTGAACAGGCTCAAGGTCAATTTATTAGTGAATTAGTCACTCATTTAAAATATTCGCCCCAGGATTACGAGTTTGAACGTCATTTATAAGGGATCGATTGATAATTGGTAAAGCTGATAAAAATGTGAAAAATATACTTTTACAGGATCCCGAATTAACGCTAGCTAAAGCAATTATCGTCGCTACTGCTTCAGAGGTTTCTGACTTACAATTGCAGCCTTTTTCGAACAAGGAATTGATCATAAGGTGAATAGACATAGGTCAAATAGAAGAAGAAACTGAAGCTTCTTAATAAGAGAATCTCTTCTCCCCGACTCGTGTTTCTACTTCTATAGTGAATAGGGATATTACCGTTGTCTTACGTCAAATAGTTTCCTAGGTTAAGCAACAAATGGAATAAGAGAATAAATGCAAACGGTGTGGTCAAGAAAACGTTTATGGTAAATGTCCTGCTTTTTGAAAACGTTGTTCAAACTGGCAACGAATGAATTACTATTCTAGAGTATGTGGTTCAAAGCGAATAAAAAAATGCTAAAGCTGAAATTGAAAATAAGGAAAATAGGTAATTTTATTGACATAAAATAATGTTAAGTACTATTAAAAAAAACGATAATTGGCCAGCTATTATATCAATCAATGGCAACATAACACCAGTACAGCTGGATACTGGAGCACAGGTGAATATACTCCCTCGAGACGTTTTTGAGTCATGGTCGGCGAAACCTCGGATTGTAGAAACAAAGAGTTTTTACATATGACGCACCTAATGCAGCGTGAAATATAAGCATAACGGAAAAGAAGGAACGTTCGAATTTATTGTGGCTGAGGTAAATGCTAACACCCTTATCTCGTGTAATACTTCGGAAGTACTGGAAATTATTAAAAGAATCAATGCAATAAGTTACCACAGTAGTGTCCAGGCTATTTTAAATCAATATCAGAGCGTGTTCCAAGGAACAGGAGTAATCACCGAAGAATTCAAATGGAGATCAAAAATCCTGAATACCGCCAGAACGCGTGCTACCGAAAAGGATTCTCTCGCACTTAAGTAAATAAGTGAAATATGGATTGGACAATATGGTTCATCAATATCATAACTGAAGGTATATATATATATATATATATATAATCATGATATTTATATATAATGGGTACAATCTATGATAATTGTAAGGAAAAGAGTGGCAGCATACGCATTTGCTCGTATCCTCGTAAATTAACAAAAGTTTTGGTAAATGAACAAATTCAAATACCATTCCCTGTGAAAACAAATAATCAAACACCAAAAGAAAGATATTATTAGGTCTTAGACCTCCTAGGCTAAGTAAAATGTAGATATGTTGGTAATGAACACGCCTTTTGGAAAATTAACATTCAATCGACTCCCATTTGGGCTAAAGGTCTCATCTCAGATATTCGCGAAAAATATTAGTATCATTTTCGGAAGGTCATGGTGAAAATATCATTTATATTGATTACATCATAATTTATGCAAATATCATTGAATAGCATAGCAACTAGGGCCTCCAATCCCGGAGCCAATAAATGATCCCGAAATCCCGGGATTACTGGTTTGTGCATGAAAACCAGCGCAAAATATATTTTCTTATCTAGCATTTTGGTAATCAAACAGATGATGTGATAGCACACTTTGACGTTTTGTTTATATAGCTGCATTTAGGGTCTTTTTTTTCTGAGAGATTTGAAATTTTTTTCATGCACTAATAACGAAGGGTTATTCTGCAAGATCTTTCCAAAATGGCAGCCTCTAGAATGAGAGAATGGAGGGGGCCCCAGATTTTGTTGCCATGCAAATAGTGGCTTCTTAGATAGTAGCGGCATCCCTTTATTTTTGTGGCGGACCTACGTGTAACATGGACCCGCCACTAACCTCTTATCTGGGCTCCAAATTGTTTTATATATATATTTTTTAATCTATGTTTATACTCTCCATTGTGTACTCTGTATGCATGGGTCATCATGAACGCACTACTCTGCTGTTCATTTTGTGAAACCCTTGCTAGCTTTTTTTGTCATTTAATTTAAATTAAATTTATTCAATGTCAATTCATTAAATGCTTCGTCACTATCAAGCATCAGCCTAAAGTAGTTTTCAACTTATACGAACATAAAACAAAGTCTCTAAAACAATATTATCGGACCTGGTTATTTCTCAATATAAAACGCGTCGGGCATTTTTGGTAAGCTTATCACTTCTTGATTGTGATGGCGAAGTTTATTCCTTTTAAATCAAAAGGAATCTGGCGCTATTACCTACGAGACGGATCTGGCCAAAATGCACAGTGTATAGCGTGCAAAAGGATTTTGAAATGCGTCGGTGGGTCAACAAAAGGGCTGCATGTACACCAGAAGGCAGTCCAAGGAATCGAAACTTCGAAGAGAAAAGTTAAAGACGAAGTTTATACACAGACCCCTGCAAAAAAAGACCCCCAAGATATCAATTCTCGATCATTTTTCGTCTCATAGTCTCGTAATCATGATTACATTTGCTATAATTACAATTACCAGTAATTTTAATCACAATTGCTATCATTATATATAGAATTACGAGTAATTATATTTACATTCTAATGCAATTAATTTCTTTTTGCAAAGTTATGCATTGCAAAGTAATCGTAATTACAAGGTAATGTATTACTTTGAATGGATTACTGCCCAACATTGCATTAAGAGATGTGGTCTAAGAGTTCCAAGAACAGTAAATATTTTCCAGATGTGTGTACAGTAATTGACAGATAATTTCAAACTGTAACCCAATAGGAATGATTTAGTTCATAAGCAGGCGCAAAATATATGGCTTCGAGGTTGTTTTCATCGAAGTAAGTGCCACGTCATTGGCACTATATAAAAGAAAAAATTAAATATATAACGAACGAAACGTTATACCTCTTGGCGTAGAAAGACAAAAATGTTTTTTCAATCCCGGGATATCCCGGGATTGAGAAAAAAGCAATCCCGAATCCCGGGAATGAAAATATGTACCGGGATTGGAGGCCCAAATAGCAACAAATTAATATAGATATTAAAAATGCCAAAGAAAGCAGTGTCAACATGTTTTCATGTCACAAAATAACATCAGAAGGAATCCAAGTTGATTCCAGCATTGTAATCAAATTGATAAGGCTTGAAAAATCCATGATAAAAATTCTCTTCAGAGTATAATGGGCCTCTATATTTACGAGTATGTCAGAAATCTCAAACCAGAGACCTGCCATCGCATACCTAAAATATTCGTAAACTATTGAAGAAAACTGTCTTGTGGTAGTGGATACCTCAGGAAGACCAGGAATTTGAACATGTCAAGATAGCAATCAACAACGCGCCATCATTATTTCATTTTGACAAACATAGAAAATTGATTCTTCAATGCGACGCAAGCAGAGAATCCATGGGTGCTGTTACAAAATGGTCACCTTTTGGCATTTGCGTCAGCGGCATTCACTGCTGCGCAGGTGAATTATGCCTAAATATAAAATTAACTGTTAGGTATTTACTATGGTTGCAAAAGATTTGAGTATTTATTGTTTGAGCGTTCTCTTTCATGATTCAGAAGGATCATCACACGCTTATATCGCTCATCAAAAGCAATTATGTGACATTTCACCTAGACTACAGAGGATTTTGCTTAAATTGTTAACTTTTAATTTCCAGAAGAAACAAAGTAAGATCACACCCTGAATAGGATTATTCTGTATGTAATAGATAGTTTGCCGCAAGGTTTCACAGCCACTGATAAGGAAATAAGACCTTATTTTGGTGTTCGACATAATCTTCATTTATGGTATGACTTGTTGTGCATGGGTTCGGCAATAGTTGATCCCAAGACCCAATGGGCATACATATTCGACTTGTTACATCAAGCACATCAATGAATATCAGCCATACGAAAGTTTGCTCGTTACCACTTTTCAGAGCAGGACTGTCTATTGACATCCAATCTAGTGAACCAATGCTACATTTGCCAACACTCCCAAAGATCCAAGACACGCGAGCCAATGAGATAATTTCCATTACTATTCTACCCATGACATAGCATATTTATGGACATTTCCTATCTAGAAAGAAGGCGTCGAAGATCGTCACAATGCCTACCCTGAAGTGTTTGCTCTAAAACCGTCGACAGAGGACATTTTGAAAAGTATACTCAGAGAATCATTCTCTCGTAACGCAATCCCAGAGGTACTGATATCTGACAATGGTTCTCCATTTCATTCAGAAGTCATGACCAGTTTTATTAAGCCCCTACCATCATCAAGCTAATGGATTAGCTGAATGTCACATTCAAACTAAATAAATATGTTGAAGAAATGTCAGGCCCAGAGATCAGACACTACCTGGCGCTATTGACTCACAGGAATACACCAAGGAATAATTTTCCATCGCCAGCAGCAGTGATGCTTTCAAGAAACACGCTGTTCATTGCCGCGGATTACACCGCAGTATTTTACCAGTATACTCGATCCTCAAGAAATTAATCGTACACGAAAAAATCAAATGATTATGAAAGAACAATTTGACAAAAAATCCAAAACAACACTCCAGTTTAAAGTGGCGAGGATGCATGGTGCCAAGTAACACCTAAACAACCTTGGACACCGCTGCGAATTTTGTCTACAGGTACTACGCCTGAGATAGCTTTCAAGTAGAGATGCCATCGGGAAAATTAATCACTAGAAACCAGCATTTCTTGATACCAATAAATAATTTAAATGAAGATGACCACCATCGGCAAAGTGCTGTACCCCATCAGGACTTACAATCCAGCAGCACAGTTCCCTCAAGAACGGGAATGCCAGAAGCAGTGTCCATGGATAAAGGCGTCCCGATTGAACGCCTGAGAAACAGACAAGATATTCAAGCTTTGGGAGGAGGATAATAAAAGCTAATATACTTGATCTCTAGAAGAAGTGAAGGGGAAACATTTTGTAATATGTATGTGCGTGTATATAAATATTACTTAATGAATAGTATAAGTTGTACCACAGATAATAATACTAACTTTCGATTCCATACGGCAACAAAACAGTATAATCATCATTCCTTTTTGTTTATATATATGTGATGAGGTTTGGTAGCCTCTTGTAGAATCCTGTCGACTAAATATGTGATGAGGTATCCAGTTGAATTAATCTGTGGGGTGAGATCCTATCGACTCTCGCTATACTGTGTTGACCGAGAGGAACAGTCAGGATGGGGAGTTTTCCAGTACCTCTCTGCACCTTGGAAGACCTTTAACAGTTTTCACAGAGTACAGGCAGTCGTGGTCGAGGCAGAGTGGAAAGCTTGGGAATGTCCACACAAAAAACGAAGACACAGTTGCACTAAGAAAGTTTCGTGAACAGATAAAAGTTGAGCTAGGAGCGAAAGATGGAGATAGAAGAGTTCTTACTGGTCTACATAGTCGATGAGATGGACCTTGGTGACAACCGACGAGGGCTTCCGCTGATGGTGAACTGACTGTCAAGTGACTTTATTTTTGGCTAGGACGGAGGCCTTTTATATCTTTTCTGAGAAAGGGAGTATTGCATTTCAGAAGATGTGAAGAGCGTGGATCGTCTGGCGAAATTCTAAACTGGCGCCATCCTGACGGTTTCCAATCTATCTTTAGATGTTGTTGAACTTCTAAATCTATCTCGATTTTAGACGTTTTTGACCTTTTACTTTGGCTCAACTCTTAATCTATTACAGAGTATTATTTATTTATCCTCAGTTTGTACAAGGTACATTACATATGATGATGTAATGACAGATGTCAATCATGCGTATAATCATTTACAGATGTGTTTCTATTATACAACATGAAAATCTTGTTATAAGTTATATACAATATGGGGTTGTTGCTTTAAATTACCATATATATGATGTGTGAGTTCCTGTCGACTCAACCTATGGTATGTAGCCAAATCCTGTCGACTCTCGCTATAGTATGTGTTAACCGAGAGAAACAGTCAGGATGTGGAGAGTTTTCCAGTACCTCTCTGCAACTTGGAAGACCTTTAACAGTTCTCACAGAGTACAGGCAGTCGTGGACGAGGCAGAGTCGAAGACTTGGGAATGTCACACAAAAAACGAAGGGACACAGTTGTACTAGGAAAGTTCCGTGAACAGGTAAAAGTCGAGCTAGGAGCGAAAGATGGAGATTTGAGAAAAGTTCTTACTGGTCTATATGGTTGATGAAGTGGACCTTAGACACAAGGGTTCGACGAGTGCTCCCGCTGATGATGAAGAGACATTATTTTTGGCCCTGTTGGAGGCTTATATATCTTTGCCAAGAGGAAGTATTGGGTTTCAGCGGATGCTATAAGGGCATGGATCGGACGAGATATTGTACACTCTGGCAACGCCCTGTCATCTTGTAAGCCACGATTTCGGACTTCTATCTGAATCTCTTGCTTTAGCTCAACTCTTAATCTATTACAGAGTTTTATTTATTTTTATTCAGTCTATACAAAGTACATTACATATGATGATGTATTGTCACATGTCAATAATGCGTATAATTATTTATAGATGTGTTTCTATTATACAACATGAAAATCTTGTTATATTATATACAATATGAGGTTGTTGGTTTAAATTACCATATATATCTCATAATATAAGATTGTTCGTCAGCTCATTTTCTCTCTCTTAAGTTTTAGCTATATGGACCATTAAAAAGCATTTATATTTGTAACAGAGGGCAGCTTGAAACAGTTAAAATATGAAACTTTCAACGCCATATTAAGGAAAGGTTAACTTTACTTGAGAAAATATTTATAATTCTTGATTAAAACGGATATAAAGGTGCATAAAATGAACCAATTTTAAATTAAATAAAGTATATTCTGATTAAAATATAAAAATAGCTTTAGTATAATTCTTAAATATTTTTTTTTTAATTCGAAAAAACGATTATAAAAAAAAAGTTGTTATTAAAGTGTAAAATGAATCTTTAAAGTGCAAAACCTATATATATATAAACTCTGCAATCTAAAAAGCACATGTGCTCGTGGTCAGGAGATGCCTTCTTTATTTTTAATATCAACACCTGACCCACTTATCTTTAATTTTTTCTATTATTTTTTCATATATATATATATATTGTTTTGAAAATAAAATAATCCATATTTAATTAATTAGATAATATAAAGATTATTGGATTTAATAAAAGATTTATTTTGTCAATATTTTGGCTGGCTGAACGCCAACCGTTATCGAGGCATTACATTTTTGTAATGGCTCGATAAAGGTTAGCGTTCAGCAAGCCGAAATATTGCCAAAATAAATATTTTATTAAATCCAATATATGCCTTTTATTATCTAATATATATATTTATATACATATATAAATTTATTTATCGATAATTTGAATTTTGTTTTGAATAAAAATAAATATATTTATATTTTTCTAATATTTATAATTTTATATCTAATATATTAATTATGCTAATATTTTTCAACAGAAAATTAAAAAAAAGTGCTGTGTCAACCAGTATATATTCAATTATATATAATGTAATAATATATCTATATATATACAAAATAAACATGAAGACTCCTTCAAAAAGGTACCCTACTCAAAATTTGTACACGCGAAAATATTGACATTATTTTGATGTTTATTTTATTTAAATATCATATATTTAAATAAATGGATTCAAAAACACAAATATTCAAATTTGGTATTAATTCAAGCTTTAAAGTATATAAAACGTGATATTAATTTAATTATTATATTTTAATTATATATATGTGTGTTTAAATATCCCTTTTTTCATATTTGATTAACTTAAAGGTCAGTTTAAATTACATGAATTTATGTTTATATATATTGATAAAACCGAATAACAATTTATTCATATAAAATTATCTTTAATTTCATTTTGCATTTTATGTAAAATATATATTGAAAGTAGTTTTTTTTAATCATCGATTATTTAAAAATATATATTCATATATACCTATATATAAACAAAAAACATATTAAAAATATATTAAAATATATATTAATACAAAAAAATAATTGTAAAAACTTATTTTAAATATTTTAATACACACTCACTTCGAAGATACATTATATAGACACATCTATTTTGGGGAATTTATAGATATAAATCAACTCCTACTTTCCCTATACACATCCAGTGACTATCTAATAGCACGGTGAAACAGTAAATCACCCTAAAATAAACCTAAACAATAAGTGCCTTAATGCATTTCGATGTGTTATTCAAAACAAATAAAATTCACGTTAAAGATATCCAATAAGAATAAAATATTTATTTTAAAATAAATAATAGAGCGTAAAGAGCTTTTGAAAAATGTGATTTTATTTAAGAAAAATCGTGCCAGGTAGTATCTTTTATCCATATAAATATCGCGCTAGTGTTCTACGTTTAATTTACGTCGTTTTACGTTGCTGTTGTGAGGATTCCCCACCGATGAACCAGACCTTCCCAATATTTTTTTCCACCTCAATTAGAGGAGTAGGAAGTTGTTTCATTTGAAAATAAATCGCGCTAAATTATTTTATTTCTCATTTTAATACAGCATTCACTTTGCATAATCTTTTTCTATATTAATTGCATTGCTACACATAAATGATATTTATTTTTAAAATGTAGCTGATGTTATTTTAAATAGGAGTGTAAAGATTAGAAAACACCCAAGTAATTCCGCACCCGTTAACCGATTATATCGTCCCGCGGGTTAAATTTTAGGTTTGGAAGATCTTGATTATAAGATTTATCATAATATTTTTCGAGCAACATATAATATTGTGGCGAAGACATAATTTATTATTTTATTTAATTATTCAATGAGAATATTTGGAAACAGATTTATTATTTCTAAAATCATCATTCAGTTGCCTAGTTTACTTGCTCGATATTCTCTAGCTGTAGATAGTTGGGTTGGTTTGTTAATAATTGTCGACTAGTCGCCGTGACGTCATCAATAAATACTTTCACACCTTTACATATACAAAGACTTGATTTCTACGCTACAATATTGTAAAGTACGGGTTATTAGGACTGGCGAAGCTAAGCAAAGTATGGGTTACTGGAACGGGCTAGGCCAAATACAGCCTACTAGGATGGGCTAAACCAGGGGTTGTGTTCATATTTTCGACTTTCACCTGGCTGGGAGGACCTTACTGCACACTACTATCTGCTCTAGGAAACTAGCCTTCATACATACGGCTACCTCTACGGTCGACGATCGTTTGTTCTATGGTATATATAAATTGTTTAGGTGATTCAGAGTCCTCCGAGATGCTCGATTCACAGCCATAGTTTCCATCTGGTGGTAAGACTTTTTGTTTTTTGGTTTCTCTCTCTAATTGGCTCACAGATATAATACAAGAACGTCCTATTGATCTGAATAAATATCTAAATAGACTATCATATAGCACTTTTTTAACATTCCCCCGATTTACTCCAATTAGACTCGAGCACTTTACTTTTACCGATCCTCCAACTTCGGAGTTTTGGCTTGTGTGAAATCTAGATTTTCCATACTATTTATGATTTTAATTGTAGGTTGTCAAAAATGTTTGAAATTTGATCAACAGATAATAAGACAGAATGTGAAAATAAAAGAGCACAAAATTTAAATTGTACTGGGATCAGGTGGATAAATTAAGAAAAAGACATCTTCCGATCGGGAACTAAAAGCTGCTGATGGCTTACGCCATCTGTAGGAATAAAAATCAAATATTAGTTATTTTTTTATTTTTCCAGGTTCTGGCAAATACCGTTTTTGGTTAAGCAATAAAAGCTAACCATGTACGCGTTTCGGGCTGTTAGCCCTCATCAGTGTGGTGCAAGCTGTACGTTAACGACCAAATAAACTGAATGGAAATTCATGAAACGGGTATTTAATGCCAGAAGTGCGTAAGAACGCCAAACAATGTGAAAAAAAGAGTACAAAAGTGAATTTGTACTGGGATTAGATGGATAAATTAAGAAAAGGGCATCTTCTCATCGTACAACTAAAAGTTGCTGATGGCTTGCGCCATTTGTCGGAATAAATATAAAATATTTGCGGATTTTAACGTACGTGGTTAGCCTTTTTGATCAATCAAGAATGGAGTATTTGGCCAATTCCTGGAATAATTAAAATTCAACGAATAGTTTATATTTAATAGTATGTATATTCGTTTATATTATCGGCGCACAAGCCATCAGCAACCTTTAGTTGCACGATCTCCTTAGGATACACTTTTGTAAGAGTTCTATATATATGTAGGTGAACAAAATATCAAATTATGGTTAACTGCCTAATTGACAGCATTCCCAACTGACACACTTGTCCCTCTCTATGCTCACATTTATCTTAATTATATGAGAGTTGGTATTATACTAATCCAATTTATTTAATCTTGTAGATCTCCTCTATTGTTTCCCGCTGTGAAGTTATTTTCTTTCTTCAACCTAAGAGAAAACCTCGTGGCACTTTGTTGAAAATGGTTGTGATTGAAATCTATCTAGGTCTGCAATCAAATTTCAAGAGTTACCTTATTTTTTCACGTGTAATTGAAATTTGTAGAAATAAAGGTTTTAAAAAATGAATGCTGAGAAAAACTTTTATATATTATACTTGAAGATTGAAGATTATTTGTAGATCTTAGAATCAATAACCTGTTAGATACTCTAAAGAATATAAGTAATTTAAATTTTATTGCCATCTATCGTTAAAATTTTACACAAATAAATTTACTGGCAATGCGTTTCTTTTAAATATCATCAAATATTATCTCTACAGACCTTACTGCAATGATATGATTTATTGAATGAGAGGGCTTGGCTCATCAGTAGTGAACCCTCTCAGCGGTTTCGCCAAATTAATCTCTAGACCGCTCTACTATTGTATTGGACTGGTTTTGTTATATACACTGCATTTTCTATGGAAGGCAGCTTAGGGGTGTTTAGTGAACTATGGACATAAGCTTATAGGTCTGTAGAGGTACATACATATAATTTCAAGGTATTGCATCGAGCAAAGCTCTTCCGCAAAATATGTTTTCATAACCAATATATATAAGTAATTTAAATTTTATTGCCATCTATCGTTAAAATTTTACACAAATAAATTTACTGGCAATGCGTTTCTTTTAAATATCATCAAATATTATCTCTACAGACCTTACTGCAATGATATGATTTATTGAATGAGAGGGCTTGGCTCATCAGTAGTGAACCCTCTCAGCGGTTTCGCCAAATTAATCTCTAGACCGCTCTACTATTGTATTGGACTGGTTTTGTTATATACACTGCATTTTCTATGGAAGGCAGCTTAGGGGTGTTTAGTGAACTATGGACATAAGCTTATAGGTCTGTAGAGGTACATACATATAATTTCAAGGTATTGCATCGAGCAAAGCTCTTCCGCAAAATATGTTTTCATAACCAATATATATAAGTAATTTAAATTTTATTGCCATCTATCGTTAAAATTTTACACAAATAAATTTACTGGCAATGCGTTTCTTTTAAATATCATCAAATATTATCTCTACAGACCTTACTGCAATGATATGATTTATTGAATGAGAGGGCTTGGCTCATCAGTAGTGAACCCTCTCAGCGGTTTCGCCAAATTAATCTCTAGACCGCTCTACTATTGTATTGGACTGGTTTTGTTATATACACTGCATTTTCTATGGAAGGCAGCTTAGGGGTGTTTAGTGAACTATGGACATAAGCTTATAGGTCTGTAGAGGTACATACATATAATTTCAAGGTATTGCATCGAGCAAAGCTCTTCCGCAAAATATGTTTTCATAACCAATATATATAAGTAATTTAAATTTTATTGCCATCTATCGTTAAAATTTTACACAAATAAATTTACTGGCAATGCGTTTCTTTTAAATATCATCAAATATTATCTCTACAGACCTTACTGCAATGATATGATTTATTGAATGAGAGGGCTTGGCTCATCAGTAGTGAACCCTCTCAGCGGTTTCGCCAAATTAATCTCTAGACCGCTCTACTATTGTATTGGACTGGTTTTGTTATATACACTGCATTTTCTATGGAAGGCAGCTTAGGGGTGTTTAGTGAACTATGGACAAAACCAGTCCAATACAATAGTAGAGCGGTCTAGAGATTAATTTGGCGAAACCGCTGAGAGGGTTCACTACTGATGAGCCAAGCCCTCTCATTCAATAAATCATATCATTGCAGTAAGGTCTGTAGAGATAATATTTGATGATATTTAAAAGAAACGCATTGCCAGTAAATTTATTTGTGTAAAATTTTAACGATAGATGGCAATAAAATTTAAATTACTTATATATATTGGTTATGAAAACATATTTTGCGGAAGAGCTTTGCTCGATGCAATACCTTGAAATTATATGTATGTACCTCTACAGACCTATAAGCTTATGTCCATAGTTCACTAAACACCCCTAAGCTGCCTTCCATAGAAAATGCAGTGTATATAACAAAACCAGTCCAATACAATAGTAGAGCGGTCTAGAGATTAATTTGGCGAAACCGCTGAGAGGGTTCACTACTGATGAGCCAAGCCCTCTCATTCAATAAATCATATCATTGCAGTAAGGTCTGTAGAGATAATATTTGATGATATTTAAAAGAAACGCATTGCCAGTAAATTTATTTGTGTAAAATTTTAACGATAGATGGCAATAAAATTTAAATTACTTATATATATTGGTTATGAAAACATATTTTGCGGAAGAGCTTTGCTCGATGCAATACCTTGAAATTATATGTATGTACCTCTACAGACCTATAAGCTTATGTCCATAGTTCACTAAACACCCCTAAGCTGCCTTCCATAGAAAATGCAGTGTATATAACAAAACCAGTCCAATACAATAGTAGAGCGGTCTAGAGATTAATTTGGCGAAACCGCTGAGAGGGTTCACTACTGATGAGCCAAGCCCTCTCATTCAATAAATCATATCATTGCAGTAAGGTCTGTAGAGATAATATTTGATGATATTTAAAAGAAACGCATTGCCAGTAAATTTATTTGTGTAAAATTTTAACGATAGATGGCAATAAAATTTAAATTACTTATATATATTGGTTATGAAAACATATTTTGCGGAAGAGCTTTGCTCGATGCAATACCTTGAAATTATATGTATGTACCTCTACAGACCTATAAGCTTATGTCCATAGTTCACTAAACACCCCTAAGCTGCCTTCCATAGAAAATGCAGTGTATATAACAAAACCAGTCCAATACAATAGTAGAGCGGTCTAGAGATTAATTTGGCGAAACCGCTGAGAGGGTTCACTACTGATGAGCCAAGCCCTCTCATTCAATAAATCATATCATTGCAGTAAGGTCTGTAGAGATAATATTTGATGATATTTAAAAGAAACGCATTGCCAGTAAATTTATTTGTGTAAAATTTTAACGATAGATGGCAATAAAATTTAAATTACTTATATATATTGGTTATGAAAACATATTTTGCGGAAGAGCTTTGCTCGATGCAATACCTTGAAATTATATGTATGTACCTCTACAGACCTATAAGCTTATGTCCATAGTTCACTAAACACCCCTAAGCTGCCTTCCATAGAAAATGCAGTGTATATAACAAAACCAGTCCAATACAATAGTAGAGCGGTCTAGAGATTAATTTGGCGAAACCGCTGAGAGGGTTCACTACTGATGAGCCAAGCCCTCTCATTCAATAAATCATATCATTGCAGTAAGGTCTGTAGAGATAATATTTGATGATATTTAAAAGAAACGCATTGCCAGTAAATTTATTTGTGTAAAAAATTCTAAAGAATATGTCACAAAATAATCATTTTTCAAAATATAGTCATCATAACCTACCTAAAAACACAAATCCTATAAGAAATCCTAGATGGCTCCAAGGCTTTCCATAAAATGCACTCTTAACCTCACAGGCCCGATGCAATTTAACGCAATTCTTGAAAGAAGGTGTAAGGTATTTCAAAATTCTATAGTTAACTTATTGATGTGTCCTCGAAAAAAAAATAGATAAAGAGAACCACTGTTCTAGCTAAATTTGAAACTTAGTTCTAATCAATTTTATACTTAGATATATATTTTGAATTTTAAATGTATGAACATATATATTATTATTTCTCAATCATAAGGAAATATTAATATTCGATTTGGTTTCAGCCTATGTCACATACATTCTAGAAATCTTTTGCCGATTTAGTCAATAAAGAAAGGTTGTTGCGTGAGTTTGGCTACTGTGCAGCACACGTTCCCAAATTCCAAAGCATTAAGTACTAGTTGATTGTTGTGTGTTGACAGCCGAATTGATTCAAGGCCCAAAAATGACTTTTCCTAAAATATTTCAACCGCTTAATTTTCATTAACAATTAATTTTCTTAGCAACACTTCTATTACCAAGAGTCAACGGCAAATCCTATTTTCAAAAAATCTTACCTGTAAAAGAATCATCTGAAGCAAGTTATTCTACTGAGCCCCTGATGTCAGAACAATCCTCGGACCACGGCCTGGTCTCCGGCTCCATACTCGCGTGCGGCTTCTGCCAGGCGCTCTTCTCCGAAGTGAGCAACCTGTGGGACCACGCCAGGAGATCGCACCAGATCGAGATCAGCAAGCACGACTGCGACTCGGAGCCGTGCTCGGTGGTGTACGATGCCAAGTGTGGCACCTATTATCACGTCTCGATCGAAGTCGAGGACGACGGGCCGGCCTACTCATGTGACCGGTGCACGGCGGAGTTCTACAACTCTTCAGACCTAGAAGCCCATAAGCTCCTCCACGACACCACGTCGCCAAGTATGACCTCCCATCAGCATCAATGTGAGGCGTGCGACCTGCATGGCAGGAAGCCCTTCGTATGTCCCATCTGCGGCCATACCTTCAAGTACAACGTGCTGGGGAAGCACATGCGAGTGCACAGCAAGCATTTCCAGCGGGCGCCCGCCGAGGAACAATCCCAGAACGAGAGTCCGTTAGAATCTCAGCAGAAACTGTCGTCGGCAAGCCCTTCCAGCAAGTTCTGCTCGGGGCTGTACAAAGAACGTCCCTACATGTGCGACATCTGCTACGGCAGGTTCACTAAACTGCAGAGCCTCAAGGTCCATATGCGCATCCACACGGGTGAGAAGCCGTTCGAATGCCAAGTTTGCGGCATCAGGTTCACTCAAAACCAAAACCTAAAGAGGCACATGACTATCCATTTAAGGGACCATTCAGATAAGGAATAGGATCGTTTGTGATATGAGAAAATAGCTTATAGTAGTGAGATATATTAAATTTATTTTCATATCAAGTCGAATCAAATCATATCAAATCAAGCCGAAAATATAATTTAAGAAATAATTTGTTTTTATTATTTAGACTTTTTACTATAAAATATAATAAAGATCTTTATTTTTAAATTGATAGTTTGTTTTAGAAATAAATAATTCTATACCCTCCCCCTAAATAAAACAAACTTCGTGTATATTCCATACAAAAAAATCCTATAAAATATTTATTATTTTAAAAAGCATTAGAATATAATTACTTTGTGTTAGTGTTCGAGTGTTAGAAACAAAATAAGTTTAGAAGTAAAAGTATTTTGTGGCACTGAATAATAAACTATTCTTCGCAGAGGAAAAAATAATGGAAAGGGTTGTGTGCTATAATTTCCTACTGAATTTCAAATTAGAATTCGCCCACAGTTGAATCTTAATACAAATGAATGTTGGTTAAAATTGAAGATAACAGTATATAACAGGTCAAAAATAATATTAATATATCAAGATATATAATAATTTTGTGAGTAAAAAATTTAAAAAAAATTAAAAACACCAGATAGCGCAAAAACGAAATTTGCATCAGGTTTTCACACTGCAGGCCATCCTGAGAATGAAAACGTATGAAATTCCATCATCTAGAAATCTTTATATGGATATTCTGGAAATGGCCGGAGCTCATGTCCCATGCATGCTCAATTGGGGAAAGATATAAGGACATGCGGGGACCAGAGAAGGATAAACATTTTGAAGGAAGGCTCGTGAGATGTTGGTTGTATGTGTTCAGGCATTATCTTGTTGGAAAATGGAATTATTAGTGTGCTCTGGAAATAATAACGCAACAGGTTGCAACACATCAGCATTGTACCCCTGAGCAGTCATCATGCCTTGAAATAGAGACTAAAGGGGTCCTACTTTCATAGGAAGGGGCCTGCCTTTCTACTATAGAGTCCTGATGGAATATTTCTTAGAGTATATGTATATCATGTATTCTTCCGTCCTGAACCCAAAACTGAATCTTCATTTATTATTTTAAAAAATGACAGAATGTCATTCTAGAGGCAAAAGACGTCTAATCCACACCAAATGAGCCTGTCGCCTTTGTGTTTGGAAGAGAGTGAAATTCTTAATAAAGGTCGATGACTACGGAGTTCTGCTTCGATAATGGCGTTCAGAAATGGTCCAGATTCATTCTGCATAATTAGAGCTGCTTGAATTATTGGTACAGTTGTTGTCCTGTCTGTTACATCCATACTTCTATCCTCTCTCTCTGTTGTTACTTTAAGGCAACCTGATCCAGGTTTTCTTGAACTCTTCCTCTGATCACTGAGACCAAATCCATAAAACAGTAATTTGATTGCAGCCTACTAAAACAGCAATTATAGAGATATTATACCTTTTCTGACACCTATGATTCTCATGGTAAACGGTTTGCGGATTTCGACAATTTAGAAAGAGGGAATCATATATCGCCGCAACTATTTTTTATTTTTTATTTAAAAAGAGTTGCGGCGATATATGATTCCCTCTTTCTAAACCTATGATTCTGCTTGTTGTAAAATCAGAAATTTTCTTGTATAAGGCCCTTTTTCTACCTTGCATTCTACAAATTGAATATCATCTTAAGAATTAAAAAAATGTTGAATGATACACTAGTAGGGTATTTAAATACTCTTTCATTAATAAAAGGCATTTTTAGGTACTTATTATTTAAGTGTCTTAATGTTATTATTAAGTAGGAAATTGTTCTAAAATTTTGCTAAATTATCTATAGGTGATGCAATTGTTTGTGACCAGTGTATTATATATCATTCAATATATATCCACCTTCCATCTGTACACATTTGATTTAGCGTTGTTGCCAACTTGAAAAATCACTTTTGTAAAATGCCTTATCCAACTCTCTGAACCACCCTCTATTAGCCTGTAGTTGAACTGCATCACTTTAAAATGTCTTACCACGTAAAAGACTATTCAATCAACCAAACAAGTTGAAGTCTGAGGGTGCCAGGTCAATGCTGTAGGTAAGGTGAGGCAGCAGTCTCACCCATACCCTGAAATATTCGCCAAAGTTAGGTGCGGCGTGCGAGGTCTCGAATTATCCTGATTATTGGGTTGGGTATCTTTTTATTTCAATTGCTCTTTTTCAGCGATTTAAATGATTTATAACATATTTTCTTGTTGAACGAAAATTCTTTCAAGTGTATCCATGAATGCCTTCTTGTTTTTCTCTCTCTCTCTCCAAAAAAAAAAAACAGAGATCATGATTTTGTCATTGGAAAGGGAAATTTTTGGATTTTATCTCATTCACAAGTGATTTTTATAGATCCATTGATTGATTGGCGCTTTGAAAAAATAATATAATGATAAATGCAATCTCATCACATTTCAGCACACCTTTTTTCAAATACTTAAGAAGGTACTTCAGAAACAGTCCTCATGAGGTTTGAACAAATATCTTTCCAAATTTGCATAATTTCTCATGTTATAAATTTTGGCACCCATTTTGAGCATAACTTTATATATCTAATATCATAACTAAGTTTAAGAACACTTCCTTTAGTCAAACTTTTTCCATTAATTTCAGAGTCGTCAATATTTGGTTATTCTTGATCAATTTCTCCTTTAGAGACAAATTTTGGTCTGTCGCTTCATAGTTTGTTCTATCTGGCCTTTCTTTGTCTATCAAAATCACCAGTCTGAAAGGGTTGAATCTATCTTTCTATTATACTCATATCCATGGCTTCGTTTCCATACACAGACTTTAACTTCGAGTGAATTACAGTAGCTGATATGTCTCCAGATTTAAATATGAACTTCATCACCAACCCATTCTTGTGTTTACTGCAGGCTGTGCATATTGGAAAATAAAATAAGATATATAAATCTCAATTTTTCACAGATATAGAAAGAGGAATGTATATTTTAATCAAAAACATTATTTTTATGATAATAAATTATTTAGATATGTTCTATAGGTCATTGTGCATTACTTATTGACTGGCCCTTGTAAAATCGGCGGATGAAACAGGGCCAGACTTGATCGGAGGTAACGATTTAACCAGTTAGTCACATCGTTAAAGGATATTGCAGTCATACTGTGCGCGATGCATTGAAGGATCGCGTAGAGACTTCAAGAACTTTAGCTCAAGACCTGTCACACAACATGTACAATCCCGTACCTATTGTCGTTGCATCGTTAGAAAGGAACCTTTGCAAAGCGTCTATTTGCTGATAATGCCTTAGACTCAAAACAATAAGCCTATCTTTCTCTTCAATGATACGTATGGCGCTATACATGAAAGTTAATGTTAAGATCATGGCTTTTCAGGAGAATCTCGATTCTAACTTCAACAATATGATGATTGTATCCGTGTATAATGACACAACGGCAAGCAAATGCATGGTTCTTTCATAGGTATGGTTTGAAAGGTTATCAGAATTCTCATCCGCATTTGCCCGAAACGCATAACGAGCATACATAACAGCAACCTTTAAATCTCTAAAGTGTTGCATTTTGATATTCTCCTTAGAATTTAAAGTTTTCATTACTGTGCCAACTTTCAAGATGACGTATAGATTCACGACCGCAGATAGAATCAATGTTCAGGGTTTCTTCATTTTCTATCAGGCTATAGACATATAGGCTATACACCTGTTTTCATTATATGCTCTAATCTACAATACTGGTCGATGATTCTCAAACGAATGCGCTACCCGCGGTTAAATCAGATCTGTTTGGGCAACATGTGGAATTAACGTGGACTGATATTCCCAATGACATATCTAAAGGCTATTTAATTCAAATCCGTGTATCAACAATATACCATGATAGTAATAAAAACATTGATTTCCTTTCGTCTCGTGAATCATGTGGAGAATGATAATACTTTCATTGGATTTACTCTTATCCTTAAGCTATTTGTTCAATCAATAAGGTTTTGATATTTTTACCCCTCATGATGATTGTCGAGAGGGAAAAATCATTGTATATTTTTTATATTGTACATATGAAAACATATTTATGAATTTAAAATATATAATGTAGCGGCATTATTAAAAACTTATAAGAATTGTGTATTCAAATCAATACGTATATTCATTGAAATGTTAAATAGTTTTTGTATTGTGTTAAAAATGTATCTAGGGGCCACAAAAACGGTAAGTACAATATATGAATTATAATAGTTTAAATATGTTTCAATATGTGTAAGAATATATATATATATATAATTTGATACTAAATATAAATCGAAAGTACATCAACGGAAAATCCGCTCTATCAACAGTATAAACTGAAATTTCCAAAACCTTCTAGCCATAAGGTTCACGTGGTGTGTTTCATTATCAAGTATGTATACGTATATTTCGTGATCAATTAAAGAAATAAAAATTCTAAATAATCATAATTGCATTCACAACTCAGCCCGCCAATTTATACTTTTGAAACAGAAAAATCCTGATACTTCTCCATCCACGACATCGCACACTTTCAAATTATGACAAAATTTCAAATATCTCACACGAATCCCAAATATTTTTCATCATAATGTTTTTTTGCCAATTAATTTTAAAACTAAATAGAGAGAGTGGTCATAACGCTTATAAAAATAAATATAATTTGAAACACTTTTATAAGATATATTCAACAGTCGACAAACAATAGATAAAAGCCTCCAATTGGAATTTTATTTTAACTTTGAAGTGAGATATAAAGAGCAGAGATTAAGAACTCCAAGAAGCCTACGAGATTAAGATACCAGTCTGCCCAGACTGGGGCCCAGTACTTTCTGGCACTTGCGGCAAAGCTGAACAAGGTCTCAGTAAGATATAACCTGACGAGAATGGAGAGGCGTATCCTTGTCAGCCTCTCCAGCGTAAAGCTAGCCAAAAAAAAAAAATCGAGGACGACCTTGACATAGAGGACACTACGCTGCGGGTCTTTCCTCTGAGGAAAAAAAAACGAAAGAATCGTCTTTGGACAATGTCCGCTACATCGTATAGGATGCTGACCTCATCATAGATCTATAAATATGTTCTCCGTCGTCTGAAAGTTGATGCAGCTCGAAGACTTCTTTTAGGCAGAATCTATTAAGGAAGATCTTCTCCAGGCATTCACACATAAAAAAAAGATGGACAGGATCATTACCCAATTAAATGTCGAGCAAAGGAAGGCCATCGCCAACTTGGCCATGGCGCTCATGGCTCTTGACAGTAAAACGAGCAGTATCCTATACAATAAGCTCTCGCGCGCCAATAAATCTGCACGGAAGCCCAAAGGAACTTCCACTTTGCAACTCTGAAAATACTGGGTATAGGAAATTTCAATTATTTTGCTTCCTCAGGAGAATTAAGTTGATATCTGCTGCATATGTAGGAGACCAAGGTTATGCTCCTAGATCATTTAGGATACCTCTGCCACTGCTGTAACGTTATCGTTGCGCCTTCAACGACCACCGTAGTACCAGGAATTTCCTGTGTCCGGGGTCGATGCTCACCAGTATAAAATTCTTTGTCATTGCAAAATCTCTGCCATCGACAACAATGTACGAGGACGAGGAGTATATATGATGTGCGTCAACGCCAACATCTCTCATGCTTCTGAAAAGCGATGTCCCCAGCACCACACCATCGCAGCACTAGCGTTTGAAAGAGGTGAGTGGATTCTCGGTGACCTGAGCATCTCCGAAAGGTCGCTTGGAATCTGGTTCAGCAGAAGCCCTAGCCTTGAAGCAGAAGCCCTGAGAGAGCCAAATCCTCTAAGATGTTTATGCCTTAGTAAGCGTATATGGTAGACCTGTTTGTTGGTAGAATAGAAACGTTCATTGATGTTATCTGGGAAGACCTAGTAAATATATATTTCAACCCCAGTATGTGTGCATGCTATGGGAACATTGGACCAGTATCAGGGCAGATATGATCGCGGAGATACGGTCACCGAGTCCGGTAGTGGATACATCAATAAAGAAAGTCACTTCTCGAAGCGAATATTGGAAGACTACACTGTTCGCTCCGACTGAACTTCCATGTCGGACCTCGGGCGCTCCCTTCGAGCCAGGCGTCGTTCTTCTCCCACCTACACCGACGACGACACAACTATTTAGTATAGTACTGGGAAGGTTTCTAGCAAATAAATTTTTGAAATAACTTTTCGCCTAAAAATAATCAGATAAATATTCTAATTTATCTGTTATAATTCAACAATCTGCTCTAAATATTATCATGATGATACGATGATTTTGTAATGTAGAAAATTAGGAAAGACAAAATGAGACAAGAAAAATGATACAATTCCAAGGCAAGATACTATTCCTTTAACTTCGAATTACCGAGGGTAAAACCTGGGCGAAGCCGGGTACATCCGCTAGTATATATATAAAAATAAATGTATGTGTGTGTGTGTGTCCTTTATTCCTGACCAAACCACTCATTGGAACGCCATGAAACTTTGGGAAGTTATTTAGTATTGTACTGGGAAGGTTTCTGAAAAATAATTTCTTAAATATCTTGAATATCCTTAGAGTTATTTGGAGATTTGTAGATTTAACTCGCAAGCAGCGCCCCCATTGCGACGATGATAACAAGTTTTTTATCTATAATTTTTATTATCACTAAGTTTATTATCTTAAAGATTATTCATCAAAAGTAAGATTTTCTAACTATTAATTGCGCACAAGTCAAAGTTAGTTATCGAGCATTTTTCAAAGGACCGGGGAAAAATGTTCACTATATAAAACGAGGATTTTGTAATGTAGAAAATTAGGAAAAACAAAATTCAGGATGACACGGCAATTTATTTGAGATACAATCCCAAGGCAAGATACTATTCCTTTAACTTCCAATTACCGAGGGAACCAATTAATATTGATTTTATTCAACTTATCGAGTATTTTTCAAGGGACCGGGAAAAAATGTTCACTTTATCGAGAGATTCAAATTTACGAGTTTCAAATTATCAAAATATATCTATTATTTTTTAATATAAGTTTATAGAAAATTGTTTTAACAAATGTTCGTTAGACAAACCTTTACTCGGGTAAAACCCGGGCGAAGCCGGGTACGTCCGCTAATTTTTTATATAAACAAACTATAATAAACAACAACAACAATGAAATTTGCATCTTCATTATTATAAAACAACAACAAATTAAATTAACAATGCAAAAATACATTTTAACATTTAATACAAAAACGTTACAATATTTTCTTTAAATATATATTAATATTAAAATGCCAAGTTTTTTTTACGTCATTGGAATATTATATTACTAAATTCTCAAAATAAATTTATTATACTTGTAACACATTTTTTAAGCATAGTTTCAATTTATAAATATAATTTCACCAGATTCCGCGAGAGGCGCTTCTTGCGAGTGAAAGTAGAAAATTAGCAAATAAAATTGCAAATAATATTTATTTCAAATCGAATTCAAACCAGAAATTTTCCAAGTAGTATATTAAATATTTTTCCTAAAGTTTCACGGCAATTGGATAATCTTACCTTTTAAAAACATTCATCGTGTAAAAAACCATGTGTTAATTATTAACCAATCAAATTCATTTATCGTCGTGACCAGTGCTGCGCCCAGGCGGTAAAAGGCTGGAACTAACGCTTTTTGGTTTTATATTTAAAAAAAAAGCACATTAACCTTTTTAGTTTTTTGAATAGGCTATATGTTGAAATAAATCTTCAGCTACCTACATGCGAAATTTCATAATGATTTATTCTGTTGATTTTGCGCAACGCGATAACAAAGATCGATTTTGAATTTCATTTTTATAGATATAAGGAAAGGACAAGTATATACACAAGTACATAAGTATGTATATATTCTTTTATATGAAAGAAATATATATTTTTTACAAATTTACTCTAATATTTAGCTTTTTTCTTATAAGAGCTTAAATATAAAATAATCTTTGCGGTTTGATGTTGCTCGATTCATTTACTTGTGATTATATATACACATTTCTATGTAGATCAATGCCCATAAATTTCCTAAATATCTCTTATATGTCTTCCAATAAAATTGGGCACTACATAAGAAAATAACCACACAATGGTAGGACGCGGTCTGGAGCTTAATTTTCAAAAACCGCTAAGAGGGTTCATCATTGATGAGCAAAGCCCTCTCATCTAATGCTTTCTATCATCCCAGTAAGGTCTGCAGAGGATGTTTTGAATATTTTTATATTAAGACTTAAAATTGCTTTAAAAATGTATAATATTTATTATCGTTTGTGACATTCATTTTTGATAAAGCGCGTCTATATATATCTACTGTGAAATATATTACCTCATTTCATATTTTGTGTGATTTGAAATAATCAAATAAATCTCCGTAAAAGATAGGCATTATGATGATAGTGTGAGCGAAAGTTAACACAGAACATATAATGAGAGGTTTAGCAAAGAATTGGAAATCCAGAATTTCTGATAAGTACATGGGTAGCATTGCCAAGATGGTGGTGACAGTTGTCAATGCGTGGGGCTGGCCCACAAGTAGAACAGCTTGTACAAATTTTTCTTTAACCATTTCCATCTCTGAGACATAAAAAGCGTACATGAGGTGAACGCTGTGTGTGACAGCGTAAGCCGTGCAGAATAGTAGGGAGGAATAAGAAGGAATCGTAAACGTGACGTTCCAGAACGACATAAACCCCAGAACACCGCAATGGATGGAGATGTTCATGATGAGGATGCCGATCAGCGAGAGGCCATTGGAGACGATGATCCTCCAGATGATGCTCGTGGCCAATAGGCTGGTAACTATGTCGAGGAGGAGGAATTGTTTCAGGGATAAATTCATCTCCAAAGGTTGGTGCGCGTAACTGTATATTCCTTTTACAAAAGGAAGAAACTCTAAATACCCTCCAATAGATTCAAGGGACCTTGTCATATTTTCAAGAGTGAAAGTATTATTTAAACAAACAATTATTCTGGAGGCTATTATTTTGTTACCATTTGAAGAAAACACAATATCATTCTCAAATGGCATGTTCTCAACTTTGCGGAGGAAATTATTTCTTAGGTACTCAGTTAAAGTCTCTTCGTTTTCATAAATTGATGGCGGCGTGGAGCTGTCGTCATTCAAAGCATGCAGCCAAGAATATGAAAGGCTTCCATCATCGACGAAATGGCTGTTGCGCTGCATATTTCCAATGACGGAAAAAATCAATGCTCTTGTGTCCTTATCGGCATAATTGGTGTCTTCTTTAAAAATAATCTGTACGAAGTCAAAATACTGCCGTAGATACTTGGTCTCCAACCTGGCATATTCCTTTCCCATTTTATCACTCACCATATCCTCCGAAGGTTGAATGTATTTCAATGTTCTAAAGCCATTGATGAGCATAAAAATGTACAATATGTATAGTAAGTACACAATTCTTCTTAGGATTTTGTTATGGATAATTGTCTCTAGGAATAGTTTCAGAAAATCTTCAATATGAAAAAAATAATGCTTGCTTCCTTCGTCAGTAGTAAAAAGGTACCGATATATTTTACTTCTGTTGAAGTGTGCTGGGATTCTTTTAATAGACGGCTTGAAAGTGTAACTGTTCAGATTTTTCTCTTCGGCTTTTAGAAAGACATAGTCGAAGATTCCTAAAAGCGTGTAGTGGAAGATCAGGGCGCTTATGTACATCCAGGCAATATTGAAGCAAAGGATTGAAATACCTTCAAGTGGAGATAGAGAGATGATGAATATTGTGATGACATTTATGAGCGTGGCGATGAAGGACGGAACAAAGGCGTGCTGATAACTCTCCAATACCCTCACCTTGGCTTCATTTAGAGGCGACGTATTTTTAATACATGCCAACTTCGAGTATTGGTCTCCCACCAAAACGGATGATGCTACTAGTGGGAAATATATATTTACTACACAAAAAGGATAAGAAAAGCTTACAGAGATTGCAAGGCCGATCAGAGCACATAACATCATAGAAATAGTAGTCACAACGCCAAAGTAAGGTTTGGAAAGGACACAATCTGGGTTCAGAGTTGAAATGGTTGTGATGACCATCATAAGGAGAAATCCTAAAGGGACTGCGACCTTAGCGCTTTCTAACTGATGCGTCCGCTCAGTGTACATTTCGTTGACGGAATAGTAAAATTTCACGTTGCTCAAAAAGGATTTCGGGTAATTTTTAAGAAAGTAATATTTCCACAGCCGTTTAATTTCAATATGGATATAAGGATCGAAGTAAAAGGCTAGACGAACTACCTTCACGAAGTCGATGCCGCGGCGGTAGTTGAAGAGGATCCCGCCCACGTCCTGCCCTAAACGCAGGTCGTCGCGATCTTGCAGTCGGTAGATCGGGTATGTGAAACGTTCTAGGATTTTTTCAAAGCTCTCCATTTCGTATGAGAGTTCTAAGACTCGGTTAGAAACACATCCTGCGATGCCCTTAGCACATACGTCATTAAATCCGTAAGATTTTCCGTCAATAACAATAGACGTATCGCGAAGAATATTGTCTAAAGTTAAGATTTCGTTAAAGCAATTTTGCCGAAATATACTGCCCTCATCTTCAGAAACAAATATTAGGTAAATATAATCTCTTTTAAGACTTCGGATAGGATCGAAATACGCCTGGGGGAAGGTTTTGTTGATGTAGGTCTCGAGCTGCCCCGCTTGCCCCCATTGATGGTGGAAGATCTCGATGTCGTCGGTGATCAAATGGTCTATCTCCCGGAGGTTGAGCAAGATGGAGCCTACGCTGATGAGCCCGCACACCATGGTCAGCACGGGGTAGGTGGACACGAAGTTGGTGACGTTGAAGGCTGCAATTTCTAGAAGCCCCTTCACAGGCTTCAAGACTGGGTGACGCCAGGAGGATGTAACAAACTCCTCACTTTCTACTTTATCTAGAGACATGGCTGTTTGTTTGTTTTCGGAACTCCCTGCCATAGTTAAATGAACGCAGCACGTGGATGCTCTACGAGAGATATATGTATCTTCACGGGTTTAGCAATGCTATATTTAAAGTTCACGTGATGAAAATTGTACTTCAGGCATTTCTTGTTTGTTTGTTTTTTATTTTTGTATTTTTTTTATTAATGTGACGCGTTTTGTAATTATATAAAAAGAGAAGCTCTCTTCCTTAAATACCATATTACATGGTAAGGCATTATAAAATTTGCTTTGGTATCTCCAAGCTTTCTATGTTTTGTTTTTTTTGTTGTTTTTTTTTTTCTATTATTGGTGAAAGAATAGTTTTAAAAAATAATATTTGATTTCATAAATCTATCTCTATCGCACCTTTATGTTAATGAAAATGTAATAATGAAAGTCAACTAAAAATTCGAAACACCCCTAAATTGTAAATCGTTTATAGACTGATTTTAGAGCTATTATTTTAACAACTATGAGAATATTGTCTATAAGATTATCTTCTTCTTTTTTATCTCCACTCAATCATATCAGGGTGTAAAGCTTGAGACTTTTGATGGTGTCTTCCGGGGAAGAGTAGAGATCATCAATGGATGAGTCAATACAGTCAATAATGTGTTTTGGGGTTGCAGGTTGAGAATTGCACTTAGTACATAGTAAGAAAACCTTGCAACCATTCTGGAAAGTTATTGTCCGTAGATGACTCAAGTCTGTAAATCAAAGACTGTTGTTCTCTTGGGAGGACAGAGCCGGTGCTTGGCCCTCCTGCTCTGTACCAGCCAGGGGCAGCATTAGATTTCCATTCCTGCAGGCATTGGGTTTTGATGGTACGGAGGAAGTCTCTTTCGTCTAGTTGGGTGGTAGATTCTCTGGCTTCAGGTAGGCCAAGTGCCCCAGCCTTTGCCAGAGAGTCTGCTAGCTCATTTCCAGGATTCCAACGTGAGCTGGAAGCCACTGTGACAGAGCTGTTGGCTGGGAGTTGGTTTACAGACTTAGCAATGCTCTTGAGGAGAGGTTCTTGACTGTAGAAGGAGCTTTGAAGGGTATAAATGGCCGCTCTTGAGTGGGAGTAGATTATTATTTTGCTTGGCGAGTTGATGTTGATGTCTTTTAGAGCTGTATCTATTGCAGAGAGTTCCGATTTATAAACTGAAAGGTGTCTAGAGTGGGAGAGGGAGATTTTTTTCAGAATCTTTGTAGATAGAAATTCCACTGCCAGACAGTCCAGTTTCAAGTTGGCTACCGTCAGTGTAAATTGTGATGTCGAAGGGGGAGCTATTTTCCTCAATGATTTGGAGGCCAAGAGCTTTAAGTAATTCTGGCTGAGTTTCATGTTTGTGGGGATTGGCTGGTAGATGAGGGAAACAGATGAGTTTGTTTTGAGTTCTGTGTGGGGGGTAGAAATTGCTGTGTTTGGGATTAATTGGAATGTCTAAAAGATTAGAGTTGTGAGCCAGGTTGAGAGAAGTTGGGCGTTTTAGTCTTTGATTTGGGACCCAATTTCTAATAAATTTTCCTGTAAGATTTTCTTTTGGAGAGTTAATTTAGATTAAAAGAGTAAAATTATGAATGTGTGTGGTCGAAGGGTTGGTTTAATTTGAACTTTAAAATAATTTCCTGCGTTTTTAAATTAAAAATACATAGAATAAAAATGCAACATAGTATATCTTGAGAGACCATAGCTTAAAAGCATAGCTAAACACGGTCATTCCTGAAGGTGGTCTTTTATCAGTTTGGGGTCGTACCACTGATCTTCGAAAAGTTCCGCCTAGCCTCCGGGGTAGCTATCAACTTCAGCAAGCGCTGCTAGCTCTGGTACGATTTGTGAAAATACCGTACGTACTCTCCTCTGGAAATCTCTTGGACGTTCAATTACTGGCTATACTGGCCTGCACGATCACTGCCAGGAACGCCGTCACTTCCCAGGCCTCCCACCTGATGGAGCTTATGGAGAGAACCATCGTTAAGTGGTCTACATTCAACCGCAGTCTGTCGCTAGTTGATCGGCCCCGCGCGGCCAACAGCCTAGTCTTGGGATCAATCCTGCACCACCTTCACGGCTACGTTCCACTTTAAGCCACCATCGGCAGGTTTCGAACACGGCTAGTGCGCTTAGCGTAGGAAACGAGCCGAGTCTCGTGGATTCCCAAAAGCATCCTGGCTCGCCCAGTCTCCGAGAGTGGCCGTAGGCCTTCTGGACTTAGCGGGCCGGCTTTGACTCGCCTTCCTGAAGAGGGTACAAGCCTCACTTCGCGGCGCAGCCAATGGTTACTCTTGGCTGGTCCGCAGTCAGCCGTGGCTGTCCCCGCCAACTTCTGACATCTAGCTCTTTCCGAGGAGAAGGAGCTTCTGAGAGGTCAGGTCTAGCGTTCTTGAGCTGGACCACCGGGCTCTGCACCTGGCTAGACTGAGGTCCCAGCGGCTTCAAAGTGACAACACGTTCATGCGGCCCCAAACCTGATGGCTACGGGCGACTGTCGGAATCTTCTCCGATTGTGCCCTTGCTCTAGCGCACTCAATGCGTGCTGCGCTCTCGGACGCGGGCGCCTAGAAGCCTGCTGCCAGGGCCACTGCAAGAAAACGCCTTTCTAGCTATCACGTAGAGCATGAGATGGAGACCATCGTTCTGTGGGGTTCGACAATCTCCATCCCCCCACCAGCCAGAGCGCGCATCGACCACTGGACTCGACACGACTGCAGGCGCATCATGTTAAAGAGCTGGCTGTTGAATGTGCATCGCAACTGCTTTTCGGGGCGCGACGCAGACATCGCTATAAGGCTGGCCCTCCACGGCCCTCCAAGTCGTGAAGCTTGTCACCTGTTCCGCCAATGGGTCTACTAACCCAGTTGTCGAGCCTAGAGTTGTTGAGCCGTACGATCCCTTCTCCGAGAGGTGTTCGCCTCCTGCAACATGCTATTGGACTGCAGGCCTAGCTCTTCTGCGTCAGCCTCCATCTTGAGGCAATGAAGATCTCATGTGTGTGGCAAAGGTTACCATCTACAAGTACCATTTTAGACTTGAGGTGGGCAATGCCAGTCAACATATCGACCTGCCAACCCTGTAGAAATTGGCGGAGTATTTCTTGCGGTTGAAGACATCAATTAAGATTATATCAAAAGCATTTTATACTTTTATTTTTTGCATATATTCTTTATATAATATTATTTGCACATATTTAGGTTCTCTTAAAAACCACATGTATAATATTATTCTAATAAAATCAGTTTTTCAATTTCTCTCTCTTTCCCCTAAAGCAGGGTTATTCAAGGGGAGTATAGCACAAGCTCATAACAATGTGTAATGAAAATGTTGAAATTCTTACCCTAAATTATATATAGGTAGAATATTTAAATAAGTAATGAAAAATTGTAAATTATTTGAAAAATGAACTTATACACGTCTGCTGCAAATTCACCTCAAAATGTGTATCAAAGCCTAATTCTGTGTTACCAAAATTTTACTTGGTAGTGTTTTACTGGGACTAAAAAGTTAGGAATATCTGTTCAGTGCCGGAGCTCGTTCTTTTTTCGTGAAAGTAACACTGCTCATTATGAAACCTTTCAGAAAATAAATCAAATATGGCCTGGTTTTCGAGAAAGCTACATTTTTAGGTCAGTCAAATCCCGGTTTGAATGTCCGGCACAACTCAACCGCCTATAATCGTCACTTTGCACCTATTACACAGAAGATCGTAGTAAATAATGAATCTAGGGCTGTAAAAGCGCATCCTTTACCTGCCAATTAATCAGTCATGATATCTGAAGCGTTATATTTCCATTTATTGGCCGCCAGAAATTATAATTTGCATGTCCGGACGAAATACCTTTCCATTTCTTATTTGGCCCAATTTGCATATCTCTTTCTTGGTTAGAGTGCATAATTCCATATATAGTAAGCGTTATCTACAAATGTATGTGTGCATGATCTCCACCTTATTTTAATTTCCATAATCTATTATTTTGAAAATAGAGTAATCCATAAATAAATCTTTAAATAAAAAGGCATATATTCGATCGAAATATCATTTATTTTACCCATATTTCAGTTGGCTGAACGCCAACCTTTATCAAGGTATTAAAACATTTTAAATTGTGTCACTTTAAAATGTTTTAATACCTTGATAAAGGTTGGCGTTCAGCCAACTGAAATATTTGTAAAATAAATGATATTTTGATCTAATATATGCCTTTTTAGTTAAATAATCTATTATATATGCTATGCTACGATATATACGAGTATATCTTTCTTCTTATATATTAAAGTCAATGTCTGTTGTCTGATTCGCGATAAACTCATAAACTATTGAACCAATTGGCACCAAATTTTGCATGTCGCTTTTTATAAACTGAGGAAATTTTAGGCTACAATTTGATTAGTATTTTTGGCTATTTCTTTTTTTTTCATTTGAAGAACATTTTTTACGCGGAGTAAATACGAGGCGAAGTAACAACACCAGGCCAATTGAGCGACCAACGAACGTTCTGCATTTTTTTTTTTCAAGTTGCTTGCGTACTTTTTTTAAATATCTTTTTATACGAGTGTTACTTTTTTTTACAAAAGTATTGAGTATTGAGAGAGAAATTTATATTACTAAGTTACGGTAAGTTCACACAATGCATTAAAAAAAACTTTACAAAATTAGCGTTACTGAATGTAAATAATGGATTTCGTATTTTTTTATTAAATTTTGTTCTGGCCTTTGTTTTTGTTATCTCTTTTTTAAAATCGTTTAAAAAGCAGTCGCAATCATTATCAAACTCATATGTTTGCCTAATTTCCATGTGCTCTTTTATTTTTTACAGAAAAAAATTACATGCCAGTATTTTTAATTAATTTTTTTTTATAAACCTATTGTTCTTATTCTTACTGAGAAGATGGGCATCGCAGTCAAGATCCATCGCAGTCACTCACTCAACTCAGGCAATTTCAAGGGCTAATGCGCTGGGGCGGGTACTTCGGGGGTTGGGTGGAAAAGCTGCCATCTATTTAAACTAATTAAATTAAATTAATTAAATAAAATACCTAAACACTAATATAATACAATTTTTGCCATCACGCACACTTTTTGCCTGTGGTTTATGTGTTACTTTTATATTGCTATTCTATGACACTTCTAATATTTTATAATACAATATAATGCGGCTTATATGATTTTAAAACGAAGTTTGACAATTATACCGCAAATATTTCTTTTAAACGAAAAATCGAAATTTATTTTAAGGAGAAATAACGATAATAATAATAATGAGAAATAACCGTTATTTCTCCTTAAAATAAATTTCCATTTTTCGTTTAAAAGAAACATTTGCGGTATAATTGTCAAACTTCGTTCTACTTCTAATATGTATTATTGGTGTACTTTCAGTATGAAAGAAATTGCACTCGGGGGAATTCTCGTGCGACCTCTCGAATGACCCGGCTTGGGTCATTAGTCTAGTATATATATATATATATGATATATGATCCTGTCGACTTTTACTGTGATAAGATCCTGTCGACTTTTCAATGTGACAATATAGTGGTAAATGTGTTGAGGAGAGAAATAATCACACGACGAGTTGTTAGAGCAATCATCCAGCCAGCCGAGAGAGCGAGCGAGACGTTATCAGCTGAACGACTGTTTTCCCTGTGTACACAACCGGGGGATAACCAGGATAGTCGCCAGGTGGTGACGCCCCCCTCAGGAATGTGGCCAAAAAATGGTCGTTAGTTAGTTGTCTAAAGTATCTCGCTTTAGCTGCCCATTTCTCTCTCGTTGGCTGTTGGTTTGTTTTATTAATCCTGGAAGAGCATATATTATGACATATGGCCCCCGTTGAAGAAGGCTGGACATAGTTTAAGTATATTTAAAGCTGGTGAAGCCAGGAATAGAGAAAATAATTTTACAGTTAAAATTAGTTAAGGTAATGGTGACATAGTTTTATGTAAATAAAATATTGTATAGTACACAAGTAAATATTATTTACAAGCAGTTTTATAACACCGGGGAGTTTGACATTTAAGGAAATCTTTGAAAATATCAAGGTTATAAAAGGCTATATACAACAAAATCTAATGTACTATAAGGGAAATGTTATTGAGGAGTGTGAACAAGGGGAAGAAGAGTCACATACATATGATGGAATTCTGAAGATCATTAAGACTGGGGAACTCTACACTTTAAGATATTTTTCAGGCGGACATGGCAAGGGGAAACTTGTCATGGGCTTTCTATGCTATAGGTGTAGAGTATGAGAAATGAGGTTGAGGCTGGAAATTGCGTGAGCTCAGGACTGAGGTAAATATAAAACTACATACAATGTTAGAATTTCGGCGAACAGAGCGAGGGGAAACTTGCTTTGGGCCAATCTAACTAATCTATGCAGTTACTTGTGTAGCGAGTCCGAGGGGAAAAGTCCCGTGTGTAGGTGAGGAAGTCGAATGGACTTATATTTAATTTGCGGAAAGTATGCGCGCACAGTGCCAAAAATTGGGACGAGGACTGCGTTGTCCGTTACAAGTGACAAGCTGCTCGGACACGAGGTGTTTGAACCGTCGTGGGAGCTTGTGCAAGGCGATGATTTCGTGGTGGGTTGAAAGTAAGACCCATGTCTGCGCGAAATGATGACGTACCGGACAGAATCAGCGACGATGTTTAACGTACCTCCGTGGGAAATATCGGAGGTAGGCTATATCGTACTGGTTTGAACAAGGGAGAAACATAGATTTGAAGACAGGGTCCGTGTGGCGAACGTGTGGCGCAAGAAGAAGGAGTGAACTGTGTCGCTCGATGCAGATTGTTCAAGTGCGAACAAAAAGGGGTTGAAAAATATCTAGCAGTTAGTCAATCTGCACCCTGTGACGAACACACCATTGGCTAGATGGTGTGGGTCGGTGGATAGGCTAGAGATGAACTACGAAATAAATTATCATAAATGAAGGGCGAAGGTTAGGATTTTGAAATGACAATATAGAAGTTCGATAATTGATTAATCAATAATTCTCTATAAAGGTCCTGAGCTGGTATAAGGTTAACAAAGTTGTAAGAATGAGAGGGGCATTAAGGGGAAGATAGATAAGAGTCACCAAGGGTTGGTTGTAAGCAAGGCTCACGTGGTGGTTGGAATTCTTCGACGCCTGAATTACAGGGTGAATTTTGAATCGATTAGGGAAATAAATTATTTTTCGTGAGCCGTGCTTACAAGCAGGAGAGGTCTATACAAAAGTTTAGGTGTTGGAAGCATATTTTTATAAATAATTTGATTATGAAAAATCTATTGTTAATAGTAAAAATTGTAAAGCATTAATAGGTAGAATTCCTTTTTTTTATGATTTTTTTTTTAAAGAGTTACGTTAAAATGGAAATTATTTAATTAAAATGACGATTGTTACATCTACTGGTAAGGTAACTAATTAAATGGGTTTCACATAGCTAGATATAATATGGATAATAAGATCACTGTTAATAGGGGTGGAGAGATAAATGGAAATAGTAAATATTTTTACATATTCACACATATTGAGCTAATTATGGAAATATTGGGACAATCTACAAGGAATGACTTATTTAAAGAATGAATGGTAGGAGTTAAGACAATTACACTCACGAGTTATGTTGGTTTAGGGCGCAGGTAAGTTCATTGAGCTTCGTGAGAGTTCTGTCTGTGACACTGTGCGTACCAGTGTTGTACATCACAGTAGCGATAGGGAGATGGCGGAGTCTTGTCCATGATGGCGGGAGGTGTCCTGCTCTGGCACGGCGATCGTTCTTGAGTAGATCTAGTGCTGGAAGAAGTGCGTGGCAGCTCCATCTCCGTCGTAGGTGAATACTTCTTCGGGATCACGGTTCAAAGGTTGGCGAGGAAGGGGTTGAGGGCTCGAAGAGGAGTGGTTACAGTTGAGTTGGGTTTGGTCGATCATCGTGGCTTGGCTTCTTGTTTCTTCATACTCCGGTATATGAGGGATTCGCTTCCCGGCCAGGTCTTATCCTGTCGACTTTTCTGATATATGATCCTGTCGACTTTTACTGTGATAAGATCCTGTCGACTTTTCAATGTGACAATATAGTGGTAAATGTGTTGAGGAGAGAAATAATCACACGACGAGTTGTTAGAGCAATCATCCAGCCAGCGAGCCGAGAGAGCGAGCGAGACGTTATCAGCTGAACGACTGTTTTCCCTGTGTACACAACCGGGGGATAACCAGGATAGTCGCCAGGTGGTGACGCCCCCCTCAGGAATGTGGCCAAAAAATGGTCGTTAGTTAGTTGTCTAAAGTGTCTCGCTTTAGCTGCCCATTTCTCTCTCGTTGGCTGTTGGTTTGTTTTATTAATCCTGGAAGAGCATATATTATGACATATGTATATTAAAAACAAAGTAGGCATATCCTCACCAGGAGCACATGTGCTTTTCAGAAGGCAGAGCGCCATCTGGTGGAACAGAAATCAACTAAACATTGATTTACCCTATTCCCTGATATTTGGCCAACCCAATTTCTTGATAAATCAAGAAAAGCCATCCACGAACGCGTTTCGCGCTGTTGGCGCTCGTTAGCGTGGAGTAGGCTGTACCAATGCGACCAAAAAAATTTTGGCCCCAGTGTCTTCTTGAGAAAGCGAGAAAAGGGTATTTAAGGCCAAACTTGAGTGAATACGCTTAACACATGAAAAAACAATATAAAAAAAAAATTTATATGAAAAAAACATAGAAAAATAAAAAGGTCAGGTGTTGTTGATATTAAAAATAAAAAAGGCATATCCTGACCAAAAGCACATGTGCTTTTTAGATGGCAGAGCGCCATCTAGTGGAACAGAAATTAATTAAACATTGATTTAACCTGTTCCCTGATATTTGGCCAACCCAAATATTGTTTATTTTAATGCCCTTGACAATTTTATAGTATTATTTATAACAAGCAGCTATATATACAGCAAATCTATCCACTTAGCTATCTGCTTTAATTAGTACTGTTTGAAGCGCGTGGCCTAAAATTTTATTAATACAGGGTGATCCAAAAGTCCCGCACAACTTTAAAAATTAATAACTCCGCGAATATTTGCGCTAGAGCAATGCGGTAAACACCATTGTATTCAGGATGCAATGGGATTTTTTATGGCAAATAAAGAAAAATTTGAAATTGATTTTAGTTACAACTTTATTCGCTAGAGATGGCGCTCTACCAGAATCAGAGATTCAGCGGCCAAATTGTTTGAAATATTGAAAAATAAAACTGAAAGACACGTATTTTTCCTTTTTGAATACCAGGAAAGAACCCTAATAATATCAAATGATAAATTAATAAAACACCATTTCGCCAAAAGTTAGAAGAATTGGTTGACGATTTTCAAATACAATCTGAGATATGTAAAATAGGTATATGCAAATTAAAACATGTAGCAAAAAAATATATATTTTAGATGGGGTTTTGTGAAATAGATTGTGTGCTGAGAAGATGTAAGAAAACATCTACCTATGTTTCCCCACGTGACGCAGCGGAGCGTGACCTCGGCTGCACGGGTGAGTCAGTTGTTGTTTTGCTCTCTGTATCGATGGACATTAAAATATGGTGGCAGCTATAACTGGATAAAATACGAACCCGTATATTGCAAAATATCGATTTTTGCGTACCTTGGAAGATAATTCAACATGGCTCAGATTCAACCTCCAGAAACTTTCGACTTCTCGACTCCCAACGAATGGCCCAAATGGAGGAAAAGATTCGAACGATACCTCGTGGTCAGTGGAATGAAGAAGAAAGAGGAGGCGGACAAGATCGATTTGTTCATGTACTTGATGGGCGACCGCGCGGATGATATATTCAGGACCTTCAAGTTCGAAAAGGAGGAAGAGGCAACGAAAATTGATTCCGTCCTCAAGGCGTTCGACAGCCACTTCTGTGTCAGGAAGAATATTATCTACGAACGTGCGAAATTTAATTCAAGAATCCAAGAGGATCGGGAGCCAGTGGACGAATTCATCACTTCATTGTACAAATTGGCTGATAGTTGCGAATTTGAGGGTCTTCATGAGCAGTTGATCCGTGACCGAATAGTGGTTGGAGTGAGGGACAAAGCTTTATCTGAAAGAATGCAGTTGGACAGCGAACTGACTTTGGAAAAGGCAGTGAAAATGGTTCGACAGCAGGAAGCCGTTCGACAGCAGCAAGTCGACCTGCAGCGTCCCTCAACAAGCCAAAAGGTCAATCAGGTGAAGTTCAACTCGAAGAAACAATCACCGAAACAACAACAGCAGCCTTCGAGGAAGAAGGAGAAGTCAGCCAAAACAAGATCACGATGTCCAAAATGCGGAGGTTTCACCCACAGGGAAGGACAGGCCTGCCGTGCTGAAGGACAAAAATGTAATCTGTGTTCAAAAACAGGCCATTTTGCAAATTGCTGCCCAGATAAGCAGGCGAAGACTGCGGAAGTCAAAGCTGTTTCTGAACTTGATGAAGAAATTGGTTTTCTCCTGGAGGTCTCAGCTGCGGAGGATTCATCTAATCTCGATGATGATGAAGGCGAGTGCAGGAGGCGATGGACAGCAGAAATCCAAGTGAACGGGAAAAAGGTGAAGTTCAAGCTCGACTCCCAGGCGGATGTTACATGTGTTCCTCTGTGTCTCTTCAAGAAGATAATGGGACAGCAACGACTAGTGGAAAGTGATATCAACATTAGAGCTGCTGAATTCTCCGAACTTCAGACTGTGGGTATGTTTATATCAACGCTGCGAAATGGCAATTATGAAATCAAGGAGAAGATTTATGTAATTCGTCGTTTGAGTGAACCTCTTCTGAGTCGCCGGGCATGTGAGCTCTTGAACCTGGCGAGGCGAATTGAAGTGGTTGCGACGAGAATTAACCCGATCAAAGACGAGATGTTGACGAAGATTTTTGAAGCTCAACAGGAAGATACGACCCTGAAAGCAGTAGTCAACTACCTTGAGCAAGGCTGGCCAGATAAGAAGAAGATGTCACAGGCTCTGCTCTCTTATTGGCATGTCAAGGATGAACTCGGCGTTCAAAATGGACTACTGATGCGTAGCTGTCGTCTTGTTATTCCAGCAAGTATGAAACTGGAGATCCTAGATAAGTTGCACGCTGGGCACTTCGGGATTACAAAAACAAGACTTCGCGCACGTGAGACGGTATGGTGGCCTGGAATTTCGGAAGAGATCGCGGAAACGGTCAGAAAGTGCAGTGTCTGTATCCAGGAAGCCGTCTCAAAACATGAACCTTTGATACCAACCAACTTTCCTACACGACCGTGGCAAAAGATTGGAATGGATTTGTTCAAGTTCGAGAATAAGTGGTATCTAGTCGTCATTGACTATTATTCTCGATATCCTGAAATGGTTCAGCTGAATCGGCCCACAGCCAGTGTGGTGGTGCGTATTTGCAAATCCATATTTGCCCGACATGGAGTACCAGAAACTGTTGTAAGCGATAATGGGACGCAATTTGGAGCTGCTCGTGAATTTGCAAATTTCGCAAGGCAGTACGGATTCCAACATGTCACTTCAAGTCCTCGATTCCCGCAGAGCAATGGGATGGCAGAAGCAGGTGTGAAAATTGCTAAGTTGATCCTCAAGAAAAATCAAGACCCATCGCTTGGACTCCTGGAGTATCGATCGACCCCTTTGGAGAACGGTTACAGCCCTGCTGAGCTTCTCATGGGACGTAAACTCCGAACGACCTTGCCAATTGCACCAGAGAATCTTAATCCAAAGTTGGTGGACTCTCAGACCCTGAAAAGAAAGGAGGGGAGAAGGAGAAAGGATATGAAATCCAGATATGATCGACGCTGCGGAGCTACGGACATGGAGGAGCTATCCGAAGGTGACACGGTTTGGATTACAGATATGCGAACCTGGGGGGATTGTAAAGCAGAAAGCATCGACACCAAGGTCATATATGGTTGATACTCCAGTTGGGACTTTACGTCGAAACAGGTTCCATCTACGAAAAGGAGTTACAGTGCAATATCCAGCCGACCCATCGACGCCGACCTTTTCGGGGGAGGAACTGGTTGAAAATGAAAAGACCCCAGTTGTGGATTATCCCTCTAACGACTCAGAAGACGGCCAGATAAGAACCCGGAGTGGACGAATTGTTAAACCTGTGGATCGCCTTCATTATTAATTATATTATGCATTTAAAGTTTGTAATGTATATATATATTTCAAGTCTTAAAAAGGGGGATGTGCTGAGAAGATGTAAGAAAACATCTACCTATGTTTCCCCACGTGACGCAGCGGAGCGTGACCTCGGCTGCACGGGTGAGTCAGTTGTTGTTTTGCTCTCTGTATCGATGGACATTAAAATAGATTGAATGTTTGAAAATAACTACTGATATCAATACACGATTTTTGAAATGTTAATATAGTACCAAAAATTATGATGGCACTACTAATAGGGTTTCTTGCTATAAGGAATGTATAGTTTCTTGACTAATTGGCGACACTTGACTATTTAACTGGATATTTGTCATGATCCAAAAATGAAATATAGAAGGGAGTGACAAAATATATTTGTCGTACTTTATTCCAAATAGCCTATGGGTTTGTCAAATGTTATCATTGTTTATTATACTGTACATAATTTTGAAAATGTATCCCCTAAAAAAAATCATTTTTAAATCGACCTTTTGCGTTGAAAAACGTGGTAGTAAAATCATTTTGTATTTTTTTTTTTGCGCAAAATTTCTAAAGTTGGGTGGGATACAGAGAATATTCCTTATGCTATTTTTTCTAATGAGCAAAAAGCGATAAACTAAACATAAGGGGTAAAATTGTGTATACCAGTGTTATTCGAGAAGTTATAACACTTTGGCCTGCATGACATAATATAAGATGTGGGCAAATGACAAACAAAAAAATTACTTTATAAAGGACTGCGGCGTATGATTATAAACAACACTTAAAGTTTCACCGCATAAGTTTCTTTTCTGTGAAAAATCAATATTTATTTCAAAGAGAAATATTTACTATTTCTAACTTTTTTTAGATGAAGTATGAAAGGGTGAAAATATGAAGAGTAATGGCGTAATCCCGCCCCTGGACACTTTTATTTTTCCGTTCGCCATTACTCTTCATATTTTCACCCTTTTATACTTCATACTTCGCCATTACTCTTCATATTTTCACCCTTTCATACTTCATCTAAAAAAAGTTAGAAATAGCAAATATTTCTCTTTGAAATAAATATTGATTTTTCACAGAAAAGAAACTTATGCGGTGAAACTTTAAGTGTTGTTTATAATCATACGCCGCAGTCCTTTATAATGTATTATAAGTTACTTTAAGTATTATTTACGAACGGAAAAATACGTCCAGGGTAGCCTAGTGGACATGGCATCTGCCCGGTAAGCGGAAGGTTGTGGGTTCCCGCCCCTGGACACTTTTATTTTTCCGTTCGCCATTACTCTTCATATTTTCACCCTTTCATACTTCATCTAAAAAAAAGTTAGAAATAGTAAATATTTCCCTTTGAAATAAATATTGATTTTCACAGAAAAGAAACTTATGCGGTGAAACTTTAAGTGTTGTTTAAAAAAATTAATGTTCACAAAAAAAAAAAAAAAGAGTCAAGATGTGAGGACAGCATTTATTATTCCCATAACCCAAAACAAAGAGCTGCAAAATATAACGCATGAGGTAACTGCCTTCTCTCTTGTATTAGGTCACAATCCTTGCTCAATGTTGCGCCCTTCATTCTCAAACACCGCCTGCAGACGATAGATGACAGAATGGTCACAATTAAATAGTTGAAATTTATAAAGCGTGCCATCTGATAGAAGCCTTCAACATGGCCAATGTGGTAGGCCGGCATCGATAAAACGCAACTTAATGTATCCCCATAACCGAAATTGTAAGGCGTCAAGTCTGGTGATATTGTAGGCCACTGGTATATAAAGTGGCGACTTATCAACGAATTTCACCGAACGTATCCTTCAGCAATTGTTTGGCACCGCGGGAGATATGAGGAGGTCCTCCATCTTGCATGAATGTTATTTCGCTTAGTGCTTGTCTGTCCTGCAATATGGGAATAACCTTTTCTCTTAAAAGTTAAACATAACGTTCACCAGTTACAAAAACGGTTTTAAAAGTTCTTCCATTGATTTTTTCAAAGAAAAATGGTCCAATAATAAAAGAAGAAGTGAACCCACACAAAACTGTAACTCTGTGCTGATGAAGTGGTATTTCTGTAAAAATCCTAGGGTTTTCTGTTGCCAAAATGAGGCAGTTTTGAATGTTAAATTCTCCCTTTAGATAAAAGTGAGCATCACATTAAACGAAAAAAAAAATGGTGAAGGAAGACGAGTTTCTTTTATTGATGCATAGGTGCAAGTTTTCGGGTAAAAACCCTTCAACAGGCGAAAAAAGGAAGCGCGACTTATAAGGATTATGGTACAAATGGTAGGAAGAAATAAATATATATAAAAAGAAAGTTTTTGAACTATTTATATATGTGTTAATATTAATAAACGACCGATTTTTGAGAGAGTAAATATTAAATCTGCAGTCTGCTGTCTGAAACCACGAGACGGCGCATGATTAGGGCTATTGAAATAAACATGTGGAAGGTTTAAATAAAGGACAAGAGAGGATGATAAGCTTCTGGAAGATCTATTTTTCTGTTGATGCTGTTCAGTTTGTGGGATACAATGGATTCTAGGATAGGTCTTTGGTGTAAGACTTATTCTAGAATCCATAGTATCCCACAAACTGAACAGCATCAACAGAAAAATAGATCTTCCAGAAGCTTATCATCCTCTCTTGTCCTTTATTTAAACCTTCCACATGTTTATTTTAATAGCCCTAATCATGCGCCGTCTCGTGGTTTCAGACAGCAGACTGCAGATTTAATATTTACTTTCTCAAAAATCGGTCTTTTATTAATATTAACACATATATAAATAGTTCAAAAACTTTCTTTTTTATATATATTTATTTCCTCCTACCATTTGTACCATAATCCTTATAAGTCGCGCTTCCTTTTTTCGCATGTTGAAGGGTTTTTACCCGAAAGCTTGCACCTATGCATCAATAAAAGAAACTCGTCTTCCTTCACCATGTTTTTTCGTTTAATTTCAAATCAGGAAGAATTATTTATCTATATTTAAATTCGTTATTACTTCATTTCTATGAGCATCATATGTTCTTAGAACATTTGACAGCCAGTTTTCATCAATATCAATTTGCCGGAAAACCCATGCAGCGAATTCTTGACGCTTCTCAAAATCGTTGACTTTCAACTCGTGAAAACTTTGAATTTTTTTAGGGTATTTTTATAGAAAAATTCTAAATGTGTGTTCTCTCCAAACTGTTCCATACGAAATCCCCGTTTGTCGAGAAACTTGTCTAGCACTAACTTCTCCATACGTGGATAACGTTTCAATAGCTTCAGCATTCTGCAAAACCGTAACAGCCACTGACTTGCATGTCGATGGTCTTCCACTCCGAGGTTTTGCTTCCAGAGATCCAGTTTCCTCAAAACTTTTAATCAATCGCTTTAGAGAGTAGCAACTCATTGGTCCTTTACCGCTTCGAACACCTTTAAAGGAACGAAACGCTCGTAAAGCTTCAGTGGCAGATTCTGAATCACAATTAAAAAAAATCACCAAGAGTGCTTTATCCTGTAGTGACGGTATTCCAGGGGGAAGGGGAGAAGTCCGACCACACCTCCTTGCGGTCCCCCCTGGACCCTTGGAATATTTGACCATTCTGGTTCGTTTCCAAGATGACTAACATTGCAACGGCACCCATTTTCAAATGAAGAGCAAAACTGATATATCCAGTAATGCTACCGCGTCCGGGGTAACCGCCGCGTCAGGAGCTGCAGCTCGAGCTCATGATGAGAAATCTACTACGAGGACACAATTCAATCTACTACAACTCAATATAAATGGTACCCAGAGGAAAATAAAGAGCTGACTTGTCTTCTCTGTGACAACAATGTACATATTACTTGTCCTCAGGAGACAAAATTGAATCAGAATTTGAGATTCAATACCAAAGATTATACAACACTACGAAAGGACAGACCGGGAAAATTCGGAGGAGGACTTACCGTTTAGATTAAAACTCTAGAAACCAAATTTAAGGAAATCGCCTATAATCAGAGTAAGGCTAGAGAAAGCACGACAGAAGCTCAGGCAATAGAAATCTATCTTACAGATAAAACAATTCCAATCATAAATGTTTATCAACACGATAATACTAGCATCAATACAGGCCTGATAGAGACATTAAGTGAAGCGTCTTCGGATATCGCAATCATACTTGGTGATTTTAACGCCGAAAGACCAACTTGGGGATCACCTGTCCAGGATAACAAAGGTCAGCAGGTTGAGGACATGCTAACCGACCTCTACCTTACACCGTTAAATAACGAAAATAACACCTATATATCCAAGTCCACAGGCACAGAATCCGCAATAGACATCACAGCGGTAAATTACAACATCGCACCCAAAACACAATGGAAAATTCTGAAAAGTGCAATCAGTTACCACAGACCAATTTTAACAACCCTAAAATTCAAAATTGAGAATTTCCAACAGAATAAAAGAACACTGGAAAAATATTCACAGAAAAGCTTGAAGAACTGTGCAACGAAGAATTAAATCACAGAACGATTGACAAAAAATTGGAAAAATTCTCTTCGAACATATCCAAAGCTGCAAAAGTATCGATACCTAGAGGTAGACGTAAAGACCTGTGAATAATTTACTGGAAGGACCACAATATCGAGGCAATGATTGCAGAGAGAGACAATATCAATGAACTTCTTAAAACAAATAAAACAGAAGAAATCATAAAGGAACTCATTGAAATTAGTCACAAAATAGAACAAGAAATTTGGATATTCGAACAAGAGAGAGAGAGAGAAAAATGGGCAGAATTCTGCGAAATAAATGGATCCAAAAAAGGAAAGCCATCACTAGAATATAATTAGTGTTATAAAACAATCAAAACCAACACTAATCCTCCAATACTCTAACCGATATGAATAGCGAGAACAAACAAACAGATGGCTGAGATAATTGCTGAATATCTTTCAAGCACTTCCAGACTCAGCTATACGAATGAAGGCAGGACTCTAAAAAATAATGTAAACAGGTTAGTTAAACAAGCAAGAAATTACAATCAACAAGATATTTTCTCGAGAGACTTCACACTGAATGAGCTAAACTCATCAATAGGAAAGTTAAATCCTAGATGTCACCTGGAGATGCTCTAATCTTTGGTCAAGTGATTAAACACTTTGGAGACGAAGCTAAAAATCAACTCCTACGAATACTGTACATTTCATGGCAAACTGGTAAACTACCAAAGAATTGGAAGATATCAATTATAGTGCCAATACTGAAACCAAACAAAGATGCCAAGGAATGCAAGAACTATCGGCCAATTGCTCTTACCAGCATACTTTGTAAAATAACAGAATAAATTATCCACTCTAGGCTCATAGTCTGGCTCACTAACAATAATATAATATACTTCTACCAAACTGCCTAAAGATCCAGACACTGTACAACTGATAAACTGTTCTACTTCTGTCAATCAATAATAGATTTCTATGAAAAACCGCCAAAGAAGACAACGGCTGTATTCCTGGATATGACCTCCGCTTTTGTTCGAGTGTAGAAATTATTTGAAAGGCTGCACAACATCGGAGTAAGAAGAAAACCTTAATCTGGATTGCAGACTTCTTAAAGGGAAGAAGGATAAAGGTTCGGGTTAATGGAACATTTTCCAAGGACCGAAGAACATGGGCTGGTGTACCTCAAGGATCTGTGCTCAGTCCTCTACTCTTCTCGCTATATATTAACTGTTGTGTATGTAAATAGATGAATATTATTTGTATTATTTAAAGCCTCATTATGTAAAAATATATGTATATGTAAATTGGGCATTTGTTGTTGGCCATGGTCAAGTTTGAGCTCTTGTACGTTTAATTACGACACAACAAAAGTGGCGACGAGGATGCGAGTTCTACAGAGCCAGTAAAAATCTGAGGAAAACGCCGTCTACGCAAGTATAACAACTATATATTTTAAACTATCTGGATCAAGAAAATAAAAGAGTAGAAAAGATCAGCATGACAAGTTCAAAGTTAATAGTACCTTTTAGATGCTATAGCCCAGTGGAGGACACTTTGATCTTTTTGTACAAAAATTTGAGGCTTTCTTTTTGGCATCTGAAGGAAGAGATTAAAGTGCTGATTTTTACCTCGCTACCAGATTCTGAAACTTTGAAGCAGGGAAACGACTTTTCAAAATTATCTACAAGCACCGTACTTTCGACCCTAGACCTATCACAGGCTTACTTACAAGTAATGTTAGCGGAAGAAGCCAAAGCTGTTGTTAATATATACACAACAAAGGGGTTGTTTTCTTATAAAAGACTACCATATGACGTAGCGGTAGCACCAAATAAATTTCAGAGGATTATGGAAGGTCTATTTGCTGATTTTCCAGGTGTGGCCTGCTACATAGATATTTTGGTTGCAGAAAAAGACTATGAAGATCATGAACAAAAGTTGGATCTAGTGTTTAGATGATTGCTAGAAAAAGGTTTAAAGTTAAACAGATATAAATGTAAATTTAAAAAGAAATCGGTGGGATATTTAGGGTTTAAAATGGATAAATATGGACTGCATCCCTTAGAAAAAAAAATTAAAGCAGTGATAGAGGCGCCTGAACCTAAAGAATGTTTCGCAATTAAGATCTTTCATAAGACTCTTAATTTATTATTATAGACTCATAAAGAATATAGAAAACATATTAGCGCTATTCTATCAACTTTTGAATAAAAATTGTAGATGGAATTGGGCGAAAAAATATCGAATGTTATTTTAAAAATGTAAATCATTATTAATGGACTATGGACTAGGCGTAATTCTGAGTCATAGAAATGATAGAAAGGAAGAATGCCTTATAGCCTTTGCTTCTAGAACATTAACTGAGCGGAAAAACGTTTCTCTCAACTAGAAAAGAAAGCGTTGAGCATAACCTTTGGCGTTGAGAAATTCAGACAATACTTACTGGGTTGAAAATTTGTATTGGTCACAGACAACCGACCCTTAATTAATATATTTTCACCTCATAAACCAATTCCCATATGCGCATCAATCAGAATTAAAAGATGGTCCTTGAAATTAGCTGCATTTAATTATACTGTGGAATTTCGAAAACTAGTGATAATTCCAATGTTGACGCATTGTCACGTCTTCCTTTAGAATCGAGTGTCAGGGAGTCTCTTGATGAAGACCAGGTACTTCTTCTCAGGAAGTTGAATGAGGTACCGTTCTCTTTTATGGAGGTGGCATATGAGACGCCCCAAGATAAAATACTGTCTAAAGTATTAAGGAATGTTAGAGAAGGCAACTGTGTGTGTGTGTGTGTGGAAATTCACAAGGGTACCGAGAGAAAACCCACTAGCTCCTCATTATAAGATCAATGAGGAATTAAGTTTGGTTGTCTTCAATGGCGTGAAAGAGTGGTAATTCCCCAAAAATTAAGATCTTTAATTTTAAATGACTTGCATGAAATACACATGGGGATTGTTAAAATGAAGATGATTGCCAGACGGTATTTTCTGGTGGCCAGGCATAGACAGTAACATCGAGGAGTTAACTAGAGAATGTAGAGTATGCCAAGAATCGACAAGCATGCCCCCGGCTACCATCTCGGAATGGACCTGGCCCGAAAAACCGTGGCATCGACTTCATCTTGATCTAGCGGGTCCGTTCATGGGAAGAATGTTTTTGGTTCTCGTGGACGCATACTCAAAGTGGATAGAAATTTTTATCATCAAAGATATTACCAGCAAAACGATTATAAATCATCTTAGAGAAATTTTTTGCCAGATTTGGATTGCCCTAATTTTTGGTTGCAGATAACGGAAGACAGTTTGTCTCCGGTGAATTCGAGCAATTTACCAAAATGAATGGTATACGGCACACTAAGACCAGTCCGTATAATGCTAGTACAAATGCTTTAGCTGAGAGATATGTGAGAGAGTTCAAAAACCTTTTGAGAAAGAATAATGGGAAGGATGATTTAGAGACGATTCTACAAAGATTCCTATTTGCTCATAGAGCATTCCCCCAAATGTAATAAAGGAATTCCTCCGCGGAACTGCTAATGAAGAGAAGTTTAAGATCGATATTCTCGAATTTAATACCAAGGTGGGAAATCCGCGAGAGGTATTTCATGAGGCCGTAAGAAGGCAGGAGCAGTTTACTACAGGTTGCGAGGTTTATTTCCGCAACTATGCAACTGGACCTTAACGGTAAAAAGGCACCATTTTGAAATTATTGAGCTACCGTCACTACCTTATAAGTTGCGAGGGCGTCGTGTATAAGAGGCATATCAATCAATTGCGACCTGTGAGAAAGAAACAAGTGGAGCAAAAAATTTGATACTTCCTCGAACATCAGGAGAGAAGCCTGTAGGTGGAAGTCAGAAATAAAGTGAAGAGGAAATCCTAGAGGTTACATCAGGAAACAAGGAGGAGACTGCTTCTGTGCACGTACCCTCTTGCACTCCTAGACCAAGGCCTGTTGCTGTGCACGTGCCCTCTTGCACTCCTAAACCGGAGCCTGCCGCTGTGCAAGTGCCCGTCCGCAGTCCTAGACCTCCGAGAGCCAGGAAACCCCCAGACCGACTGGAGTTTTATTAAGGGGGGAGATGTGTTGTGTATGTAAATAGATGAAGAATTTTTGCATTCTTCAAAGTCTCATTATGTAAGAATATATGTATATAAATTGGACATTTTTTGTTGGCCAAACGAAAAGAATAAGAGCTAAAAAAAGAGTCATGGTCAAGTTTGAGTTGTTGTACGTTTAATTACGACACAACCTTAACAACATCCATCCTCACTGAAGACACAAAAGTTGCCTGTTATGCATATTATATAGCTATATGGCACACAAGTAGCAGTATAGAAATATATGAAAAATACTGAACACATCAATGAGAGGACTGGAGAAGTGGGCAATGAAACTCAAAATGACAATAAACCCAATAAACACAAACCTATAGGTCTCCTTCACTGACAGGAAAAAAGGCATGAATTTAACTCCAAAATAAGCAAAAACAACCATATAATTGATAAAATTTTATCTCCAAATTACCTAGGTGTAATACTTGATGAGAAATTGCGATTTACAGAACACATAATTAGCATCTCAAATAGAGCTACCAGAAACCTAAACATTCTGAGAAGGCTATGTGGAACAAATTGGGGAGCAAAACCCAAAATTCTCAGAACAACATATACCATCTTAATGAGGCCAATAATGGAATATGCAACACCTGTCTGGGCTCTCTCAAGTTCATCACTAAAAAGAAGACTAGACAGTGTTCAAGCAAAAGCGGCCAAATTAAAGCAGAAGACAATTAAAAACAATAAAATTCACCAATAGCTTAAAAACTAAAGAAACCGAACACATATCCCATAGAACCTATTTAAACTGGACACAAAAAGAAAGGCTGAAAAGATATTCAACACTTCAGTACGACATCAATATTAGAAAGAGTATAAATATGAAACATAATGAATTTCAAATTCGAGAATAACCAATATTTCCTACCCCATTGCCATCAAATGTAATCATCAATCTTAACCTGAATGAACCCTGCAATAAAAAAAGAAAACAAAAACATACTTAAAAAGAAAGGACTTGACACAATTGGTTTATGCGATCAGATATATTATTTAACAGCATATACAGATGGATCATCAGACCTTACCATAAGTAATGGAGGGGCTGGAATTAACATAATACTGCAAGATGGAACATACATCAAAATCAAAGAAGGAGCAAGAAAGATTTCGTCAAACTTCACTTGTGAACTGACAGCTATCTGGAAAGCTCTTGATGTATGCCTTACCCAACCATCTCTGCATCAAGCAGAAGGAATTATAATATACCATACAACGACTTCATATCCGATCTAGAAGCAATTCAGAAGGGCAATACTATAATCACACAGAAAATACATTCGTTACTTACTCAACTGATATCATTGGAGAATAACTGCATTCTACAATGGATTCCTGCCAGTGTTTGGATCGGGGGTAATGAAATGGCAGTTGAATTTGCAAAGGAAGCCAGAAATTTGAGCCAAAGAAAAGAACAAATGTCATTATTTGACGCTAATGCTTTTGCAAAATACAAGATAAATAAACAAAAAATAAGAAAAGATTGTAAAGTTCGTGAGCATTTCATAAATTTTTAGTATAATGGAAGAAGAAAGTCATTGTTAAAAACAATGATGATTTATACTTTTACTATTTCCAGATCTCTACATGTCCATGTATTAGGGCGCCAGTGGCTGCTGAAAAGCAGACCACAAATTTATTCATCTATGGCACATGTAGAGATCTAAAGCTGTGCCGGCTAGCAATTATATGTTAAAAGGGGAAATTGACCAATCAATATTTTGGCCAAACATATTTTATTTATTCTAATAAAATAAATTTTCAATGTACTACACAAGCAGATATATATATATAAGATTTCATGAAAAAGGATAATAAAAAAAAAAAAAACTATATAAGTTTAAAATTGGGAGGAGTTTAATATGCATATAAATGTAAACACACACAAAAAAAAAAAAAAAAAAACCTATTATGCCATTATCCCCAGAATATCCCCACCTACCTTCAGCCACCCATGTCCACCATTCGAAAAAGGGGCAGGCAAGGCCGCAGCTAGCGGCCTTCGCCCTCCGCAACTCCAAGTCTTTTTTTGCTTCTCAAAAAAGATCAAATTTTTGTTTAAAAAAATGTCAATCTCCAAGAATGTCAATATAAATCTCCCGCTTCCTTGTCCCAGTGTTGCTGAACTCACCCCCCCAAGCTATCATCGCCTTTCTCTCTATGAAAATAAAAAAATTAAAAAGGCATCTTAAAAAAATGATAAAAATAAATTAAATATAAAATTATTAAAGAAATATTCACAAAAAATAAAATAAAAATACGAAAATATTGAATTAAAAAAAAAAAACAATTAATATTGTAGGATCTGGGCATCTTGGGGTCAGCTTGGGAAAGGTTCAGGGCTTGTGGTGGAGTCAGGTCAAGCACCATAGGTCGGTGGCTTGACTACAGGGAAGGGTGTCTGGGTCCATCTTGGACTGGCTTGTGGTCAAGTCGGCCACCATCGGACATGTGGCTCGACCAACAGGAAGGGGTATCTGAGTCATTCTCAGGCTAGCTTGGTGTTGGTGGGGCCAGGTCATCCACCATAGGTCAGGTGTCTTGACCACCAGGAAGGGGTGTCTGAGTCCATCTTGGACTATCCTGGTGTTGGTGGGGCCAGGTCATCCACCACAGGTCAGGTGACTTGACCACCAGGAAGGGGTGTCTGAGTCCATCTTGGACTATCCTGGTGTTGGTGGGGCCAGGTCATCCACCACAGGTCAGGTGACTTGATCACCAGGGAAGGGTGTCTGAGTCCATCTTGGACTATCCTGGTGTTGGTGGGGCCAGGTCATCCACCACAGGTCAGGTGTCTTGACCACCAGGAAGGGGATCTCGGTCTCTGGCTCGGTGCTGCCAAGGCTAAAGGTGGCTTCAGGCTCCATCTCAACACCTCGCAATCACCAGAGGTTGGTAACTTAAATGGACAAAGGTGGGATATGGTTAGGTTAGGTGGGGTTCTGGGTTACTTTGGCATATTATGGTCACGAGGTGTCCCAACAATCCTCCCTGCCAAAAAATTAATTTTACAAAATAAAAAGGAAAATTAATTTCCAACACCGAGTGAGGAAACTTAATAAAATAAAAAAAATTACATAAAAGAAAATATTTACTACAAAAAATAGTATATCTATACTCAAATATTAATTAATCACTCAAATCCACCCTGGGTGCTAAGGTGAAGTGATGAATGCACATTAAAAAAAAAACTCAAAAATTCTAAAATCATAAATCTACAAATTTAAAAAATATATTATGGTATACACGTATGCAAATGCAATTCATTTTCTTTTTCAAATAATAACAATTATCCAATATATGCATTTTTCATAATGTAACAGCCAAAAAAAAAAAAAGTCCTAAAATACATAAAGGTATCAGGGGGAAAAGACAAATTTCAAATCTAATGCGCCTCTTTCTACTAATATTTAATAGGGTAATTCAAATCAGTAATTTAAAACACTTTGATCCCACACACAACTCATTCTGTTAAAAACCAATTGAATCTTTGATTAAAAATTGAACTGAAACCTTTTACATGGTTAGACTAGTTGTCTACCTAAATTATTCGGTACATTGACCTCGCATGGCCATACATAACTGAAAGCATCCTTTGTTAAAAAAAAAAATCTTGCTTCACAAAATATTAAACCAAACCTATAGCTTAACCTTAAGGTATATATACCTCCTCTTTTTTTTTTTTTTTTATGACCTTAAAACACACAAAAATTACCCTACTTTTTTATAATAAAGCTTAAAAAAAAAAATTCTTTCGAACCGGTATTCAAGGTTCAAGACCAAATCTATAATCACAAACTGACACTCAGGTACTTGTTAGTTTACATGGGATTATACCATTTGTCCTCTAGCTGCCCAAAGCTAGAGCTTCTCACACCTTCGGGGCTTTCAGGCGGAGGACAAAGACCTTCACATGGTCTCAACACAACTGCTGCTCCCAGAGCAGTCAGAAGAAAAGGAATCATGGGACTCTCTCCCTTGACATCCAGTGTGTGCTCCGTTTACCTTGCCTCTGGGGTGTGTACAGTTCAGCTACCTCCCCCCCTTCCAAGAAATTCATATTACTTTCGTCTACTAATATACTCTCTATTCATTGACCTGAATCCTATAAATCTACATCTTATAGGTTTGAATTTTTATCAATCTGAAATTTTGGTTCTTTTACAAATTCCTTCAGAATTCTACTCCCTGCATAACTGCTCTTAATTCTACTGTCCTCAATACAACACTTCTAAAACTTTGACTCACTGGCTTGTTCTGGCGTCTCGTTCGCGGTCATTATAGTTAACTAATACTTTAAAATCTTATCCTAACATGGAACGAGTCTAAACTCGTTGAAGGTCCTAATAATTACTTATTCTGTCTCTCGAATCGGTCTTATGCTCGAATTCATTCCAACAAAACGTATGGCAGGGCGAATCCTTTATTAGAAGAAACTTCCGCTAGCTATGGGGGATCAAACTGGTACCAAAAAAATTCAATAGACGGAAACTACTTCGTCTAGAATAACTGGGCAATCTCTGCCTACATGCCAATCTTACAGGACCTCCCGTCTGGAATACCCTCGCTCCAGCCACGCTAAAAACGTCGAAACTACGGTGTCAGATCGGTTACCCAAGGTCGCGCCGTTATACCCCAGGCTATACGGCATGGCTAAAACAAATCCCCCATCCTGCATAAAATTCAATCTATACCTCTTCGTTTCCTCTAATGAGGAGAAGTTTTGTGGGTTTCCTGGTCTGATCATAACCTCCCACAACCTTCCAGTCTGAGAATCAAGATATGATCATTATCTACGACTCTTAAAATTCAAGTTGATATAAATAACAAAGAGTACTTGATTACCCTAGTAATAGAAATTAAAATTTTATACTCCCGAAAGGGGAGACCTAACAAAATGGAGCGAATACCTTTCCTAACAATAGAGTTTTTACAGTCCTGTGAGGCTATCGTTCCTAACAAATAAAGAAATCAAAATTGAAAATTGAACCTATTAAATTCCCTAACACGCTCTAAAGTAATTTTGGTCTAACAGTATACTAGTTTTTAACCTTCTCATCATTTATTCCACTTCACATTCATACAAAAAAAAAATTCAGTCACTGTGGGCATTCATTCTAAAGTTAAAAGCTGCTATAGACGCCAAAACACTCAATAATCTCTATCAAATAAACCCTAACAATTTCTAAATTCCAGGACTAATGTGAAATCAAATAAAGTTTTCTAATTAAAACAAATTGGGAACTAAAGCCCTAGGTTACTCAAAGAAAATGCCTCTGTACAAGCTCTATATATACTAACACTTTATACTCGATAAATGATTGTTAACAATAATTGTTAACAATTCTAAATAATCTGGAAGCTAACCTACCAAAAAAAAAAAAAATCAGTGTAACTTCAAAAACTGCCCTTGCCTTGACACTAAGCGACTTTTCACGACAATTCTATAAAGACACACACAAATTATAATGGTGAATAAAGGACCATTAAATGTGACACCTCATAAATGCGGATTGAGTCACTCCCCTAGCCACCGTGGGTGAAGTCACTATCTTCTTACTTCATCGTGCGTCTGTCCCCTTTGCAGTAGTCCGACCTCAACACTCTATTGAAAGATGGATTTATAGGGTTTATGATTGACTACCCAACACTAACATTCTCAAGTGCTTTCCAAGGATCGACTACGGTCTGGGCCTACTTAACTTCTACCCCTGGCTTAGGGTCCCTATACTTCACAACTTTACTCTGAAAGATTGACCTTTCATGTCCTCATTAGAAACCTATTTCAAAGCTACTACCTGAAGGCCAGGGATTATAGGGTTTCTTTTCTAAATTACCCAACACAAGCCATAGGATGTCTATTAGGTTTGTTGTTTTAGACATAGCCCCCCTCTAAGTTGTGATTTCCTACACCTTCCTTCACCTATTACTCCTGATAATAACTAAAATTTCAGATTTACACTAAATAGTTAATTCACAATGGTATACATTATTCTCATTGGTCTTTGAAACTCGGGTTTTAACAAGAAATAGTTTGTATAGAAAAAAAAAAAAATCCTAATGAAGCTTTTACCTTAAAAAAAACAAAAAAAGGTTTAAAAAAAAAAAAAGATTGAAATCTCTAAGCTTCTCATTCTATTGAGATGATTCTCCGTACACACTCCAAAATCCTAGTTATGGTCCACCTCCATAAACTCACAAAAGAAAATAAACTTGTAATAATTACCACCAATTTGGTCATTCGGTACCCAAAATAGTAATCCATCATTAAAAAAAAAAATGTGCAAGGTTCATAAGAAAAATAGAAATCCTATCTTCAAACATTCATCTAATCCTATCTATTTAACCTAAAAAAAAATATTATCATTTACTGTAAAAGCTATCTAGAGGGTCTGTATCCCATCCGTCCTGTGTTTACAATAAGCGACAAAGAGAAAACAACAAAGAAAAAAAAAAGGAAAAATCCTCAAATTAGACCATATTATAAATCCTAGAATCCTATTAAAAAAAGCAACTACTACACTGACTATCCAACTAATTCAACATTGCTTCATAAAGATTGCTCACAGTGATGGATACCAAGAGAGCCTAAATCTCGTCTTTTAGGTGCTTCACTGTCCGAGACACAAAATCTTAACTCCTAGTTGAAGAAATGGATATCTCTTTAATCATAAAAGTAGGTCTTAAATCTATACTAAAATAAAAGTTTATAAAATTACTAAAAAAAAAACAAAGGCTGAGTTTGAAAAAAAAAAAGGATGCACAAATGCTCTTACATTTTGATAAATTTACACACAAAAAAAAAAGTTCAAAAAATCTAGAAATTACCCTAAAAAAAATTAAATATAAAAACCTTTTACTCTAAATTTAACCTGTTCATACCATGTAAATATTTCCTTTATACTATGAAAAGCTTAATCATGTAGGTCAGCATGTACCCCTAGGGCAGACCATTGGCATGCTAACACTTCTATAAGTGAAAATCATTATTAACCAAAAAGAATGTCAAGAAATGTAATTTTTTTCATACACTCATATGCAATATTCCTGAAATACCTCATTAAGATAATAATAATTATAGCTTTTGTTATTTCAAACACTTGAAAAGAAAACATGCCTTTTCATTCAATAAATTGCCTTAGAAAATTGTTTCAACCAATAAAGATGAAAAAAAAAATAAAAAAGGCATTTAGGCCTAAAAATAAATAAACTTCTAATTGGTTTAACTATGAACTGGTTTATAAATATAGGTAAACTTAATGAAATGTATTTCATGAATTAGATTATTAGATCTGGGTATATGTAACCATATAATAGGAAAACCTCCCTGCCAATTTCTTACATAAAGTCATTTGAAATTGACATCTGTTATATGTTTATTATATATGACACTGTCATAGTTTCCATATTAAAGTAAATTAAAAATTATTAACATCATATTTTCTTCTAAGTAAATATATTTTAAAACATCTAAATGTTACAAACAGAAAAGAATTTAAATAAAATATTGTATATAATAAATGTATGAAACAGGTTTATTATTAGTGTATTTTCAATAATATTTGAAAATATAAACGTGTATTCTCTGTATAAAAGAAAGAAAATGGTAATTAATTTTAATTAACTATTGTCTGACGTCAGTGTTTCCCATTTCTGGCGCCAAAATTATATTTGGTTCCAGCACATCTGGTGACTCCAGATGTTGTTTTTCTGCACCGAGTCCTAAATTTAAACTAAGCTGCCATCATGGCTCGAATTTCGTCTAAGCCCAATTTTGTTCTTACATTGTTACATTCTTACATTGTTACATACGTTACATTCTTCAAAATTACAAAACACAGCATTAAATATACCAATCGACGAAGCTATAATATTGTAAATAAAAATAACGGTTGTTATTTACCTAACTCCCATATATAATTATACCATAAATAGTTTAAAGTATTAAATATAAATGTTTATTAAAACACGAAAAGTAAACTCAACAAAACAATAGTTTTTAGAAGAAGCATTAGATTTGTTTACTTACTACAGAGTGGATATTGGATAATTTTTTTTTTTTTAATATAAATAATTACCTAAAATAAATGTTCTGTGTCCATTGAAAAATATTTTATTAGTCTAATTTCCCTGGGTATTGATTCTTAATTAATCTCAGGATGCGTGGACTACTTAGCCCTAATGGCGTTTCACTATGTATATAATTTAGAATATAATAGAAGAAAATTATATACATAATTCGAGCCCCGCGGCGGGCGACATTGTAAAGTTCGTGAGCATTTCATAAATTTTTAGTATAATGGAAGAAGAAAGTCATTGTTAAAAACAATGATGATTTATACTTTTACTATTTCCAGATCTCTACATGTCCATGTATTAGGGCGCCAGTGGCTGCTGAAAAGCAGACCACAAATTTATTCATCTATGGCACATGTAGAGACCTAAAGCTGTGCCGGCTAGCAATTATATGTTAAAAGGGGAAATTGACCAATCAATATTTTGGCCAAACATATTTTATTTATTCTAATAAAATAAATTTTCAATGTACTACACAAGCAGATATATATATATAAGATTTCATGAAAAAGGATAATAAAAAAAAAAAAACTATATAAGTTTAAAATTGGGAGGAGTTTAATATGCATATAAATGTAAACACACACAAAAAAAAAAAAAAAAAAAAACCTATTATGCCATTATCCCCAGAATATCCCCACCTACCTTCAGCCACCCATGTCCACCATTCGAAAAAGGGGCAGGCAAGGCCGCAGCTAGCGGCCTTCGCCCTCCGCAACTCCAAGTCTTTTTTTGCTTCTCAAAAAAGATCAAATTTTTGTTTTAAAAAAATGTCAATATCAAAAAAATGTCAATCTCCAAGAATGTCAATATAAATCTCCCGCTTCCTTGTCCCAGTGTTGCTGAACTCACCCCCCCAAGCTATCATCGCCTTTCTCTCTATGAAAATAAAAAAATTAAAAAGGCATCTTAAAAAAATGATAAAAATAAATTAAATATAAAATTATTAAAGAAATATTCACAAAAAATAAAATAAAAATACGAAAATATTGAATTAAAAAAAAAACAATTAATATTGTAGGATCTGGGCATCTTGGGGTCAGCTTGGGAAAGGTTCAGGGCTTGTGGTGGAGTCAGGTCAAGCACCATAGGTCGGTGGCTTGACTACAGGGAAGGGTGTCTGGGTCCATCTTGGACTGGCTTGTGGTCAAGTCGGCCACCATCGGACATGTGGCTCGACCAACAGGAAGGGGTATCTGAGTCATTCTCAGGCTAGCTTGGTGTTGGTGGGGCCAGGTCATCCACCATAGGTCAGGTGTCTTGACCACCAGGAAGGGGTGTCTGAGTCCATCTTGGACTATCCTGGTGTTGGTGGGGCCAGGTCATCCACCACAGGTCAGGTGACTTGACCACCAGGAAGGGGTGTCTGAGTCCATCTTGGACTATCCTGGTGTTGGTGGGGCCAGGTCATCCACCACAGGTCAGGTGACTTGATCACCAGGGAAGGGTGTCTGAGTCCATCTTGGACTATCCTGGTGTTGGTGGGGCCAGGTCATCCACCACAGGTCAGGTGTCTTGACCACCAGGAAGGGGATCTCGGTCTCTGGCTCGGTGCTGCCAAGGCTAAAGGTGGCTTCAGGCTCCATCTCAACACCTCGCAATCACCAGAGGTTGGTAACTTAAATGGACAAAGGTGGGATATGGTTAGGTTAGGTGGGGTTCTGGGTTACTTTGGCATATTATGGTCACGAGGTGTCCCAACAAGATCAAAATGTGAAATAAACTCCGAGAGAAAAATGACAAAACTATAACAAGATTTATCAATTAAGGAGGATTAGAAGATGAGTTTCTTTTATTGTATGAATGTTACGAGCTTTCGGGCAAAAGCCCTTCGACAGGCAAAAATATAACTATACAAAGAAAGATAAATAACGATTTATATATATGTTAATCTTAACTGAAAACCGATTTTTGAATAAAGTAAATATTAAATCTGCTGTCTGAGACCACGAGACGGCGCATGGTTTGGGCTATTGAAATAAACATGTGGGAGGTTTAAATGTAGTTTGTGTAGGCTGCGGGGATGTCTATTTTTCTATTTATGCTGTGTAGCTTGGATGAAACTATGGATTCTAGAACCAATCTCTGGTGTAGGTTGGAGATATTTTTGTAGTGAATGGTTGGGTTAGCAGTGTCAAAGGAATGGCCAGAAGATGCAATGTGTTGGAAAATAAGGGAACGGGTATCTCGGTTGGTGATGTTGCGTGTGTGTTCGGTCATTCTGATGGCGATGGTTCTACCGGTCTCCCCCACATATGTGGCAGGACACTGTTGGCACGAGACCGAGTAGACTGCTCCAGAAGATGTTAGAGGATCAGTGGAGGAGTCGGTTTTTGTGATGGGATGCCTAAGGAGTGAGTGGAGGTTAGGTGTGGTAGTAAAAAAGGTACGGATGCCAAAGGGTTTGAGGAAACGGGAGAGGTTAACTGAGAGGGGAGAGAATGGGATCACACCCTCCTGCAACTTACAAATCCACATGTGTGATCCCATTCTCTCCCCTCTCAGTTAACCTCTCCCGTTTCCTCAAACCCTTTGGCATCCGTACCTTTTTTACTAACACACCTAACCTCCACTCACTCCTTAGGCATCCCATCACAAAAACCGACTCCTCCACTGATCCTCTAACATCTTCTGGAGCAGTCTACTCGGTCTCGTGCCAACAGTGTCCTGCCACCTATGTGGGGGAGACCGGTAGAACCATCGCCATCAGAATGACCGAACACACACGCAACATCACCAACCGAGATACCCGTTCCCTTATTTTCCAACACATTGCATCTTCTGGCAATTCCTTTGACACTGCTAACCCAACCATTCACTACAAAAATATCTCCAACCTACACCAGAGATTGGTTCTAGAATCCATAGTTTCATCCAAGCTACACAGCATAAATAGAAAAATAGACATCCCCGCAGCCTACACAAACTACATTTAAACCTCCCACATGTTTATTTCAATAGCCCAAACCATGCGCCGTCTCGTGGTCTCAGACAGCAGATTTAATATTTACTTTATTCAAAATCGGTTTTCAGTTAAGATTAACATATATATAAATCGTTATTTATCTTTCTTTGTATAGTTATATTTTTGTCTGTCGAAGGGCTTTTGCCCGAAAGCTCGTAACATTCATACAATAAAAGAAACTCATCTTCTGATCCTCCTTAATTGATATACCTTACTAGAAGAGTCTTTACCTTTAATAACAAGATTTAGAACAAAATATTATAAAGGAATGACAATACATCCAGATGGCACAAGAACCTATAGAACATGCAACAACTGTCCTGGTGTGGAACTAACACCTACCCACATATTCTCATGCCCGCAGCCTTGCAGAAAATTGACATAGACCCAGAGCAGCTGCTTTACACACCCAAGATAGTGGACAATGCTGCTGCTGCTGTGATAGAGATGCATGGAGACATCTGAGGCTCTTTATTGGACACGACAAAAACAACAACGGCATTCCAGAGTAAAATAAATCATCAGAGATAGATAAATATTTTTCAAATGAATTAAAATAAATATAATCGATACTGAGAGAGAGTTGAATTTTAAAAAAATAGAAAATTATTATTTTCGAAATTTAAATAGCTGAGAGGATTCCAGCAAACCGCATCTAAAATATCAGGTTTTTTTTTTTGCTACATGTTTTAATTTGCATATACCTATTTTACATATCTCAGATTGTATTTAAAAATCGTTAACCATTTCTTCTAACTTTTGGCGAAATGGTGTTTTATTAATTTATCATTTGATATTATTAGGGTTCTTTCCTGGTATTCAAAAAGGAAAAATACGTGTCGTTCAGTTATATTTTTCAATTTATCAAACAATTTGGCCGCTGAATCGCTGATTCTAGTAGAGCGCCATCTAGCGTATAAAGTTGAAACTAAAATCAATTTCGAATTTTTCATTATTTGCCATAAAAAAATCCCATTGCATCCTGAACACAATGGTTTTTACCGCATTTCTCTAGCGCAAATATTCGCGGAGTTATTAATTTTTAAAGTTGTGCGGGACTTTTGGATCACCCTGTATATGAAAACTTGCATCTCTAAATTTTTGGCAATTAAAAGCTGTGGTTTAAATGATATATATTCCGGAAGAGGGTGCTTGGGCATAAAAGCAGATTTCAGTCAGACATTCGTCCATGGATATATTAAAAAAATCAACGATATTTAAAATATTCAAGAAAAAAGGGTTGACATGCATACAAAACAAATACTTTAATACTTTACATTTACATAAACGTGTTACGTTAATTCACGTACTACAATCCAGCACCCCAAGTAAAAACAACTTTGTAATATATTCCTATCATGTTCTTTCGTTAAACGCGCTGAAAGAGGGAAGTACGTACAACGTATATAACGTATGTATATTTTAAAAATAAAATGTCGATCAAAAAAACAATCCCATCTCAAATCTTCATAAAAATTACTCTGCTGAACCCAACTCCGCTGAGCCAACGTGCTATTGAGCTGTAGACGACATCAATCGTGATGTCAAAACTTCCTTGGACGGAGAACATCGGTAATTAATTTAAGCGCGCGAGCAGCAAAAGTAATTTAGAGCCATTTGACAATCACCAGACCTTCATTATTCATGTTCCGTAATCCAATAAGTCAAATTAGGAGCACAAATCTTGTCGCAGCGCCCGCTCAATAAGGCCGACGAGGAAAAGTTGGATGTCTATCAAAGTAGGATTAGGGCCAGCTCGCCAATTGATAGTCAACGGGGATTTAGTGGGATGCCATCTCAAAACTATTCCGACTTTGGATCAAAGTTGCTTGAAAAATATTACTCAAGTTTGCAGCCGAGTTGGCGAACTTAATGAAAAGGATTTAAAGAATTTATAACCTCCTCGAGACTATATGCATATATGAGGGGAAATAAATATATTCTACGCACCATTTTATTTTCATTGAATATATTATTATAGTAACTTGTTTCAATGGGCATCGCACATTAATGTGTTTAGTTTTTCTTTTTCAATATCATTAAATTATAACAGTTCAAAACATTGTAAATTATTGGATTTCCCCAATATTATTAATGATTACTACCCAGTAGATCAAAAATAGTTGTCACTTCAATGAGGCGTGATTTTTATTGAGACAATAAAAATTGATATAATTATCATAATTTACAATACTAATCGGCTCGTCATTTTTATTTCATAAAACAAGGCTATTCGTTTCAATAGGAAAACAATGCTAAATTATCGTCTAAAACAACTTTGTGGACAAATTTTAGTGGTTGCAGATCGGATTATATGCAAGTATATACTTGTATATTGAAGGTCGCCTCCTTAATGCCTACGCCCAATCATCCAACAACTTTCAGAACTCCGATTTTTGCCTTTGAAATAATGTCCTAAATAACGGTCACAGTTGGTCAAATCCGACCTGCAATCACTAGAATTTGTCGCCAAAGTTGTTTTAAATAGAGACCATCATTTATCATTGTTTTCCTATTGAAACGAGTAGTCTTGTTTTATGAAATAAAAATGACGTGTTGATGATAATTTTGAATTAATATTATTATGTTAATTATTATGTCTCAACAAAAATCACGCCCTTTAAAGTGACAACTATTTTTGAGATATTCTAGGTGATCATTAATAATTTTGAAGAAATACAATAATTTACATTGTTTTGATCTGTTCTCTAGTTTATATCTATATGTATTTAATAATATATATTATATTTAAAGAAAATTTACTTTTTATATTACTCTTTCACTTTATTCTATTTGATTGAAGAATATCTGGTTCGTTACCCCTGTTGTTTTTTTTTAGACAAGCGCATGGAGTGCAAATGCCAATTTATAAGCTTGGTTCCATTGTAAAATCTTTCCGTTAAATATTTTGAATATTTATTAATAAATTATGAATAATCTCACCTCAAAATTATAATATTGGCAACCACAAAGGAGACACCATCTTGGCCTCTAGAAAGAACGATTTACTCCCCAATATGGCGCCCATCACCAAAACAACATGGCGTCACGACGACAATCTGTCACGTGAGAGTTAAGCTGATTCCTCTCCCTCTAACAGCTAATGGGTATACCTGTACTTTGACACATAAATTAAACATAACTTTTTAATAAACTTTTTTTTTCTTTCCAATTTTAGAAAAGCATAGCGGGATATTGTAAATACTGTATGTTTGCCTTTTTTTGGGGATGATTATTTTTCATATTTTAAAACATTTTCTTATTCATTTTTAAACAAATTTAATTATTTCATTTTTATGCATTTTCAAAAATTTCTTTAATAATTTAGAATTTTTATATTCTGCATTTTTTCTTCAAACTTATATAGATGTAGATAAAACATTTTACCATTTATTAAGTTTATTATTTTTTTATTTACTTGTGTTTTATTCAACCATCATCAACAATGCCGTCTGCCATCAACAGCCAATTATAACTTTTTTTTATTCCTTATATTATCACTTTTTATTATGTCTATATATAAATGTTTATATGTATATATATCTGTGATGAGGCATCCTGTCGACTCTCGCTATAACTGTGATAACCGAGGGTCAAACCTGTAGTAACCGAGAGGGACAGTCAGGGCGTGGAGAGTCTTCCAGTACATCTCTGCACCTTGGAGGACCTTTAACAGTTCTCACAGAGTACAGGCAGTCGTGGTCGAGGCAGAGTGGAAAGCTTGGGAATGTCCACACACAAAAAAACGAAGAGACGCAGTTGTAGTAGGAAAGTTCCGTAAACAGATAAAAGTCAAGCTAAGCGCAAGATGGAGATAGAAGTGTTCTTACTGTTCTACATGGCGATGAGGTGGACCTGTGTACAACCGACGAGGGCTCACGCTGATGGTGAAGTGGCTATATTTTCGGCTAGGGTAAAGGTCTTATATATTTTTATGGTAAGCCGTTTGTATCAATGTTGAATGTGGATGCTATTGGTTGAAGCTGTTTTATAATATCAGCACTGATAAATCCTAAAAAGGGGCTTCGTGATAGTAAATCTGCTTCTTACTGTTGGCTGCCTTTGAGGTAGTTGATTTCGTAATTATAGGTAGATAGTCTCAGGCTCCATCTAAAGAGTCGTCCTGACAGATTCTTTTTATAGTTTTAAGCCATTGTTAAGCTTGGTGATCTGTGTATATGGTAAATTTCATACCGGTGAGGTATATTCGGAATTTGTCTACACTTTCGAGGATGGCGAGGCACTCGAGTTCGGAAACGGTGTAGTTTCTTCAATGTGCTCTAAGGGCGCGGCTGAAATATTGTACAGGATGTACTTGTCCGTCTGGATGTACCTGTTTGAGTATGCCTGCGATCCCTTGGGTGGATGCGTCGCAATAAAGGCGGGATGACAAACCGACTTGATACAAGTGTAGTACTGGTTTACTGGTTAAACTTTCTATGAGAGTGGTGAAGGCTTGTTGACAGTCTGGGTCCCAATTCCATTTCACATCTTTTTTAAGTTGTTTATTTAAAGGTGCTTGTAAGCGGGCATAATCTGGTATAAACTTATTATAATCGTTCACTGCTCCTAAAGATAATTGTAGTGCCTTTTGATTGGTAGGTGGTTTGATGGCATTTATGGTATCAAGGTTGCGCATCTGTGGTGCATAAGTACCTGCGGTAACAGTGTATCCTAAGAATTCTATAGATATTTTAAAAAATGAACATTTATTATAATTGAGTTTGATGTTTTCGTGTTGACACACCGTTAGAAATTGTTGTAGGTGTTGTAGATGATCCTCTAAGGAATTAGAAAAATAATGAAATCGTCGAAGTAATGAGTAACAAAATTTAGTTTATATTTTTGCATGACCTGGTTTATGGCACGATGGTATATCTGTGGCGAATTTTTAAATCCGTACGGAAGTCTACAAAATTCGTACTGACTATCTAACGTCACGGAAGCTAGTAGATTACGTGAGTTAGGTTCTATTTCCACTTGCCAATATGCGGATGCTATATCTACAGAAGAGTAGTATTTGGCTTTCGACAATTTGTCAAGAATGGTTTCTATTAAAGGTAAAGGATGTACGTCTGGAGCGATGATTTCATTGTGTTTTCTGTAATCAATACAGAAACGTTTCGTTTTGTCACGTTTCGTAACAAGAGTTATTGGACTGGCCAAAGGTGAGATTGACGGGACAATGATACCATGTTGGAGCATTTGCTCTATTTGGGTTTGTATTTCTTATTGGTCGTGTAGTTGCACTCTATATGGGCATAATGCTATTATTTTAACTGTGGTGGCATTGATTTTTATCGGTGGTATGTTCAATTTGGGCACGTTGTATTTATTAGTAGAGAACACATGCGAGAATTCATATAGAAGTCGGTGAAGTTCGTGTGGACAATGTTCTAACTGAGGTGCCGCATTACAAGGTATAGATAACTCAATATCATGGGCAGGAGATATAGGGGGTGATACAACAGTAGGGGAACATATAATGGGGGCAGGGTCTGCCACGTGTAAACAAGACTGGTTCGAGGGGAGGGTGGTAAAAGCTTGTTGGCAGTTTTTGGGTCTATTTGAAAGATGTAGTTTTCTCGGTGTTCGTAAGTGTTGTGTTTTGACGTTGTTGCGGACTTAGTAAAAATGTTATTCAGTGATTTCAGATTAGATGTGTGGTGAAAGTGCGACTTTTGACGTGGACACGGTTTGAGGTGAGATTTGTCACAGGCGTGAAGGCGTCTTTGGCCTGAAAAGTAAGAAAAACGATTGTGTTGCGCTGTGTGACACGAGTGAAGTGAATTGAAAGGAAAGGTGTCACGTGAAGTCGTTGTTTTTGGTACAGCATCTAACTTGTTTCACCATGAATAACAAATTTACGAGTCATGGGTGGTGGTTGTGCAAAACACATCGAGATATTTTGGCTGTTAGCGGATGTGGCACGTTTAGTGGAGACGATATGGAGCTTGTGTGGCTCGAGATTGATTTGTTGCTAAGTCGCGCGCTAATAGATGGTGGCCAATTGTAGAAAGTGACGGGAGAGTGTGTTGAAGTTTGTTGAGAGAGTTGTGTGGATGATTAATAATTATGCATGTGAAAGGAAAGGACGAGGGAGTGGAACTATGTTGGATTTTAAACTTGTTTTGGAGAAGGACAGTTACTTTTCTAGTTGTGATTTTGAAGATATTGTATCTTTCGATTTTTGCAATTAAAAAAAATCGTTTGACCTATTTTTATTAAAATTTGAATATATTTTTTAAATCGTTGATTATGGTAGTGCGAAAATTATCCTTGTAAAAGGGCAATGGCGTGATAGTGACTTTTAATTTGAATGGGGCGTTCACATAAAATAGTAAATAACAATGATTTTGCAAAGTTTTGAGTATTTGATTTTGAAATTGGTGTTTTGGTATAAAATAAGATATTAAGAAAAACACACAAATATGTTTAAAATTATTATTTGAGTAATTAAAAAAAATATTTTTTTTCTTCTTATGTAAAATTGAAAGTAATGAATTAAAATTTATAGGTTGCTTAAAATAAAGTAAAAATTGATAAATGAGGGTGTAAAAGATTTAAAATTTGAATTGAAATGCTATATAAAGGGTAAAAATTGAATTTAAACTGATTACAGTGAAAATAAACATTAAATTTATGGAGAATAAAGTTGTGAGCATGAGGAGAAAATTATGTAAGTTTTTATAACTCACAGTTCTAAGGATTTTTCAGTCAGGAGACTTGGTCTTTAGTTGTCGACCTACTGATGTGGAAGACGCTCCATGTAGGGCTTGTAGAAGCTTGTAACTTCTGTTTGGCGAGGGCGGCATGTCGCCTGGAAGATGGTCGCGTTGTAAGGCCGAAGGTGGGAAATTTCTCACCGGCTTATTTTGCGGGATCGTCGGCTGTGTCGTTGGGGTGTTGACAGCTTGCTACTGAAATATAGTCTCTTGTTGGGGGAGAGATTGATCGGTTGTTTCGTTGGAATGGCGAGCTTGTTCCTCCATCTTTGCTCTTCCTCGCTTCTATCTGGACAGACTTCCTACCTTATTCGTTGTGGTCTCCTTCGTTGTGGTCATCCTGTCGAATTATCTGTGATGAAGTATCCTGTCGACTTATCTGTGATGAGGTATTTTGTACACTCTCGCTATAGCTGTGATAACCGAGGGTCAAACCTGTAGTAACCGAGAGGGACAGTCAGGGCGTGGAGGGTTTCCCAGTACCTCTCTGCACCTTGAAGGACCTTTAATAGTTCTCACAGAGTATAGGCAGTCGTGGTCAAGGCAGAGTGGAAAGCTTGGGAATGTCCACACACAAAAAACGAAGAGACACAGTTGTAGTAGGAAAGTCCCATGAACAGATAAAAGTCGAGCTAAGAGCAAGATGGAGATAGAAGAGTTCTTACTGTTCTACGTGGCGATGAGGTGGATCTGAGTACAACCGACGAGGGCTCAGGCTGATGGTGAAGTGGCTATATTTTCGACTAGGGCAGAGGTCTTATATATCTTTGCCGATAGGGGAGGTATGCGGGAGTTTGGACTTTGAGCGGGTGCAAAGGGCGTGGGGCGTCTGCGATATTCTACACCCAATGACCTTGATGGAACGACTTGCCAAATTCCTCTTTAGGGTTGTTGGACTTCTTCTCGATCTCTTGCTTAGCTCAGCTCTTAATCTATTACATAGTTCTATTTATTCATCCTCAGTTTGTACAAAGTACATTACATATGGTGATGCAATGACACATGTCAATCATGCGTATAATTATTTATAGATGTGTTTCTATATACAACATGACAATCTTGTTATAAGTACTATACAATATAGGGTTGTTGGTTTAAATTACTATATATATGTTATGATTATTTTTTGTTTTGTTGTTGAAAAGAGAGAGGTGCAGTCGTGAAAAAGTAAAGATAATTATTTACCTTTCAAGTAGATTTTATTTTGAATTACTTGAAGTAAAATTACACATACAATTATTTATCACAGCAATATAGAATTTATAGAATGAATTCTATAATTGTGATTTTAAAAAAGGTAGGGTTAACTATACATATTTACAACAATAATAATTAAAGTGGTATGTTCTGAATCTATGGTCAAAAATATATAACAGTCAATGAATGAAAATGAAATATATGTTTTAAAAAAAATAAAATATTTGCATTTTAGATTATATAATATTTCCCCCCTGTGAAAAAGATTATTAAAAGTTGAAATTTGAAAATAAAAATGGCTATTACAAAAATAATTAATTAAACGAAATCAAAAGGTCTATAGAAATAATTACAAATTAAACAATAAAAATCAATGTCCAAATTTTTCAAAATAAACAAAAGAAAGTTTGTTTATAAATATTTTATATAATTATGAAATCAAAATAAAACTATATACAAGAAATAATAATGATAGATGATATAAAAATTTATATGACGCCAAAAAAGGTATTCAAAATATAAGTAATTATGTCATTATGCTTGTATTTCAAAATATTAAATGGCAGTAGAAATGTTTATTTTTAAACAAAAATATTTTTAAATGAGTTGATTCTAAAATATTAACATTCAAATGTATGTGAAATAATATATAAAAATATTTTTCAATAATGGATGAGTAATTAAATGATTATAGAGAGATATTTGAAGTGACATTAAGTTATGTTTTGAAAATAGAGCAAACCATACTTAATTCATTAGATAATAAAAGGCATATATTGGATTTAATAAAATATTTATTTTGCCAATATTTCGGCTGGCTGAACGCCAGCCTTTATCGAGGCATTACATGTATACAAAAATGTAATGCCTCGATAAAGGTTGGCGTTCAGCCAGCCGAAATATTGGCAAAATAAATATTTTATTAAATCCAATATATGCCTTTTATTATCTAATTAAGTTATGTGTGTAGGCAAAAGAATTGGGGTTGATATTTGTTCTTCATTGTACATATCCAAAATATGGCCTTCCTGTAAATAACATGGTTTATAATCAATATCTATTAACTTTGTGCTAGAATTTTGGTTTACTATTAAGTCATTTTCTATATTAGTGCTTTTTTGAAGTAAAAAATCTGATTTTGGGTGAAATAATTTAAGTTTATTAGAGTGTATAATTTCTGTTTTTTTTTTTTTTTTTTTTTTGAGGTAAATTGGGTTTATTTATTTCATATGTGACTGGAGAAAGTTGTTTTAAAATTTTAAATGGGCCTATATATCTTTGTGTTTATTTACCAGTGTTTCGATAAATAAAGGTTCTTACTAATACCTGATCTCCTTCTTTAAAAATGGGTTCTGGGTGTTTAATATCATAAATCTTTTTGCTGTGTTCATGGGATTTTATGGTTCTTTCAATAGCTAATTTTCTTGTCTTTTCTATTGGTGTATGTGTTTCTGTGTTATGTTCTATATACTGTGGTTGTATTCCATAGTATAAGAACCTAGGTGTGTAAAAGCCTGTTATGGTATGTACTGTATCATTATAACTTTCAGTAATATTAGGAATATATTTTGTCCAGGGAATTTTTAAATTATGATTATATTCACATCTTAACCTATTTATGATAGTGGAATTTAATCTTTCTACTTTTGCATTTGTTTCTGGGTGATGGGCACTGGTGAGTAGATACTTAACATTATTTTTTTCTAAAAATTGTTTAAATTTATTGCCAAGAAAAGCTGCATTTCTGTCAGTTATTAATAATTCAGGTTCGTTAATTTGGAATAAAATTTTTAAACAAGTTATATATGAATCAGTGGATACAGATTTTGTAGGAAAGGTCCAAAGGAATCTACTGTGATGATCTACTATCATATGGATACTGTATCTAGTTGTCCCATAATTATGTAAGCCTCCCATTGTGTCTAAAGAAAAAATATGATTGGGGTGTGTAGCTATTGGCATCTGTTGTAGTGGTCCATAAACAATTCTGTTATCCCTAGATTTATTTAACTGGCAAGTTTTACAATGATTTGTGTAATTATAGAAATATCCCTAGTCATATGTGGCCAATAATAGTATGGAGAAATTATTTTAGTCATTTGAGTTACTCCAATATGTCCATGTTTTGTATGTACTTTGCTTAATAATTTGTCTTAGTGTTTGGGGTACATAAGCTTTTTTAAAGCCCTTTCTATTAATTATAAAGAGATAATTTTGTATTTTAAATATACTATTGCTAATTTGTTCTATTGTTTGATGTTCTTTTAACTCATTATATGTTAGGTAAAATGATACTGGTGCTCTTGACAGCATGTCTGCTTTTATATTACAACCACAAAAAGCCTTTATTTAGGGTCACTGACTGTTAAGAACGGGGTAATTAAAAAAGCTCGTGGAGGAAAAGAAAAATTCTGAACGCTCCACAAACCCCCTTTTTAACAAAATAAAAACTTTAACCTAAAGTTTGATATTGTTTTGGGCTGCCTTGGGTGTTCAAGCAAGAAAAAAGGAAGACAACAAAAGGTTACACATATAAAGTTTTGTTTAATGTTAGCTATAAAATGAAGGATAAAAAATATATGAAAACTTATTATTTTTTGTGTAATCCAAAATTTGCATGCAACTTAAATGTTTTTTAACAAAAGCAGATATATAAAAATGATGATATTGACGAAATAATAAAAAAACTTAGTAAAGATAAGAAAAGAAAAATACAAAAAAAATATGCTAGATTAACATAAAAAACATATATCAATTTTAGGAAATAAAAGCATGTGAGAGAGTGCTCACCAAAAACAGTTCCTCTCAGTTGTTAGGTCGGCTTGCCCCCCCTGCCTTGGAAGCACAATTCGTCGTCCTCGACGAACTTCCTGTTATCTTCAGATGAAGCACAATTCGTCGTCCTCGACGAACTTCCTGTTATCTTCAGATGAAGCACAATTCGTCGTCCTCGACGTACTCCAACCACTATGCGAATCTCTCAAAAGATTCGTCTCGGCTTCACCTTTTCTTTGAGATGTCAGCCACCCTGTCCCTTCTCAGACCGCTTATATGGTCGTTTTATGGAAGATGGACGAAGTTCCCGGAGCTCATCTAGGGCAAGCCGCCGCGAGGCTTTTTTTCTTGTCTACTCCGCACAGCTGTGACACCAACTCTGGCCCCCGCGCCCTGACCTTTTTGACCCCTCCGCCCCTCCAATTGGTCGGTGGGTACTTTGGACGGTCCATCCGGCGGACGGACGACTACATTCTATCGGCAGGGGGGGGGGGCCGGTATGTGAAAAGAGGAGAAGAAACAGCAAAAAATAGATTCCCCTTCGCTGAGGGGTCAGACACACAAAAAACAAAAATATAAAAAAAAATAGTTGTAATATTTACATATATACATACAATATTCCATGAGTTCTAACATACCCCCACCTTTTCTTTGTGTGAAAACACAAAAAAAACAAGGAAATGTGCTCTCCCTTTCTTTTGTCACTGATTCAAAACATCAGGAGCAAAACCTTATTGGTTTGCGGACTTCACGTCCGGATCTTGTTTTGATCGTTAGAGGTTTTTTATCCCCAGAGGCCTTTTCAGGAGTTTCCTCAGAGGAAATCTCAAGGGGAAACAGTCTCTGTACAGGGCAACTATTTGTTAAGGCAGTCGAAATAGATTTAACAAGTCTAGCTCCTAAAACGCAGGCCAAAAGTTCTAACCGAGGAATGGTTACCCTCTTGGTTGGCGCAAGCCTAGATTTGCTCCAAAGCAGAGACAAATGTACTCCCCCCTGCACTTCACTTCTCATATATGCCACTGCTGCATAAGCTGATTTACTGGCATCGCAGAAGACGTGTATTTCATTCTTATTAGTTTGATCAAACCAAATATGCCTGGGAATTTTGATTTGACTTAATAGACCAATTTGGGAGTACCATGTTCTAAACTCCCGATCCATATCTTCGGGTAATTGAGAATCCCATCCAATTTTCAACTCCCAGGACCTCTGTAATAATAGTTTAGGAGGCAAAAATATAGGACTATAAACTCCCAAAGGATCAAAAACTTGCTGAATCTTTAGAAAGGATAATCCTCTTGGTTAGTCTTCGGGGGAGATCCTTTTCAATAGAAACATCACAATTAAGTACATCTTCTACTTTGTCCCACACAAGTCCCAACACCTTGGTAGTAGCTCCTTTTTCCTCCTTTGAATTACTCACTGGTAAATTAAATTCCCACTCACGCAAGTCCATTTTTGCCATTTCCATGATATTGACAGCTGTATTCTGGAATTGTTGGACCTCCTCCTGAGAGGAGAGGGATGTTACCAAATTATCCATATAAAAGGATCTCGCCATAGTCTTTGCGATTTCAGCTGCCGGACCTTGTACAGAATTCAGATGATGATCAATAACTGCACCCAAGATGAATGGACTACAGTTAAGCCCAAATACCACACGTTTATGTCTAAAAACGGTTAACTTCATAGGGTCAGTTTGATCCCACCAAAGGAAGCGAAGAAAGTCCTGGTCTTGAAGCTGCACTGTAATCATCTGAAATGCCTTTCGAATATCGGCTAGAACACCAATACCCTTTTCTCTAAACCTAATTAATATTTCAGGTATTTTTTCCAAAAGGTTAGGTCCCTTTTCTAGATAGTCATTCAGAGAGAGACCATTATACGACCTGCAGGAGGCATCGAAAACAGGACGAAGAGGCGTCGTCCTACTTTCAGCCTTGAACACCGGCCTATGCGGTAAATAATGGCCCTTCTTTTGAGGCCTATTCTCCTCTATCCTCTCAATTAGGCCCTCTCTCTCCCATTCTTGAAGAATAGTAGAATATTCAATAACCATTTTCTCCTTCCTTAACTTACTAGTGCATGCTTCCAATCTCCTCTGCGCTATTTCTAAATTCGAGGGTATATTATTTCTTTCGCATTTCCATGGTAGCGCGACTGAATATCGTTGATCTTCATCCCTCTTTATATTTTTTATAAAATGTTCCTTTAGTTCAGTTTCCCTTTTCTTTTTTGAGACAACTTCGATGGGATCTTGGATTCCCAGGATATCCAGCTCCCAAAGATCTTTCAAGTTGTTTCTTGCAACCAACATATTCAATGCAATTTGGACCTTATCCTCCTTACACACCACCGGAGATCGCCCCATAAGCGTCCATCCTAATTTTGTCTCTACGGCAGTTAGGTCCTCTCCTAGATGGACGACCTTCCCGGTCAGTAATTGTCCAAAGTAGTCACTACCTATTAAAATATCTATTTCCTCATTTATAAAATTTGACGGGTGAATATAGATCTTTTTCCGTTTTAATTTGTATAACAAACGTCCTCTTGGAATCGGCGGTATCCTTGCACAAATTTCTGGTTGATCGAGGGCGACTATGTCTACATCAATTTTATTGGTTAGACTTCCCAGTTTCAAAACATATTTTCCGTGCAACGCCTCCTTCATATTTCCTCCCCCGAAAAGAGATTTTTCCAAACTTATCTCTCCTATTTTGTTTAAACCCAGTTTTTCGACAATTGATCTCTTTATATAGGAGTAGTGACTTCCAGTGTCAAATAACACTTTTACTTCTTTAGTCTCTTTAGCCCCTTTCAATTTCGCCACGGAAGTCATGAGTAAGATGTCATTGGCGCATGTTCGCGCAGACATATTAACACCCGTGCATGTTGCATTTCCTTCATTTACAACCTTAGATTTTTCGCCTTTGAAACTATTGTTTCCTCCTTGCTTCAAAGCAATTTTATTGCAAAAGATATCTAGATGATCTTTTCCGCAATTTCTACATTTTATGTCTGCTCGGCATTCCCTTTTCAGATGGTTACCCTTTAGACACTTAAAGCAGACTCTAGCCTCCTTTATCCTTTGATCCCTCTCGCTAGGTGTAAGCCGCGAGGCAACAAAACATCCACTACTCAGGTGATTATCCCTCTGGCAGAATATGCATTTTCTCTTAAATGCGCTGCCGAATAAATTGGAGACAGTGGGCGGTGTCTTCCGAGGAGTCTTTAGTTGAGAACCTGTAGCCCTCATTGAGCTATTACCCTCAAAATTCTCCTTAGCAAATGCCATTCGCTCAGCACCCTTCACCTCATCCCGAAGGAAGTCCATCAGAGCCTGAAGTCTACCGCTGGCATCGCTCTTATCTCCATTTTCCGCTCCTTCTTCTTTTATACCATAGCCCACAGCAGGATTCCTCTGCCACACCTGAATAATGTCTAATGGCAGACTCGACTCAACCAATGGGTAGAGAAACACGCCTGCCATCTCCGTGTTAACACCCAGTGATTCTAGGTTCTTTAAGTGAGCCGTTAGATCATCGTAGATCTCGTCAAGAGGAAGGTTTTCTTTCCTTGCATTAGAAACAACCAGTTTCAACAGTCTCCTTATGTAGTGTTCTATAAGAAGGTTCTTATCTCCGAATCGATCTTTTAGGGCTTGTACTACCTTGGGATAATTATCTTCAGTTATGGGGTAACTGCACACAAGACGATGAGCTCTGGATCCCTCGACTACCGCTTGTAGCAGATAGTGAAATTTATCTACATCCCCCAGAGTTTCATCGTCATTGATTTTACTAAATTGCCCCCACCATGAGAGCCAATCCTCTAGGTTGCCCTTAAATTTTGGTAGCTCCACTTTTGGCAACCTTATAGTTCTTTTAGATTCGGTATTTACAACCGAATTCGCCGCGGACTCCACCAATGAGCCGTCGACCCTATCCCTCGCGGTTTCACACCGAGACAAATATTTATTTTCTATGTCAAACATCCCTTGAACATAGTTTTCACAACCCTCGAATTCTTCTTCGATTTTGACCTCCGTTATGGTTTCATCCTCCAGAAGGAGCCCATGATACCTTGAATCAATTTCACTTATTTCCTTAGAGAGAGCACAAATTCGGTTATATTTAGCTCTATATTTTTCTGTATCGAAATCTGGCTTTTCTATTTCAGCCCAAAACTCGGTGGACAGCCGAGTAAAAATAGCTCTTTTGGGGGCTCTAGCCCTTTTTAAGATATCAATATTCTGCATTATTTACTATATAATTTTTCTCGAAACCTTTCTCTCTTTTTTTTTTTTTCCTTTTCTCGATTTGACCAGCCAATGCAGCCCACCCGGGGACGCCAAAAATATAATGTTAAGAACGGGGTAATTAAAAAAGCTCGTGGAGGAAAAGAAAAATTCTGAGCGCTCCACAAACCCCCTTTTTAACAAAATAAAAACTTTAACCTAAAGTTTGATATTGTTTTGGGCTGCCTTGGGTGTTCAAGCAAGAAAAAAGGAAGACAACAAAAGGTTACACATATAAAGTTTTGTTTAATGTTAGCTATAAAATGAAGGATAAAAAATATATGAAAACTTATTATTTTTTGTGTAATCCAAAATTTGCATGCAACTTAAATGTTTTTTAACAAAAGCAGATATATAAAAATGATGATATTGACGAAATAATAAAAAAACTTAGTAAAGATAAGAAAAGAAAAATACAAAAAAATATGCTAGATTAACATAAAAAACATATATCAATTTTAGGAAATAAAAGCATGTGAGAGAGTGCTCACCAAAAACAGTTCCTCTCAGTTGTTAGGTCGGCTTGCCCCCCCTGCCTTGGAAGCACAATTCGTCGTCCTCGACGAACTTCCTGTTATCTTCAGATGAAGCACAATTCGTCGTCCTCGACGAACTTCCTGTTATCTTCAGATGAAGCACAATTCGTCGTCCTCGACGTACTCCAACCACTATGCGAATCTCTCAAAAGATTCGTCTCGGCTTCACCTTTTCTTTGAGATGTCAGCCACCCTGTCCCTTCTCAGACCGCTTATATGGTCGTTTTATGGAAGATGGACGAAGTTCCCGGAGCTCATCTAGGGCAAGCCGCCGCGAGGCTTTTTTTCTTGTCTACTCCGCACAGCTGTGACACCAACTCTGGCCCCCGCGCCCTGACCTTTTTGACCCCTCCGCCCCTCCAATTGGTCGGTGGGTACTTTGGACGGTCCATCCGGCGGACGGACGACTACATTCTATCGGCAGGGGGGGGCCGGTGTGTGAAAAGAGGAGAAGAAACAGCAAAAAATAGATTCCCCTTCGCTGAGGGGTCAGACACACAAAAAACAAAAATATAAAAAAAAATAGTTGTAATATTTACATATATACATACAATATTCCATGAGTTCTAACACTGACCCTATACAGGATTCACCAGAGGTATGCATAAGAACAAAGCAGTGAGACAGAGGAAATAACGATATAGACAGAAGAAAAAGAAAAAAAAAAACAAAAAAGAGAAAGAGGGAAGCAAGAAAAACAACACAAAAGAGTAGCAGTAAGAAGGTGAGGAGTGAGTGTCACTTGGCCTTCTTCTGAGATATGGACTTGTGGAAACCATAAAACGCCGTATAAATATACTTATTCTGGGTCATATTGTTAATTATTGATGGAAGTGAAGCACAGAGTTGCCCAGTTTTGAGCATAAGGGTTCTTCTTTCTTCTTTCAGAGCAGAGCAATCAAACATATAGTGAGTGATTTCATTTTTTAGTTTTGAATTACAGAAGGTACAGATCGGGTCCTCACCGCAGAGCATCTTGGTGTGGTTTTCTCTAAAAAAACTTGAAAGTATTCTAACTTGTGCGAGTAGTCTTACAACCGGGAAAGGAAAATCCCTTAAAAGGTATCCCTCCGTCATGAAAGATATGTGAATGTCTTTGTAGTGAGAGTATAGCTTAGATTTATCCATTCTTGTAAGGTCGTTTTGTATAGATTGGTCTGCCGCTGTTTTTAAGAGCCCTGTAATCGCGCTCCTCAGCGTTTCAGGATCATCACAGGAAACAAGTGCAGGGGATCCATTATTGTTAAGCAGATTGGTGAGCTTTTTAATGAAGCCGATGGGTGTGCCCGAAGCATTAGACAGTTCCCGTGTTCTATTAAAACATATACGCGGCAATCTGTTACTGCTCATATTCAACACCCGCAGCCAATACTAAGGGTTAATTTTAAAGCTGTTACACTCAATGAGATACGACCGGTTTCTAATCTGATTATGTATCCTGTAGTGTATCTGGGCAGATTCAGGAACCTACGGATAAATATGTCTTGTATACTGTCCAGTAAGTCTTTATGCTCTGTTTCCCACAATGGAGCGGCATACATCAGGACAGCTCTCACTATTGTATCAAAGAGTTTGATTGATAAATTTATTGACTTTGCTTTTGATTTTATTAATATTGGGTGTGTGGCGTTAATTGCTGTAAGTGCTTTTCCTTTAAAGTAATTTGCCGGGTGAGTAGTTGTTATTGTTGATGTCAGAGAGGGAATCCCAAGTATGTATATCTTGAAGTTATTGTTATGGGTTTATCATTCCAGAACCATCTATCCTTATATATTTGAGCTTCTATATTATTTAATCCTTTAACATGTTTTATGTCAAAGTTATATTGAGATAGGATTAAGGACTATCTAAATAATCTACCATGTGGGTTTTTTACATTTTTGATCCATTTTAAAGGTTAGTGATCTGTGTGCAATGTAAAGTGTATATTATGTAAATATGTATGAAACCTTTGTACTGAATTAAATATTGCTAATGTTTCAATTTCTGAAGCAATATAAGTCTGCTCATATGAGTGAAGATTTCTTGAATAATAAGCTATGGGGTGTAAAATTCCTTGTTCATCAGGTTGTTTCAGGACTCCTGCTACTCCTAGACCTGAGGCATCTGTGATTAAATGGCATGGTTTTGATGGGTCATAAATATAAAGTACAGGTTTTGAAATGAGTGCATTTTTAAGAGTTTGGAATGCTTGTTCATGTTTTGTACTCCATAACCTAGCAGCATTTTTTAACAAAAGTTCATTTAATGGTGCCCTAATTTGTGCATAATGGGGAATAAATGTATTATATATATTAATTGTACCTAAAATTATTTGTAATGTTTTAATATTGTATGGTCTATTTAATTTTAAAATTGCTTCAATATTTGTGTTATTGGGTGTATATTTTCCTGAGTTAATTGGGTATCCTAAATATTTTATTTATTTTTGTAAAATTTACATTTATTGAGATTTAGTTTTATATTTTCTTGTTCAAATATGTTTAATATGTCTTCTAAATGTTTAATGTGTTCTTCATAAGTTTTGGAGTGTATAATAATATCATCAAAATAATTTAAAGCATACTGTATGTTATGTTTAGTGAAAATTGATTTCATAATTCTTTCAAATTGTGAGGGTGCATTTTTAAACCATATGGAAGTCTATTCCATTCATAACAACCTAATTGTGTTACAAATGAAGTTTTATATTTATCTTTTTCATCTATGGGTATATGCCAGTATGCATTTTTATAATCTAGAATAGTATATATTTTTGACAGTGATAACCTATCTATAATTTTTCTATAAGTGGAATTAGGGTATGTTCTGGAACTGTTTTTTGATTAAGTTTCCTATAATCTATACAGAGTCTTGTGGGGTGATTTGGGGCATCAGATTTCTTATTCACTAATAATGCAGGAGAACTATAGGGGCTAGATGAAGGCCTAATAATATCATATGTTAATAATTCAGGTATTTGTTTTTGTATTTCAGCATTATTGTAAAAAGATGTCCTATATGGCTTTTGTGCTATGGGAATATTATCTAAAAGAGATATGCAGATTGGGTTAGTTCTTATGCATCCTATATCAAAATTGTGTTTATTTAGAAGAGATGAATTTTTAACATAGTATGGGTCTGGAATACATAGGGTAGTAGCATATGACTTTTGGTTATCAGTTTTTGGATTAAAGGAATACAAGAATTTATTATTTTGAAAAAGAAGGTTTTTTGAGAAATCTATTTGTAATCTAAATTTATAAAATGTTGGTAAACCTAAAATAAAATATTCTATTGGAGTATTACAAAAAAAAAACAAACATTTCTTGATACTTTGTAATTTTACCTAAGCTAAGCCTAACTAATATTTTGTATAATGGGTAACTAAATCCTTCTACCTGACCTATTTTGTCTTTTGGGGAATTATCTAATATTTTATAATGAATATAATTTGAGTATTTTAAAGGGATAATGGAAATGGATGATGCAGTATCAAGTACAGAGGGTAAAGATATTTGATTTATAAGAACAGAGAATAATAATAATGTTCTACCTGGGTTTATGGGCTTTGGAGGAGTATTCTTCTTAATTGGGCAGTCCCTATGAAAATGCATCTGGTTGGGAATCTGGTTTATAGTACATATCTTGCAGGGGTATGGGGGTAGGTTTATGGGTTTGTGGGTTTCTTGCTGGTGGTGAGTTGCTGCTGCTGTCCTTGGGAATGGTTGGAATTTCTTAGTTTGGGAGTAGTTGGGGCTAAATTTTACTGGATTCGGTGATAATATTGGGTGACTGTTTCATTTTCTTCTTGTAAGATTTTCATCATTTCAACCAATGGTGTAAGTTTGGTTTTCTGGAATCTGGTTATAAGGTTTTCTTTGAGTTTATTCCAGTCCTCAATATGGCAAAGTCTTTCGAAGTAATATGTTAAAGCCTCATCCTGTAAGTAACGCGATAAATAAAGTACCTTCCAACTATTATCAAACCCATAAGAATCACTTTTTCTTTCGAAATTTATAATCCAAGTTTTAATATTTAAATTATTATTGTATTTTACAAAAGACGGCATCATTTGATATGCAAATTCAACATCTTTTTCTCTTTTTGATTTTGCCATTATTTCACAAGTTCCAAATAAATTGATATAAAATTTAATAAAAATTAGGTAAATCCTGTCGACTTATATTGTTATGATTATTTTTTGTTTTGTTGTTGAAAAGGGGGGGGAGGTGCAGTCGTGAAAAAGTAAAGATAATTATTTACCTTTCAAGTAGATTTTATTTTGAATTACTTAAAGTAAAATTACACATAAAATTATTTATTACAGCAATATAGAATGAATTCTATAATCGTGATTTTAAAAAAAGGTAGGGTTAACCATACATATTTACAACAATAATAATTAAAGTGGTATGTTCTGAATCTATGGTCAAAATATATAACAGTCAATGAATGAAAATGAAATAAAGTTTTAAAAAAATAAAATATTTGTGCATTTATTATTGCATTTGCATCTATACACTGCGTGACATTGAAAATGGAACACCAAGAAATAGTGGCCAGAAAGTGATGAAACTCGGCAGACAGAGAGAGACAGGGACGAACAATAAGTCATCTTTATTTCAAAATGATAGTCATAATACAGAGCGAGAACGGCGTCGGCTTAGTAGCAAGTAGGACCACCGCGGACGGCGATTCACGCAGCAACACGTCTAGGTAGAGAGTCAATCAGAGTACGGATGGCGTCCTGAGGGATGGCTCTCCATTCCCTCTCAACCATTTGCCACAGTTCGTCTTCTGAACGCGGCGGTGGCAAGGCTTGCAAACGGCGTCCAATGATGTCCCAGACGTGCTCGATTGGTGAGAGATCAGGAGAGTACGGTGGCCAGGGAAGCATCTGTACATCTTGCAGAGCTTGTTGGCTAATGCGATCAGTGTGCGGTCGGGCGTTATCCTGCTGATAAAGGGCATTGGGCACCCCCTGAAGGTAGGGGAGTGTCACCGGTCGCAGCACATCATCAACGTATCGTTGGACCGTCATAGTGCCCTGAATACGAAGTAAAGGTGACCTGGAATCATACGCGATTGCGCCCCAAACCATGATTCCACGTTGTCGCACGGTGGGGCGTTCCACAATTGCTGCCGGATTGGACCTTTCTCCACGTCGACGCCACACGCGTACACGGCGACTATCACTGGACAAGCAGAAACGCGACTCATCTGAGAACACGACCCTGTGCCATTCCGTCATCCACGTCGATCTAGCCCGGCACCATCCCAAACGTTGGCGCCTATTCGGTGGGGTCAATGGCAGTCTTCTTAGCGGACGGCATGAGTGCAAGCCATTAGCAACCAATCGGCGGGAAATGGTTCTGGTCGAGATGGAATGATCTAGGGTGTCTTGCACATGTTGCAGGATGGCGGTACAAGTGGCTTGTGGGGCCGCCACTGCTTGTCGAAGGATACGCCGATCCACACGTGCTGACGTCACTCTGGTTGCACCGACATTCCTATAAATTGCCACATTTCCTTGTTCCAACCATCTTCTCCACAGTCGGTGCACCGTGGACGCACCAAGGTGTGTATCAGCTGCGATTTGACGTATGGACCAACCTGCCCTTTTCAGTCCGATCACCATGCCCCTCGTAAAAGCGTCTGTCTGCTTGAACTGCCTCCGTTTACGATGACCTGGCATTCTCTGTTATTACACATGTCTTTTGACACAAGAACAAAATTTCTACAATGATTTTCCTTGAAGAAATAACGACACGAATACTCTCCTTTCTGCAAGTTCCTTCCCTTATATCTTACTCCATGTGCGCACGAGAGCTGCGCATTTTACATCATTTGCATAACTCGGTTAGGCGCGTCTACCCTGGAATTTGCATAATTTTCTGGCCACTATTTATTGGTGTTCCATTTTCAATGTCACGCAGTGTATATATATATAATTGAATGTCTGTCCGTATACTACGTCCGTATACGTCCGTTGTACTCTATAGATTCAAAAACCACACATACAATCGCCGTGAAATTTTGAGATATTATTAGGTATATCCCCGGGAAGGTTTTTGAAAAATAGTTTCTCGAATATCTTGAATATCCTTAGAGTTATTTGCAGATTTGTAGATTTAACTCGCAAGCAGCGCCCCTATTGCGACGATTTTAACAAGTTTTCTATCTATAAGTTTTATTATCACTAAGTTTATTATCTTAAAGATTATTTATCAGAAGTAAGATTTCCTACCTATTAATTGCGCACAAGTCAAAGTTAGTTTTATCATTCATCTACAACATATATATTGGGAGAATAAATAAAATGATGATTTTGTAATGTAGAAAATTAGGAAAGACAAAATTCAGGATGACACGGCAATTTATTTAAGACAAGAATAATGATACAATTCCAAGGCAAGATACTATTCCTTTAACTCCCAATTACCGAGGGAACCAATCAATATTGATTTTATTCAACTTATCGAGTATTTTTCAAGGGACCGGGAAAAAATGTTCACTAGATAAAATGATGATTTTGTAATGTAGAAAATTAGGAAAGACCAAATTCAAGATGACACGGCAATTTATTTGACATAAGAATAATGATACAATTCCAAGGCAAGATACTATTCCTTTAACTTCCAATTACCGAGGGAACCAATTAATATTGATTTTATTCAACTTATCGAGTATTTTTCAAGGGACCGAGAAAAAATGTTCACTTTATCGAGAGATTCAAGTTTACGATTTTCAAATTGTCAAAATATATCCATTATTTTTTTATAAGTTTATTATATTAAATATTATTCATCAAAAGTAAGATTTTCTACCTATTAATTGCGCACAAGTCAAAGTTAGTTTTATCATTTATCTACAACATATATTGGGAGGATAGATAAAATGATGATTTTGTAATGTAGAAAATTAGGAAAGACAAAATTCAGGATGACACGGCAATTTATTTGAGACAAGAATAATAATACAATTCCAAGGCAAGATACTATTCCTTTAACTTCCAATTACCGAGGGAACCAATTAATATTGATTTTATTCAACTCATCGAGTATTTTTCAAGGGACCGGGAAAAAATGTTCATTTTATCGAGAGATTCAAATTTACGAGTTTCAAATTATCAAAATATATCTATTATTTTTTTATAAGTTTATAGAGAATTGTTTTAACAAATGTTCGTTAGACAAACCTTTACTCGGGTAAAATCCGGACAAAGCCGGGTACTTCCGCTAGTATACATATATATTATAACTTCTCAACTATCTTTTGTATTATTTGAAAACTTTTAATTGACAGCATTTATATTATTTTAGCAGTTTAAGATCTTTTTATTATCAATATTATTTTTATTTTTATCATTGAGAGGCCTCTTAACATCCCCTGACCATACATTCCTTATGCCATCTCCTCCCAACCTCGTGCATTTTCCCAAGGGATTCCTTTTCGCCAAACATTTTTCATTGATTAATCCAACTGGGACATCCTTCCTCGCTATATCATTCCCAATAGGAAGTTCAGGATACTCAGCTAGATTATTTTTTCTTATCACCCGACTCATCATTTTCTCCATTACAATTCATAATTTTTAAATTATTCTTATCATTATACAAGTCGGGTACCATCATCATTGGCAGCAGTACATCTATTGCGTCCACCTCTCCCTTTTCACATCCCTCAACATACCTACCTTTCCCTACTTGTCTCAACTAATGATGCAGACTCCGATAACAAAAGAAACAAAAATAAAATCAAATTTTCAAGTCACATAGAGGATATCGTAGCTCAATTCAACAAAATAATAAATATTATTTTCTCATTTTGCAAAATCTTGGGGTTTTGCTATAAGAAAAGAAGTGCAATTTATAAATAATTCATACGATCGAAAGTCACTTATGCTAGCGAAATATGATATCCATATATTTTTATACATTTTTCACAGAAATTTCATCCAATGCAACACGAAATTCTTATCTCAGTGGCACATGGACATCGAACCACATCATACGAATGTTCACACCTCCTTTCGCATACACCTTTAATAAAAATTATCTCTACTATTAATCAATAAAATATAAATTGAAAAAAATTTACGAAGATAAATATTTACAACACTCGTGGGCGAAGAGAAAGCTATTATTATGAATCATTTCATCAATCCATTTATAATTCTAATTATACAATTCGCTCTATTTTTCCAAACGGAATTCATACACAGTTCCATCCAAATTTTATAGTCACCCAATTTGTCACATCACATGGAAAAAAAATACAGAACTACTTTCCTAAAATACGTCTATCGGAAACATCAAATTGTTCCTTCAGAGAAACTGAACAAACTGCTCTTCACCTTATCTGTGACTGTCCTAACTTTTGAAAAGTAAGACATCGATTGTTCCCAGCTCTAAATGATATATCTCCCTTTCATCTCAACTACTTCTGGGTTATGTGTCGATTAATAAATGTAAAATTCTAAATTTTTAATCCTAAGTTTTAATATTTGTTTCACACCCAAGATAGTGACATTGCTTCTGCTGTGATAAAGATGCACGGGGACATCTGAGGCTCTTAATTGGACACGACAGCAACAATAACAATAGTTGTTTTCTCTGTAATAGGCGCAAATACTTCAATATCGCGCCTTGTTGATTTATAAATAAAAAGTACTTACCTACCTCTCCCTACTAGTCCCCATCCACCTTGTATCTCTGCCATGCTACGATCGGGGCTTGTCGTGATCGTGTGGCAGCCCTCATTGGCCTAACATTAAGGACCATCGCGGACATGACCCCCAGAGAACTATGGAGAAGCTGTAACCGCATCAAAGCTGATCTTATAGCAGATATTAAGTCCTTAGACGCCCTTTGAGTCACTGATGATGACTACGTTACCAGGACGGGGCGTTTCCTGAAAGTCAAGCTCGAGTCCATGTCAATAAACGCCGACTATCCTTCACTACAAGATCTCGGGCGAGCGCTTCGCCTCCGACGTTCCAAGCTGTCGAACATCTATAATGGGAGTGGCAATATCATCGAAGACAAAGATGTGCGCCCAATGGCTTATTCCACCTTTCGAGAACGCTTCTCCCGCTCGCCCTGTGACCCAAGTAACACCACAAGGTTCCTACGAGGTACGACAGCCATCATGGACCTGGAAGACAGCGATCCTTTACACCGCTTCGAGAACTCCGCAGAGGAAACTGTCAATACAAACCAACGCCTGCTGATCGAAAGGGCGCCCGGGTGGGATGAACTACCAGCGAAATAATGGTTTTCGAGGAATTATTTACTGGCACTCCAGCGCGTCTACGAGACGTCTCAGTTCTGTAGGGTCTCGACAACTTCTACACGACCCCATGGTGGTCTCAGCCTGAATAATTATCGGCTTATCTCTCTTACAACATTTAACTACAGGTTCGTCAGCGGCGTCCTCCTTGGGGAAACCGCGGCCTCATCTTCCTCGCCTTTTACCGAAATGCCAGACCTACGCCGTTCCGGGACGATCCTCCTCTTGGAACATAGTGGGTGTATCCGACGAGGTCGCCCTATCCTCGGAGAATCGTTCACCCCTAGCCGTCATCGACCTAGAATCAGCTTTTGACACCTTGGGCCAGAGCTTTCTGATGTCCCTGATGATTTCCATTCGGATGCCGCCGGCCTTTTTAGGGTGGTTTCTTCTTCTTTACGCCGGGGCCGACGTGGCAGTTAGAATCAATGGCTTCTACACCCGAGCCTTCCATCTTCTCAATGGTTCAAACAAGATTGTGCTGCCAACGCCGCATTCTTCAGCCTTGCCACGGGTCCCGTTTACCATCGCCTGGAGCAGTTGCTGGGCCCCGGAAATGTTCTGGCCTACGTCGATGACAAAGTCTTGCTTATCCGCAAGGATGAACAAATTGAACTCTTCGAATTCATCTTCGACGAGTTCCGGCGTACTTCGGGGATCCACATCAACTTCGGCAAGAGCAAAGGTCTAGGGTACGGCGCGTGTAAAAATCGCACCGACACTCCACTCCGTATCAGCTGGACTTTCCACCCATCTGAATATTCTCGGGTGCCTAGTGACAACAGGAGCTGGAACTTCAGCCTAAGAGAACCACCTTACTGAGCTCGTCGTGGCTGCCATGGCAAAGTGGTCTCTCTTTGATCGCGGCCTCTCCCTAGTCGGTCGATCCAGAGCCGCCAACTCGCTGGTGTTTCCGCCGTGGTGCACCATCTTCACGGCTACCTACCCACAAACTCCACCATCGCCAAGCAGCAAGCCCGACTGGTGCGCTTTGTCTGGGGACCTCACCGCACAGCCTGGCTGCCGGGCGGTGTCCTTGCAAGACCTGCTTCCATGGGCGGCTTCGGGCTCTTTGACATCAGCACGCAGATTTAACTAGCTTGTTTGAATGGGAGTGCAGGCCGTGCTGCGTGGAATTCTCAACGCCTACTCTTGTCTCGCTGTATGTGGGACGTGGCAAACTCCTCCACCATCTGGGGACATGGCTTCTACCTCGGCGCCGCAGGCTCCTCTAGCTCTGGGAGGCCGTCTCGGGGATTTTAGAACTGGATCACCGAGTAGTGCCGCTACATCAGCTCCTAGATCTCCATGTTATCAGAGACTGCAGTTTCTTTCGACCTCCAAATCTTTGGTCGCATCCCGGTGGGCGAGGGTGCGCTTTTGTGAGATCACCAGCTCCTCATCCCTCCCTCTGCACACCACCCGCGCCGCCCTCGCTGACGTCGCGGCACTCACCACCTTCTGCAGCTAACTCGTAAATTAGAATCGGCTCCACACCCATCGGGTTGACAGCATTGAGAACGTCATCTTGCTGCGCGAGACGACCACTGCCTTCCAGCGCCTAACCACCTGCACTGCCCGCCGACTAGAAAAACAACAATAATGTTTTTTTTTTTTAATGTAAAGCGGCATCATATGGCGATAGACTTCACACAGTTTGTTCTAGAAGCATATTTCGAAATAAAATTAAAATATTTTATATAACATATATTGGATTTGGTCTAGCCACTTTGCCAGCTAAACGCCTCTTTGGTGGATGGTGAAGAATACATTAGATCTTCTTTCTAAGTATCCTTAGTACACGTGGTGAAGAGTTCATGAAAATCATGGTGGGTATTTAGCGACTGTTTTACTGTAAATGTACCACATAAAACGAACTCGCAACTCGTTGTTTAGATCTTGAAAATAAAGATACTTCGGCCAGTAAATATTTTTATTGCCTCGACGTTTCGACAAAATTCTTTTGTCCTCGTCTGGAGCAAACAAAAATTAAAACATTTGGCAAAGCGTTAATATATAGAATAATTTTTAACGCTTTGCCAAATGTTTTAATTTTTGTTTGCTCCAGACGAGGACAAAAGATTTTTGTCGAAACGTCGAGGTAATAAAAAGATTTACTGGCCAAAGTATCTTTATTTTCAAGAACTATGAATGCCGGCCAGGCAGCCTCTATCGTTGTTTAGATGTGAAAACCGACAAATGTGGCGTTAGAACCGTGTAGGCAATATTGTGCTTTTAAAATATTTTTAATACCAAAAGTGCTGATTTTAGTTTTTCTACACCTTTTCATAAAAATGTGATATAGCAAAACCCGCATCTGAATTGGCGAAGAAAATCTCCAATTTTCGGCAGACAAAAATATCGACTTCTGTTTATATAATTAAAGATATGAAAAAACAATAGAAAAAAATAAAGGATAAGTGGGTCAGGTGTTGATATTAAAAATAAAGAAGGCATTTCCTAACCACGAGCACATGTAAAAACGTTTAGTCTATTTTTGCTCCACTAGATGGCGCTCTGCCATCTAAAAAGCACATGTGCTCGTTGTCAGGAAATGCCTTCTTTATTTTTAATTATAGATATATATTTTAGTAAGTACGTAAACACAAATATGTTGAGACTTCTATTAACCTTTTACTTTAATGGCATCTTAATCTCGATTAATTCCCACTTTTAAAAGCTTGAAGCTTTTATTACTATATTAATGATGACTAATCTTTTATAAGCCTCTTAATAATTAAAAAATACAATTTATATATTAAAAATAAAACCCCGCTCACATGAACATTTTAGAAAGCGCCATCTAATGGAACAAAAATAAACTAACGTTTATACTTTAATTTTTGTTTGTTCCATTATATATATTTGGCCAACCCATTCACTTGATAAATCAAGAAAGGCCAACCACGTACGCGTTTTGAGCGGTTGGCCCTCGTCAGCATGTTTTTAAAAGTATTTTTCTTATTTTTTCATTTAAATATATATCAAGATAAGCTATTTTTGTTTTTAATATCTACACCTGACCTTTTTCTTATTTTAAAATTATTTTTTCATATTCCAGGATGTATCAAACGTTCGTTCCCATAAATAAGATTTTAATATATACACATTAAATGTAAACAAAATACATTTATTCTTTGAAGTAGAGAGACCGTCATTTTCAATAACAGCGAGTCATCTTTTTGCCAGGTTTTAAATTTGCTGACGATACCGTTCTAGGGGTTTAAAGTCGGAAAAGTCACGGCAGAAAATTTCGACGTTTTAGAATGTTTCAAAGTGTCTTCCTCTTAGAAATGTAGCCATAGACCGAAGTAATGCGCAATATCCGGGCTATATGCAGGGTGTATTATAAATTCAATACCCTCTAAATCCTATATCCTATTCGTTGTTAGCCTAGCTCGATGAGCTGGAACGTTGTCATGTTGCAGGATAACTCTCTTTCGTTTGATAAAATCAGGGTATCGTGTCTTCAAAACTTCGCATACTCGGCTGAGTTGTTCTGAGTAGATCTCGGCATTAACTGCACAAGCATCAGGAACAAGTTCGTAGGGTACGCAATACCATCGATGTTCCACCTTATGCGGATAACCTCACTTTATGGTCAATGCGATCCTGCTTAACTACAGGTTTAGTCTCTTTATCACAGGGTACACATTCTCTTCTTGTGTCGGAGTTATGAAGATAGATTCACTTTTCATCCCCAGTTACAATCCGCTTCCAAAACCGAAGATCTTTCACATTTTATAACAATCGTTTACAGATATCGACTCGCCTCTGGGACTGAGCTATAGTCAGGTCGTGGGGATCATGTCTTGGGCGTTTGCTAACAAAGTGCAGCTTGTGCAGCGTTCAGTTGATCGTATCTTTGAATTGTCCAAGTCTAGTTTGCATTTCACTCGTAGATGTTATGGGATGTCCATCGCCAGAAATCGTAGGGCCTCAATATCCGTCACATGTAGTCGTCCCATTCGGGGTTTGTCTTCATGCCTAAGAGAGAGATGTCTCCTTCTCTAAATCTCTTGAACTTTTTTGAAGCTGTTATTCTATTGACTATTCCTTTCCCCTGCCCTCCACACAGCTCAGGATTCTACTCGAATTTTAATCAAGTACCCCCAGCATTCCAAGACTATAGACATAATAACAGTATTATCTGTACTGATCCAAGAAGACTAATATCTAGCAAAGTCTCTCTTTGATTAAATTCACTAGATATTTTATAAATATTTCTGTCTTTTTAAATAATATTAATTGTTATAAGTATAATTGATTGTAAAATATTTATTCTATATTTGTTTTTGCAAATTTGATTAAGTTGTAAAATAAATTAGTATTTCCATTTATATAATCATATTTTAAGCATAATGCAATTTTCTGTATATATGTCTAGGTATTGTAGATGTATAATACACTAGACACAAAAAAAATTGTATCATCTAGAAATACTTAAGCAAATATTATGAAATGTGTGAACTTTAAAATGGTAATTGGAAAGATGATTGATTGAGATTTAAAATATAGGTATATGTCGTAAACCCGGGTAAGACAACAAGTGAGTTGGAAGCAGTCGGGGTTGAGTGGCAAGGCGTGCAGAGTGGGAAGTCCGCACGGGACAGTAAGGACAAAGTTTGGGATCAAAAGACCAGGACCAGGGGAAAGTTGAGGATTAACTGAGGAAAGCTCGGCGTCCTGCATGAAGCCGCGGAGGCTGAAAGGAGCCAAAACGGCGGCCACGAGGGCCGCCGGGAGATGACAACGGGCCTAGACTCAGCGGGCCTGTCCGAAATATCCACTGTAACCTAACTAACTGTCAACCTCCGGACCAACGCCCTTTTTTCGTCCCTCCCTGGATCCCCCAGGTGTCCGGTGGCAAGCTGGTATCACTTTGAGGCAACTAGAAAAGACGTCATACTTTATTACTTACATATCCCATTGTTTAAATTACGATAGAATGGGCCCCCGGTGAGAAAGGTTTGATTAGGGAAGTGAAATAAAATGGAGCGAGAAGCTAGCAAACCTATTAAAAGGTAAATAATTTGGGGTACAAATTAGTTACTAGAATAAAAATAAAGATAAAGGGGAGAGTAGCGGTTACACACTGATATAATATTATAAAATACAAAAATATATATATACGGAGTACATAGGAAGGATAAATTTAAAGTAAACACACACAATAGCGAGGGTAAATATTTGGGAAAGTTAGGTATAATATTTACAGTTTTTTGTTACTTAAGGTGCTATGAGTATTTACAACATAGTTTCAGGGATGTAATACAGGGACGAGGAAAAGTAGAGATAATAAAAGTAATATAAAATATAAAAGAAAATTGACCGAAGCAATAAGTTTGGGATAGGCAGTGACGCAGTGAAGAATAAAGGAAGAGGGTCTGAATTGGTTTCTGCAAAGGACATCTCAGGAGTCCTGCCCTGCAATACGAGCTTAGAAGCGAAGTATTATTTGCAGGGATCAGAAATCTCAAGATGCCCTGTAAGTAGCATTAGATCAGATGGGCAAAAGGCGTGAAGATCGAAGGAGAGGTAGGTAATGGGAGAATATGAGAAAGAAGAGAGAGGTTAAAAAGAGATGGAGGCTCAAGAGCTGCGCTGCTGTCGGTGATTGAGCTCGACCAGATAAAAAATAAAAGTAAAAGAAAAATGAGTGGGCGCATCATGCTGATGATGGCGATGGTTCGAGTGTGAGAAAAAATATATCTCGCTGGTTACTCAAGCTCTCCGTGTGGAGTTAACATGGGGAGGAAGAGTGTACCAGGTCAATGAATCATTTTAAAAAAATTGTTGACGAGCAGGAGTCTCAGGAACCGTTGAAGAGGTTAGAGGATGGAGGTAGATTGTGAAAACAGGGTTCGATTTTTGCCATTGATTGATTGAACCCGGGTTTGAGAAAAAGAATGGAATGAAGAATGCTGGGAGGGTGACCCAGGTGTAAATAAAAAATAAATAAAAATAAGCCATGGATTTTCCTGAACACACCATTAGGATGGGATGGCGAGGAAGAAGTAGTCCACTGGGGCAAATCAATAACAAAAAAAAAGTTGGCGAACAGGAACTCTGCGATGGACGAGGGGTGGTTAGAACGAAGGCATAGAAGGCCTAAGGAAAAAGATCAAGAGACGAGAGAAGTATGGAAGGCAGAGTTGGAAGGATCGAGATATGAGAAGGGACAGTTGGTAGAAAGGCGTCACTGTTAAAACAAATTTTTAAAGTTAAATTATCTTAGACGTAGGCCATGGAAAATAAAAAATCATAATGTTATAGAAATATTCAAAAATATCTGAGATTATTATAAAAAATATAAGATGGCACACATCAAGGATCGTAAAATTATAAATTAATAAGATTTAAAAATATAGTAAATATTTAGGTTAGTGTGTTCCCCACGTGATGCAATGCCTATAAACGCAAATTAGGCGATGTTTGGAAAAGTCAAAAGTGGTGAATAAATTGAAATGCCATTAAGGTTTGTTTCTTATTTTTTCATAATTATAATTTCAGAGACGTCTCACTTGGTGAGAGAGAGAAAAAGAAGAACGAACTTATCAAAAGTAGTAAAATGTAACAAGTAAACTTATAATGGATATCTGAATGTTTGGAGTGACGCAGTGGTAAAAAGATAGGAAGTCTGAGTTGATTTTTGCAATGGTGTTCGGCAATGCAATATGTTCCTGTAAAAGTGAGGTATTGTTTTCATTGACCGAACTCCCAAGACTTTCCATAATCAACTTTAGAGCAGACAGGATAGGTAGGTAAGTTGAAAGTGGAGAAATGGGATAGGTGGAGTTAAGAGTTACTCTGTTGCCAATGATGATTGAGCTCGAATGAAAATTGAAAAAAATAGTAATAAAATGGTACCAATGATGGTTGTAATGATGATCCGAGGATTGAGAGAAAAAAAAACTGAACTGGTCGCCTGAGCTCACTGTTGGAAAATGTACAGCGAGGAATGTTGAGCCAGCTGGTTGAATCAAAAATTAAAAAAATAAAATAAAATTTGTTAGGCGAACAAGAGACTCTTGACTGTAGGAAATAGGAAAGGTGAGGATTGTGGAAGGTAAAGGGTACTGTTGCCATTGATGATTGAACAACCCGACATTGTTGAATGTAATGAATGATGTTGTCGGGTGATGGATAAAAAAAAGAATCTTTGGATTTCCTGAACTCGTTATCTGGAATTGTAAACCGAGGAAGGATGGTCCAATAGATGAATTAAATTGAAAAAATAAAATAAAATTGGTGGCAACAGGAACCCTATGGGAGACTGTATGAGGTTGAGAGGAAATGGGTTAAGGAGGTGTGAGCAAGTGATATAGGTTTGGGAGATAGAGATAGAGAGAGGCGTCAATATGAAAAAAAAAATAATATTATAATAAAAACAATGATATCAGAAATAAGACTATCTTAAGGTAATAAAAAAAATATTATACTGTTGAAATAAACTCAAAAGATGTTTAAAAAGCTTGAATTTCTAAAGTTTCAAAATCTATATATGATGACAGAGATGGAAAATACTCGAATAGTAATAATTAAAATGATTGCTGATGTGTGGTTGAATATTCTAAGATATAATGACTAATGACAATAATATCTATATAATAATGTGGGCTAGGCTGGTTTATAATGGCTGAGTGGTTTAGGTATAGAAAAACAAAACAAAGACATATAGCATACAAATATCAAAAAGGTGATAGCTTGATGGATGGCATTGACGAAGATGTTTTGTTCTGGTAATAGGGCCAGGAGGCCGAGTTGAGCTGATCGAAGAGCGAAAGGAGCTCACCTTTGAGGAGCTCGTGGAGCCTCGCAGACATGTACTCGATGTCGTCTCGCACGGCTTCCAGTTGCGGGAGAAGTTTTCCGCGGATAGGTGCCATAGGGGGGACATAGGCACGTGGAGCCGTCACTTCTTGGAGGGCCGGATGAAAGTGGCGGGCACCTCAGAAGCGTCCACGTAGTGTTTCCCGTTTTCGTCCATAGTCCTTTGTCCACTGTCCGACATCGTAATCCTGTCGACTTATACGGGCCTACTGTCGTAAACCCGGGTAAGACAACAAGTGAGTTGGAAGCAGTCGGGGTTGAGTGGCAAGGCGTGCAGAGTGGGAAGTCCGCACGGGACAGTAAGGACAAAGATTGGGATCAAAAGACGCTCTCCTAGTACGTCTCACGTGGCACCAGGACCAGGGGAAGTTGAGGATTAACCGAGGAAAGCTCGGCGTCCTGCATGAAGCCGCGGAGGCGGAGAGGAGCCAAAACGGCGGCCACGAGGGCCGCCGTGAGATGACAACGGGCCTAGACTCAGCGGGCCTGTCCGAAATATCCAATGTAACCTAACTAACTGTCAACATCCGGACCAATGCCCTTTTTTCGTCCCTCCCTGGATCCCCCGGGTGTCCGGTGGCAAGCTGGTGTTTGAGACGTTCGAGGCGACTAGAAAAGACGTCATACTCATTACTTACATATCACATTGTTTAAATTACGATATATATTTATTGAGATACACAGCTTTTATCGAAATTTGGTGTCCTCCTTTGGCACTTATACAAGCAGCTGCACCGGTGAAGCATACCATCATAGTTTTTTTTTTTTGGCTTCTTGTGGAAGCTAGACCAAGCTATTTGATTTTTTTTTTGCCAAAGCTCTTGAAGATTACTTGTCTGTGAAGATTACCAAATTTTCCTACCCATCATGTCCCATACATGCTCAATTCGGAAAAGATCTGGGAAACATGCGAGCCATGGAAAAATGTCAACATTTTGATGGAAAGCTCGTTAGATATTGGCTGTATATGGTCATGTGGGCATTATCTTGCTGGAAAATGGCATTATTAGTCTGCAAAAAAATGGTAACACAATAGATTGCAGTACATCTGCAATGTATAGCTTAGCAGTCATTATGCTTTGAAAAAAGGCTAAAGGGGCCCTACTTTCATAGCTGATGCCACCCAACACCATGAAACCAGGGATTCTTGTTGTATGCCTTTCCACAATACAGTCCTGATGGGATCTTTCTTGGGGCCTACGTCTAACATGTATCCTGCAGTCATGAACCTCCTAATTGAGTCTGGATTCTTCTGAAAAAAATAACAGAATGCCATTTTTGAGCCCAAAGACGTCTCTCTTCAAATCAGCTAAGTCTGTTTCTTCTGTGTCTGGCAGAGAATGGAATTCTTTATAAAGGCCGGTGATTACGGAGTTCTGCTTCGATAACACGGTTATTAATGGTGTTCAGAGATGTAGCGCTTCGTGAATCATTGGTACAGTTATTTTCCTGTCTGCTACAACCATCCTTCAAATCCTCCTATCCCCTCTCTGTGCTATTACTCTAGGTGGACGTTTTTTTTTTAGCCTTTCTTCCTCTGACCATTGAGTCCAAATATTTAAAACTGTACTTTGATTGCAGCCTACTTATATGGCGATTTCTCTACTCGAAATTCCGCCCTTCATCTTGTATTATCCGAAATTTGTTTCTATGACGCCCTTTTTTCTACCTTAGCATTCTACAAATATTAATGGATAAAAAAACAAGATTAATTAATGATGCCATTTTATGAATGAACAAGGCGATTTTTGGAATCCATATTATATTTACAGTTTTAGAAAATTGTTCATTTACATGCTTCAATGTTCTTATTAAGTATACACATTTTCTGAAATTTTGCTAAAGTTCTTATAGGTCATGCTCTTTTATTTGTAGTCGGTGTATATAGATTTTTTTATTTTTCTTCCCTCTCTCTCTCTCTTTCATCCACCTGCCCACTCTGTGGGAAATAACTCTTGCAGTTCATCGGTGACGAAGTCCATCCCGCGGTGGGCTCCACCAACGACGACTTGTATATATTTTTATATACATGTATATGTGAAAATAAAAACGATAAAAAATATATAGTAGGTCAGGTTTTGATATTAAAAACAAAAGAGGCATATCCTGACCAGGCTCACATGAGCTTTTCTAGATCGCAGAGCGCCATCTAGTGGAGCAAAATAAACTTAACCTTTATTTAACTTCCTCCGAGATATTATTTAATATATGTATATTTATCAATTATTTTATACTAGATGAATGACCCGGATTCGCCCGAGAATTCCCCCGAGTGCAATTTTCTTCAAACTGAAACTACATCAGTAATAAATAGTAAAAGTGTCATAGAATAGCAATACAGAAGTAATACATAAAACACAGCCAAAAAGTGTGCGTGATGGCAAAAATTGTATTATATTAGTGTTTAGGTATTGGATTTAATTATTTTTTGCTATCCATTTAGTTGTTTCAGAATCAATATAGTACAAATAGATGGCAGCTTTTCCAACCAACCCCCGAGGTACCCGCCCCAGCGCATTAATCCTTGAAATCGCCCGAGTTGAGTGAGTGACTGCGATGGATCTTGACTGCGATGCCCATCTTTTCAGTAAGAATAAGAAAAAATTGGTTTATAAAAAAAAAAATAATCCAAAATATACTGGCATATAAATATTTTTCTGTAAAAAATAAAAGAGCACATGGAAATTAGGCAAACATATGTGTTTGCTAATGATTGCGACTGCATTTTAAAAGATTTTTTTAAAGAGATAAAAAAACAAAGGCCAGAACAAAAATTAATAACAAATACGAAATCCATTATTTACATTCAGTAACGCTAATTTTGTAAAGTTTTTTTTATGCATTGTGTGCACTTGCCGTAACTTAGTAATATAAATTTCTCTTTCAATAGTCAATACTTTTGTAAAAAAAGTAACCACTCGTATAGAAATATATTTTAAAAAATAGTACGCAAGCAACTTGAAAAAAAAATGCAGAACGCTCATTGGTCACTTAATTGGCCTAGTGTTATTATTTCGCCTCGTATTTACTCTGCGTAAAAAAGGTTCTTAAAATAAAAATAAAAATCAAAAACTAATCAAAATTCGCTTTAAAATTTCCTCAGATTTATAAAAAGCGACATGCAAAATTTGGTACCAATCGGTTCAGTAGTTTGGAGTTTATCGCGAAACGACAACAGACATTGACTTTTATATACAAGAAGATATTTATATCTATTTATACATATTTTTATCATTTCATAATCTTATTTATTCATATTTATGTTTTATCTGTATTCAACCTTATATAAACTTATATGGCCATTGTAATAAACCAGTTTCAATCAATCTCTCTCTCTCCATCTCTTCCATTTGCACCAGTGTCCTTAGCGGGACATCGCGCTTCGTTGTATAGTTTAATAAGCAATGCAAATTTTAGATATTTAATAAATCAACCAAAATGGCGGAATTATAGAACTTTTAGATGCCCCTTCCGTTAGTTAGGCGACCCAGTAGACGTTCGCTCATTGGCTGTTCGGTCAATTGCGCCAGTTGTTCTCCAAATCACAACACATGTAAAGAAGCTAGAATTTTTTTTTTTTTTTAATTTTTAACTTCTCCCTACCAAATCACCTCATCCATGTAGTTTCTGGCAATTTTGGACCGCAATTTCTGACCGTATGGTTTTCATCAATTCAGGATGGCTTCGATTTCACATAATCTCTCACAAGGAGACCTATGAAATCCTCTTAATATCCTGCTAATGTTTCCTGACTTTTGACATGGCTAAACAGGGAGAAAAACTTTCGCAACCTCTTTCTCTTATCAATAGTTAAAAACATTCAATGTTAAATTATTGTGTATATTGCCATAAAAATTGCCCATCTCAAATTTAAAATGATTCAAAATTATCTGAAAATTGCATTTTAATAGTTGCCAAGATATTTTTGGCTCCAAAATTTGAAATTTTACTTTTGAAGCAAGACAGTTTGGGGGTGGCTGAAATGGATTCTGATTCCGGGGAATAACGACAACGTCATAGAAAAAAAGAGAGAAAGTGCGGCCCAACAGGTCGCGGCAAAACAGAGGCCTTGCCTTTTACTCACTTATCTAAATATATATAAACTTGTTTGAAGCCTAAGTTATCAGCCATTTATAGAAGATGCTAAAATGGAGAAAGTAGTTATTCAGGCCTTCACCGACAGGCTAGTCCTCAGGGTGTTGGATCGTTATTGTGCTCTGGTTTGCTATCATGTATAAACTTGACACCGTGAAGTTTGAAGTCCGTGACAAGGGCCATTCGATAAATAAAGTGAATTTTTTTAGGATTTCTTGAGTCCTCCAAATTTGACAATCATCGCGCTCTAACACAAAACCGCGGTTATCAGTAGACGTGAATGATCGACATTCAGTAGCTTTTCTAGAGAACCTTTCCATTCTAGAACTTATTATTTGTCGACATTACTGAAATTGTCGCTTGTTCGCTTCGTATTTCTGCTATCTCGCTTCCACTACCAGCAAGTAATTGCAAAGAAAGTTCTTAATCTTAATCGGTAATCTTATTCACAATAATGCGGATTTTGATTAACTCCATTCAATTGCAAATATCGTTATACGTAGACCTTTTTCTGTGTATTTTGGAAAATGTAATTATTTGTATTTCTTACTTTCACATATTTTTTCAGTTGAAATATACAAGTTTGTATTTTGTATACGGTTTTAATATACTTGTATACTTCTTGGTATATTTATTACCCAAATGTGTGTATATGTAAGAAACCATATTTATATCTATTAGAAGCTATTGTATAAATTAATTGATAACCTAGTACACAAAATGAAAAATAATTCTCCTCCTCAAATAAACAAAACATTTTCTGGGTTAACCTATTGTGCTGATTAACGTTGTATCAATATTTCTTTTCGATTAGCTCAATTTCTCAAGTTATGGATATAATGACTTTTACCCATGATATTCATCTATTGGAGGAAAGGTTATGACATTAAACTTATTACTATATAAATAAATGCGCCAAAGATAGTGCAAATGAAGAAACAATATTATACATATATGCATGTGCATATATTGGCCCTTAGATATATATATATATATACTAGCGGATGTACCCGGCTTCGCCCAGGTTTTTCTCGAGGGAATGTTTGTAGTCTAGTAATAAAAAAATTTACAACACCTAAAAACTATCAGAGAAAAGAGAAACCACGGAAGGTGAACAGAAAAATGCTTACAATAGATGTTATGTTTACGATATCAAGTTAAATAAAAACAAAGATAAAATTTGCATATGTTGGTCACTATAAATTTGTATATTTGTTAGGCGAAATTAGAAACATGATAAAACAATTGGGTATTTAAAAACAAATGTAGAAATAAAAGTTGAAGTATAATAAACAATCTTAAAGATTAGTTTTAATTATTAATCAAGATTGTGTGTGAATATGTGAGAAAGATGTAATATCGTTGTTTTCTTGGCCGACTGTTTTACATATGGTGTTATCTTAAAATTGCTTGTTTTGAATATTTTTTAGATTGAGATTATTAGCTAGTATGTAAAAAAATTAACTCTGTTGAAATTTAATTTTGTATTTATATATAAATAAAATTAACTCTGTTGATTTTTTTTTTTTGTATTTAATCGATAACAGCGAAGTTACGCATGTTAATGTTAGGAAATATATTTTGATGTTAAGCAAAACCTGCTCCATCTCGTTTTACATAAATGTTGAAAATTTGGTTGAAATTGATGCATTGTAACGAAAGTTTTTAGTGATGTCCACTTATGAAATTTCCATTTTATTAATATAGATTTACCAAACTACTTACTCCATCCATATAAATTTTCATTTAAAATCTAATTTATTTCGCTTCTTTTTCAAAATTATCAGGAGAATTGTTTTTATATATAAGATGGAAGGTCTTAACAAAAAGTTATGTATGCGAAAAACATTTTATTTGGTTTAATAAGCATTATTTATAAAGACGCAGTAATATTTAGAAAGTAATAAAATATTATATTCATGGATTTACATTTTTTTTCTGTGAAGTCTATTATATTTTGCTTGTTTGTCATCACGCATCAGAATCCAACAATAATCCGCCACCATATGTTGATTCCACAGACCATTGTTTCGTTGCTCAATGATTTTAATATATTGGTGGAAGCGTTCACCTTGTTCTTCGCTCTTTGCACCGAGATTATCAGGGAAAAAGTTTAAATGTGAATCCATAAAATGCAATTTTAGATTCATTAAGCACCCGAGCTTATGGAATTTGGAAATCATATTTTCTACGATTCTCGCATAATTCGGGGAATTATTATTGCCTAAAAGGTGTTTGACAACATCGATGAATGCAAGCCAAGCATTTTTTTCATATTCTTTCAATGTTACAATAAACTTTTCGTCATTTATTAGTTTACGAATTTGAGGTCCAATGAAAATACCTTTCGTTATCTTAGAACAACTAATCTTCGGAAATTTAGTCATTAAATATTTGACAGCATCACTATACTTCTTTAAAACCTTTACAAAATTTTTCTTTAACCCCAATTTGACATGTAAAGGGGGGAAAGCATTTTTAGTTTATGCACAAGCGGTTCATTTTCAACGCTTTGTTCACCTAAGAGAAACATACTTCTTTCAGGCCACATTTTTTGTACATAATGATTTTTTCTGTCTCTGCTCTCCCACTTGCATAAAAAGCAAGGATACTTTGTGTTTCCTTTCTGCAAGCCCTGTAAAATTCCTATAATTTTAAGATCGCCGCAAACTTTCCAACAAGTTTTGGTATAATTCAACAATTCTAAGATTTTCTTAAGAGTCGAGATTCTTGTGAACCGTTTTAGGAATCGGTATGAGATTCTCGAGGTCGCGAGGAATGCTATTAATGCTATTTTTGCTATTAAGGCCTGTGATTTTGCAGACACAGAAATAACAATCGTTATGGTGAATTTTTGGTTCTCGCCAAACCATTGGTACACCAAAGGGCATACCTTTTTATTTGCCCCATTTCCATTGCAAAAGCCCTTGAAAGCCCGTTCCGCACACACTATGGGGGCACCACTTAAGGCCACACCAAAATATTCTTTATAGCATTCTTTTATCTTTGGGGTGATACGTTTCCTCTGTTTGGGAATTGTATATTTTCCACAAATGTAGCAGAACATTTCTGGATTAGCTTTGCATTTACGCGGCATTATTTATATTTTTAAGAATCTTTATGAAAATAAATGTTTTGTTAAACATTTTCTTGAGATATAAAATTGCAATGGTATGTATTTCATCTAAATGATGATTAAATTTTATGCTTACAAAGTCAATATCTTCAAAATACTGATGATGACAGCGATGACATCAGCCTCTTTATAAAATTAAATATTTTCAAATATTTTTCGAAAATTTGAGCTAATTTTATAAAATAAAGGTTATATTCATGATCTACGGGTTGGAATTTACTAGAAACAACTTTCAAAAATTGAGAAGGAAAAGGTGTGTGTACTAGTGTAATTTTACCTTTTCTCAGGTTGAAAAATAATACATGAGCGCGCTTTTGCTATATTAATAAAGGTTATACAAAATAAATGTGTAAAAGAAAAGGAAAAACATATAAATAACAGCCCTAAATGCCTGTAATCAAAAAATAATATCGAAATCTTCTCTCCTCACTACCACTCCAATAAAATTTCAAGGTAGTCAATTGCGAGCTAAATAATTAATGGGCTATTGAGTTTTGACTGCTGGCATCAGGATGAAATTGGATAAAAGGGGAGATAGGGAGTTTTTCTTCGCATGGGTGAGTTGGCCTGCCGTCAATTAATATTATTGAGGAGGAGGGCAGAACTGGGGCTGACAACACTGTGATTAATGTTGAATGCAGATGACACTTTCGTCACATTCGCTACCCCCGGGCTTCATTCTATCCATGGCCTAGTTGTGTGCAATTGTATCACGGTGTTCGTTTAGCTAGTAAATCTTTACAAGCGTGTATGTCTAATATATGCATTTAATAGCATTAAGTACATAATTATGGTTCTTCAAAAATATATAATTATATCATATTTCTTGAGAGAGGATTTCATTGTTTTCTCTAATACATTGAAAAATGTGGGGAGTAATATTATGATAATTGTTCCAGCGCATATGATATAGATAATTTGAACATTTATAAAAGATCTATTTGCATGAGGTAGCTAAGGTATAGAGGTTTTTTAATGAGCAATTTTCATCAAGAAGAATTCTATACTTTCTAAGAGTAAGGCATCAATAGTCAAGTTTAAGGTCTGATATAATATAGTTATAAAGATCTTAAAAACTGATAACTGAGCAACATCCAAGGCTACTCATTAACTCAAGTTAAGAAAAAGAATAGATACTTGATATACGTGAAATGAGATTTACTTCAATTTTTAAATATTTTACAGATAACTATAATTCATCTTTAAAATGCTTTGAGAAGTCTTAAAAATTTTAATACAATTTTCCAAAACTCCAACTTTATTTTCCCTCCCGGCCATGCGACCACTCAGCGCGAGCTCCGGGCATTTCGGCCAAAGGGATGGAGGTATCCAACCTGCCCGATGTGCCTAAGAGATCTAGGAGGATGAGGAGTATTATGATACAACTCCGCAATCCATAGAAAACTATCAATGCCAAGAGTTCGGCGGAAGAACGTTGCAACAACAAATTGTCTACAACTGGAACAAAGCGTGGGGACTCCCGCGTCAAACAACCATTAGATCTGCAGCAAGCGCCAAGGTGACATCTTACCCACTGGAAAGAGGTGGCAAAGACAAGGCGTATATGATATAAGATGGCTTGGAAAATTACATCATCTAACGCGTCAAAAAATGAATCATTTCCCTTTTCCAAAGGAAACATATCGACCTCTGCCTGGCTCATCTCATGAGACCAACATACCCTAAAACAGGGTCGCACCGTGCCAGATAATGCAGCCCAGTAACACTATTGAGCAATTATAAATCTCAAGACAAATTCTCGAGAATAAATCCAGAATAAATCTGCTACCAGAATTATATCAAGAATATTTTTCTGGAGCTTTCTTTAGTAAACTACCCCGAAGATCTGAAGCGCAAATTAATAAATTAGTAAAAGTCTTCTGGCAGATCCTGGTAGGCCTAGCGCGACCTGATATGGCGGAGGTGACCATCAGGGAAGGGCTGGAAATTGAAGTTCTCCATCGTCAGCGAGTGTATTATCATAATTCAAGCTATGAAGCCCTTCTCTCAGGTAATTTGTATTGCTTTTCCCGTGAGCAAGTCGGACGAGTACATCTGGATGGTGAAATTGTTGAAATTATCATTAATGGAAGAGAAAGTAGGTGACTACCAACACCACCTCTAAGCACACGTAAAAATAGAGCGAACCACGTTGTATTAATTGCTATCTTTTCTTCTTTATCTTCTTGAAACGAAGGCATCATTATAGACATCGTCGAGTCCATCTGTTTTTGAATTTAAATAATTCTCAATTTGAAATAGAGATTATTCATTAGTTAAACTTCGATTATATTTACTGTAGAGCACATTGATCTTTGCTTTATTAATGTAAAGCCAAAAGTCGACATAAATTCAAATCTGAAACAGGAACAAAAGAGACTGAAGAATAAGGCGATAAAAGGATTTTGCTTCTTTTGGACCGGGGTTTGTTGCTCTGTAAACAATAGGGAATAAGTTTTGCTGAACGATTTGAATACCCTATTCATTTCTGTACAAGTAGATTTTAACACTATGTATATTGATCTCATAGTTGTGGTGGTCGTAAGTAGATTTAAGATAGTAATTTGATTCATAATTATCTTTTCTCATATATATAAATATATTAGATAATAAAGGCATATATTGGATTTTATAAAATCCAATATATGCCTTTTATTATCTAATGAATTAAATATGGATTGCTCTATTTTCAAAACAAAAAAATATATAAATATATATAGGGTAATTTAAATCAACAACCTTATATTGTGTATAATATAACAATATTTTTATCTATATATATAAAAATGAATGTATGTGTGTGTGTCTGTTTGTCCTTTATGCCTGACCAAACCACTCATTGGAACGCCATGAAACTTTGGGAAGTTATTTAGTATAGTACTGGGAAGGTTTCTAGCAAATAAAATTTTTGAAATAACTTTTTGCTTTAAAATTATCAAGATAAATATTCTAATTTATCTGTTATAATTCAACAATCTGCTCTAAATATTATCATGATGATACGATAATTTTGTAATGTAGAAAATTAGGAAAGACAAAATTCAGGATGACACGGCAATTTATTTGAGACAAGAATAATGATACAATTCCAAGGCAAGATACTATTCCTTTAACTTCCAATTACCGAGGGAACCAATTAATATTTATTTTATTCAACTTATCGAGTATTTTTCAAGGGACCGGGAAAAAATGTTCACTTTATCGAGAGATTCGTTAGACAAACCTTTACTCGGGTAAAACCCGGGCGAAGGCGGGTACGTCCGCTAGTGTTGTATAATAAACAAAATCTGTAAATGATTATAAGCATGATTGAAATTTGTCATTACATCATCATATGCAATGTACTTTGTACAGACTGATAATAAATAAATAAAACTCTGTAATAGATTAAGAGTTGAGCTAAAGCAAGAGATTGAGATAGAAGTCCAACGAGGCCTAGAAGATGTCAGGGCGTTTCCAGGAGTATACAATATAGCTTCCGAACCACGCCTTTATAGCATCCGCTGAAATCCAATACTTCCTCTCGCAAAGATATATAAGCCTCCAACAGGGCCAGAAATAAACAGTCACTTCATAGTCTCTTCACCATCAGCGGAAGCCCTCGTCAGTTGTGTCCAAGGTCCACCTAATCGACCATGTAGAACAGTAAGAACTCTTCTATCTCCATCTTTCGCTCCTAGCTCGGCTCCTATCTGTTCACGCAACTTTTCTTGTGCAACTGTGTCTCTTCGTTTTTTTTGTGATGGACATTCCCAAGCTTTCCACTCTGTCTCGACCACGACTGCCTGTTCTCTGTGAGAACTGCTAAAGGTCTTCCAAGGTGCAGAGAGGTACTGAAAAACTCTCCACGCCCTGACTGTCCCTCTCGGTTACTACAGGTTTGCCCCTCTCTGTTACCACATCACAGCGAGAGACCCTCGGTAATCACAGTATAGCGAGAGAGTCGACGGGATACCTCACCATAGACAAGTCGACAGGATACCTCACAATATTTTGAGTCGAAAGGATTACACAAGAGCTGACAGAATGACCAAAACGAAGGATGACCACAACGAAGAAGGTAAGAAGCCTGTCCAGATAGAAGCGAGAAAGAGCAAAGATGGAGGAACAAGCCCGCTATTCCAACGAAACGACCGAGCAATCTCTCCCCAATAAGAGAATATTTTAATAGGAGGAAGCGCCGTCCCAAGGGACCTCCGCAGACACGCTAACACAGATCGCCAACGTCAGGAGCAAGCTGAACACCCCAACGATACAGCCGAAAATCCCGTAAAACATGGAAACCGAGGAGCGGAGTGGCGCCCAAGTTCCCCACCTCCGGCCTGACATCGAGATAAAACTCAAAGCAACAAGTTGCAATCAACTTTATAGAAGCTACAAGCTTCTACAAGCCCTACATGGAGCGCCTTCCACGTCAGCATGACGACCACCAAATACCAAGTCTTTTGACTGAACTTTCATCAAAACTGTGAGTTTATAAAAACCTACGTAACGTTCTCCTCATGCTCACAATTTGATTCCCCATAAATTTTGTTTATTTTCACTTTAATCATTTTTAATCCAAATTTTACTTTTTTCATGTCACTTTAAATTAGATTTTTAAATCTCTTACACTCTCATTTATATCAAATTTTACTTTATTTTTTTAATCAAATTATAAATTCATCACTTTCAAATTTACTTTTAAAAATCACAAATCACACATTTTTACTAACTTACTAATATTACAAGTTTTCCCTAAATTTACCTAAAATGGCATTATCCGAATCTACAACTTAAAAAAATCATTATTATTATTTTTTTAAAAACTCTCATTATATCATAATTCTAAATTTATTTTTGTTTTTCTTAATTTTATCTTTATACCAAAACACCCATTTCTTAGTCAAATACTTTTGCAAAAATCATTGTCATATTCACTATTTTATGTACACGTCCTAATTTAAATTATTTGCCACTATCACGACATTGCCCTTTCAAAAGGATCACTTTAGCTATGAAAAAATCCATTTTTAAATATAAATTAACATAGGTGACACACATTTCTTAATTTAAGAAATCTCCTGTGATTTCTCTACTGAGAGGCAATATCTCAAAATAATAACATTTGTCCTTCCCAAAACAAGTTAAAAATAAAGATTCCGTCAACTTTCTCGCCAGTAGCTAAATTAGGTCACCGCCCACCAAACATAGTACCAGCATTAAATTCGAAAATAGATACACGCCCTCGTCCCTTCCTTTTACATGCATAATTAAGCATCAACACATCTCTCTCAACAAAATTTACAACACCCTCACACATCACTTTCTCCAATTGGCAACAATTTTTAACGCGCGACTTAACAACAAATCCAATTTCGAGCCACACGAGCTCCATAACGTCGCCCTACTAAAAGCACAACAAATTTCCGCATTAAACGTGCTACATCCACTTGCAGTCAAAATATTCTCGATATGTGTTCGTCCCACCACCCCACCACTCATGACTCTAGTAAACTTGTTATTCGTGGTGAAACAGGTTAGATTCTGTACCAAAACTATGACTTCACGTGACACCTTTCCATTCAATACACTTCACAAGTGTAACACGGCAACACAACAAATATTTTTCTCACTTAACAGGCCAAAGACGCCTTCATGCCTGTGACACATCTCACCCCAAAGCGTGTCCACGTTGAAAGTGGCACTTTCACTCACATCTAGCCTGAAATCACTGAGGAACAATTTTACTAAGTCTAAACTAACATCGAAACACAACAACTATGAACACTGAGTAAACTATATCTTTCAAATAGAACAGAAAATTGCCAACCTCAACAAAAGAAGAGAGAGAAAGTCAGTTCCAATTCGGACGTAATAGAACCCCGACAATTTCAATGAAAAACAGGAAGTGAATGCCCTTTATGACGTCACTCCCCCAAGTCACTACTATTTCAGTCCAGTCCCCCCGTTTCCTGTTGGACAACTCACGTCCTCCTTCCCTCAGAAGGCAGATGTTAATGACCGCTATCTTCACGATCGCCATTTTTTAACACGTATTTCACACTAACCATTTATGGTGTTTCATGAATCTCACCAACTCCCTAATCACAACACACACAACACATATTGAACATTTTACATGTTGACAAATCAACCAATAAATTATGCTTCTGAAATTTTCGATTTATGCAACCTCAACAGCGCATAACAATTCTTATTTTGTTAAATACAAGTGATTTTACATTCATATTCCACTGTACTTCGAAAAATCCAGCGTCTAAACAATTTTTATTACTCAACCACTAGAAAAAAAAGTAAAGCTGCCAAAAAGTTGTATATCGCAAATATGCGATTCCCAACGTGACCTCATTAATTATAAAAGCTTTACTAACAATCACCAATTAAAACAATTTAGTTGTGTCTGATCTAGATTTTATAACGCAAAAGAGAAATCATTCTCTACATATCACCATTTTGGACAAAAGAAATATTTTTGTTCAATTCCACTATCTAACATTTATCCAATCACTAAAATAACCTTCAATTATATTTTAATTTTTGCATAAAATCTTAGAATATTTTTTTTATTTTTACCTTTCAATTATATAATCAATTTTTAATCCAATAATATATTTTTTAAAAACTTTTGTCAATTTTACTTTTATTTTTCATGATATAATTTTAGTATTTCAAAACTTTTATTTGGTTTTCAAAAATATTTTTAAATTTTATATCATTAATACTTTTATATATTGTATGTTCAATTCTTGTCGACTCATACTATATTTACCCACAATCATATGTCTATATTTTTATTCATTATATTTTATATTTGTTTAAATACCTTTATAACATGATAATGTTTATCATCAACTATCGGGCATACAGCAATCGCTTTTATAACAATCATATTCTCTAACCACTTCCTTTTACTTTTCATCACTATCATTTTAAGCTATTGCTTCACATCAACGTAGAAAAACGACAGTACTGCTTGACAAACTTTTTTTTATTTCGTTATTTCAACAAACTCTTTGAACACAGTTCCCCAGATTCAAAAATCCCAACTTCTGGCCTGTTCACGCTTCAAAAGTTTATTTCAATCATCCGCAGAGAACAATCACCAACGCATGCACAAAGCGTTCACATTTTAGCGAACCACAATCAACCTTTGATTTCAAATCAAGTCAGATCACCTACTGTAGCTACAACAATTCTATTCATCGCATGGCTCTATTTCACCCCTTTCCCAATCATATTGAAGAACAAATTTTTCTTCAGTAACTTTTTAACCCCATAACCCTAATATTATGACAAAGCACTGTGACCCTTATATAGAATCGCAAGTGAAACGTTGCCTAGGAAGACGCTCAAGACTATATCCTCGCTTTGCCCCATGATCTAAGTATTTGGTTGTATATGTACTTCTAACACAATTGCATATTCTTTAACGCCTAACCCTTTACAACGCCCACCAATAATCTCTTAGAATGTCATTTTTTATTTTATCATCTTTTTTTTATCAAACAAAGGTTTTATCTAAATTTTACTTTTACATAACCAATGTTATAACTTTTTAATTGAACATAAGCTTTATTTTTATTATTTTCAGATATATTCAAACAAATCATCTTGTTATAGCCCTGTTTAACCCCACAGTTTAAATTAATTAAAAGAAATTTCAATTACTTACCTGTGTTAGAGAGGCTTTACCCGTTTAAACCCGGTAAAACCCTTAAACTCCCGGGGCCCATCTATGGTAAATTAAACCAAGAACCTTATATTGTGTATAATATAACAAGATTTTCATGTTGTAAAATAGAAAAACATCTGTAAATGATTATAAGCATGATTGACATGTGTCATTACATCATCATATGTAATGTACTTTGTACAGACTGAGAATAAATAAATAAAGCTCTGTAATAGATTAAGAGTTTAGCTAAAGCAAGAGATTGAGATAGAAGTGCAACGAGGCCTGGAAGATGTCAGGGCATTTCCAGGAGTATACAATATCGCTTCCAATCCACGCCCTTATAGCATCCGCTGAAATCCAATACTTCTTTCGCAAAGATATATAAGCCTCCAACAGGGCCAGAAATAAACAGTCTCTTCACCATCAGCGGAAGCCCTCGTCAGTTGTGTCCAAGGTCCACCTCATCGACCCTGTAGAACAATAAGAACTCTTCTATCTCCATCTTTCGCTCCTAGCTCAACTCTTTTCTGTTCACAGAACTTTCCTAGTGCAACTGTCTCTCTTCGTTTTTGTTTTTTTTGTGATGGGCATTCCCAAGCTTTCCACTCTGCCTCGACCACGTACTCTGTGAGAACTGTTGAAGGTCTTCCAAGGTGCAGAGAGGTACTGGAAAACTCTCCACGCCCTGACTGTCCCTCTCGGTTACTACAGGTTTGCCCCTCTCGGTTACCACACCACAGCGAGAGACCCTCGGTTATCACAGTATAGCGGGAGTCGACAAGATACCTCACCATAGATAAGTCGACAGGATACCTCACCATAGTTTGAGTCGACAGGATTTCACATATATATACTTGTGTATATTCTTGAATGTATTTTAACAGTCTGCCAAGCCGCAACCTGGTGCAACATTATGATTGTCACCCAGGTTATTTCTTCGCCCTGAAGCTTACTGGGCAGGCAAGCCTGGAGGAGTACTACCGAAGGAAGACAGCGCTGGGCATGCAACTGGGTCTCCCATAGGAGGTAATTCTCGAAACTCTGACGGAGGGATTGCCGCTCTCCGACCAGCGCCTTGTCCGCGTGGTACCGCCTGAGAACCTGGGAGAGTGGTACCAACTGGTGCAACGGATCCGCGGAACCATCGCACCAACTCCGCGTCAGCACGAGGAACAACCGCCCCACATATCGGGCCCATACACCAGCACTCCAAGAACTACAAATTCTGCGGCGCCCATCACTGGCACTCTGAGTGCCGCAACAAACCCGCTCGCGTGTGTGCGCCCCGCCCAACATCCAAAACAAGATCAAGCCCAAGCCGCCCGAGACGCCCCAGCCTTTCTTCAGCCAGGTAGGAAGGCACCGACTTTTCGTCAGTCAGCTGACGATTAAACTGTCCATCACCCATGAACTCTCACCCCCTTTCCTAGTTGACACAGGCGCAAGTTTGAACATAGTGTTTCATAACCTCTATTAAAAGTTAAAATACAACCTCCCTCAATTGCAACTTAAAAACCAATCCATAGACCTCCAGGCCATAAACGGCCCGGTACCGACCTTAGGTCGAATAACCCTTCCCCTGACAATAGGTAAAATAACCAAAAACGAGAATTTCCATGTGGTGGAAGCACCTCTACCATTTGGAATTCTCGGTATAAATACCCTCCTAAACTTTAAAATAACAATAGATTTTAACCAAGGCACTATGTTCCAACTCGCCGCCCCATTGCACCCTACCACCTACCATTTTACTCATATACCCAATGAATGCGCCTATTGGGAATGCCAAGCGGAGTCACAAAGGGCTCACATGGCACACAAGCCTTCCAAACACGGCACCCAATATGCGCATCCATTGGTCAAAAACCATTTGCCACCATGCCAATCTAGATCACGTCACGCGCACGCACACAATTTTTCCACCAGGGCCAATTGCCCTTATTATACGCCATCAATACATAAGGTTACAATGGCCCAAACTTACAACAAAAATGCCCAAGCATTGTCTGCCAACTGGACAACCCTCACGTTAGGTACACCCGTGACCACACACCACCACGACCCCGTCACACGCGTAAACAAAACAACAAGCGGGACACTCACACAAAAAAGCAACAGAGACACCGCTCAGACACATGCACAACCACTGCCGGTACCATCACACCAAGGACACGTAACATAGAAATCATTCACGCCATCCTAACACCACAGAACCGCAAAACATTGCGATGCTTCTAAGGCGCGGTGAACGTCTATAACAAGTTCATTCCGGACTACGCCCGCTTGCGGACGCCACTTAACAACCTTCTCAAAAATGATGTCACGTGGGTCTGAGATGACAAATGCCAGAAAGCGTTCATTAGCCTGAAGGAAAGCCTCACCACACACCCCATCTTACACCTTTATCAGGTAGGTCTGCCATGCCAGGTGTACTGTGACGCCTCAACGCTCGGCATAGCAGGCATCCTCAAACAGGTCCACCCTGATGGGAAGACCTACCCAGTCCAATACTTCAGCCGCGCCCTACGTTCACACAAACGGAATTACTCCATCCCTGAATTAGAATGTCTAGCAATCGTTGAGTGTGGATAAATTCCGCGTCTATTTATTTGATAGGCAGAATATTTACCATATTTTCTGACCATCACGCATTGCAATGGCTGAAGGCAATCAGAAACCCGTCAGGCAGATTATTCCGATGGAGCTTACGGCTGTCGAGCTACGAATATGAGGTTCGTTACATAAAAAGAGCACAACAATATGAAGCGGACCTCCTATCTCGTAACCCGTTCTGTGACTTCTTAGACGCCCCCCTCATTAAGAGCCATCAGCCTTCCCCATCTGGAGATTTCAAACTGACCATTGATAACAATGGACTTCATACCATTTCCCGCAAAGGTGTAACCAAAATAATAATCCCAAAAACACTCACCAACGAACTACTTCACTCAGTACACACACAATACAACCACCTAGGCATATCGCAGATGCAGATGATGAGACTCATCTCCGCTCAGTATTATTGGCAGGGCATGTCAAAAGACATTGCACAAAAGGTTAAAACCTGTCCAACCTTCCAATTGACAAAGCGTCCGATGGGACCCACTTACGGGGAATTAGGTCAATCACCAGAAGCCAAAGGGCCCTTTGACCTACTATCCCTCGACACCATAGCTGGGTTTGCCAAATATGGCAACGCCAAAGCATACCTCACGTCGTAGTCGACCATTTCTCGCGCTACACATGGACGTTTTCGTCCAAATCCACCAGCATTTTCACCTATCAATAGGTGCTCAAGCGAGTGTCGCAGGATGGCTCCCCGAAACGCCTTCTTACGGATAGAGCACCTGCATTTACTTTGCCGAGATTTAGGAGCTTCCTGCTTAACAGGAGTATCCATCCGTTACTCACCACCAGCAATAACCCACAAGCCAACGGTCTATGCTAACGCCTAAACGCCACCCTTACAGGAAAACTTAGGCTACTCCATTTGGAGAATCCTAAGGTCGCATGGACCAAGTTGGTCAAACGAGTTACCACTATATACAACAATACCCCTCACTCTATCACCGGTGTTCCGCCCATCTACCTTATGTTTGGCATTCTACCCCCGGAACTTTCCGACCACACCACACCTTACCCAGACATCGACACAGCCAGGAAGATCGCACACACGAGAACTCAAAACAAACACTTACGAGACAAACACATATTTACGACCAACGACATAAACAACCACACTTCGAGGTAGGCGACCTGGTGTTGGTTAAGATATATCACCACCCCAGCCCAGGTAAACTTTCCCCATATTTCAC